>JANBXA010000741.1:33460000-34060000 GCA_030556225.1 Cricetiscus sungorus | reverse complement strand
GGTCAGTCTTGTAGATCTCTGGATATTTCTCTAGAGTCAGTTTACTCTTCAAACCTATAGTGGCTCCCTCTTTTATGGTGTCTCTCGCTCTCCCTCATTTTTTGTCATCTATTCCTCCCCTGAGACAATCTTCCTATTCCCAAGTGCTTTCCTCTCCTTCCCTTCTCTTTCTCCTAGCTCCCTCTCTACTTACTGCCCTCCCACCCACTCCCAATATGCTCAGGAGATCTTGCTTCTTTCCCCTTCTGTGAAAGAACTTGCATGATATCTTTTGTAGAGAGCCGTGTAGTGTCATGCCTTAAAGTGGCACTGGCTTCTACCTTACACTTTCCTGCTGGTAAAGACTCTCTGGGTAAACAAGCCCTTAATTGGTTAAGTCTGTTCAGCCTGTCTGCTTCTGCATTAGAGTAGCCTATCTGCAGGGTTCACGTGGCTCAAGGGTATTTAAGCCTGTGCAGGGGTTCCCTCTCTCTCTCCCTGCGGGCCAGAAGCAACATGTTTAAAGGATCCTGATTAAAACTGCATGAAGATCTACCCAGAGTCACGTCTTCTTGCTGGCGAGGGCAGGCGCGTACAATCTTTAATTTTTCACATTTCAAAAACACTATACTTTGTTTTTAAAAACTACAAAGTAATTTGTTACTATTGCAAGAAATAGAAATTGATAAAATTCT
The DNA here is from genome assembly GCA_030556225.1 of Cricetiscus sungorus. Taxonomy (NCBI): domain Eukaryota; kingdom Metazoa; phylum Chordata; class Mammalia; order Rodentia; family Cricetidae; genus Cricetiscus; species Cricetiscus sungorus. The sequence goes on along the minus strand of JANBXA010000741.1, from coordinate 34,059,326 downwards.
GCTGAGTCTTTCTGTCTACAAATATGGGCTTTCTCTTTGTTGACTAATATTTCCCTCATTTAATTTATAAAAGTTCATGGTTTTCCAAAATCATATTACAGATATGTGCTTAGATTTATGCTTAATTTTGGAACAAATGAGACTATGATTATATATATTAGGAATGTATATAATTATTATATATGCACACATGCATACATACATACAGACACACACATATATATATGTATATATATATATATATATATATATATATATACATTTTATTCTTGAAAGCAAACAGTCACACATTCATATTGCCTATAGGCGCAAAACTAATGTCTTTTTTTTTCATTAAAATTGTTTAGGCCTAGGTAAATGCATCTGAATTGAGGTAACCCAGCCTGAAAAAGACAAGCATGCCATGTACTCACTCATAAGTGGATATAAATGTAAAGCAAAGCATAGCCAGACTATAATGCACATCTCCAGAGAAGCTAGGTAACAAGGTGAACCCTAAGAGGGACACATGGATCACACTGGAAAGGGAAAATAGATGGGACATCGTGAGTAGCCTGGAGGCTGAGGGCATATGAAGTAAGGGGAAGGAGGCTCAATACAGTAGGTATTACCATGAGACATCTGAGGAAGAGACGTGGGTGGGGGAGAGCAGAGCAATTGAAAATTTATCGTAATAGAGGGAGCCACTATGTGGTTAGGAGGAAACCTGGTGCTAGAGAAATTCCCAGGAATCCAAAGCATAACCCTAACTGAGGCTCCTAGCAACAGTGGATGTTGAACTTTCCTTCTGTATTCAGACTCATGACTACCCTGACTGTCATCACAGAACCTTCATTCAGTAACTGATGGAAGCAGATGCAGAGACCCACAGTCAAGTACGTGCCAGAACTCCAGAAGTTTAGTGGAAGAGATATGGAAGGGATTGTACTGGCAAAGGGAGTCAAGATCATGACAGGTCAATCTACAGAGACAGCTGAACCTAGATCCTGGGAGCTCATGGACTCTAGAATGAAAGAAGGCGAGTCTATAGGTAACTGAACTAGGCCCTTTACCATGGATGACAGTTGTGCAGTTTGGTCTGTTTTAGCGGTCCCTACCTGTGGGAACAGCATCTATCTCTGGTACATGAGCTGTTTTTTTGGAACACATCCCCTGTAGTGGGATGCCTTGCTTCACCTTGATGTAGGGTTGGGGTGGGACTTGATCCTGACTCAACTTAATCTGCAAGGCTTTATTTGCTCCCCATGGGATGCCTTACCCTTTCTATGGAGTGGATAAGAAGGTGGGTTAAAGGAGAATTAGGCGAAAGGGACAAGGAGGAGAAGGGAAAAATGTAGTTGGTATGCAAAATGAATAAAATATAATAAAGTAAAACAGAAAAATCTTAAAGGCTATAATTAGAGAAACTATTTTTATAGAGTATCTGTTACAAGTAATTATAAAAACTTGGTAAATTTTAAAAGAATAATAATTTAAGATGTTTCTTTTAATTTACTCTTTAGTCAAATAGACTATAAAATTCAGGACACATTAAATCTGTATGAAAATTCATTTGCTGCTTTTATTTTCAAGTAAGCAGACATAAAAGTCTTTCTCTTGTCCTTTTCTTTTTTTTACCAAAGTGATTACCATGCTTATAAGTTGGGAATTTAAAGGAGACCCTTATCAGATTATCAATAATAGATACGGAATGTAGAGTATAATTGAAACATCAGTATTAACCAGGTTTTTTTAAAAGGCTATTCAGAAAGATGGGTTTGTGATAAGAGTCAACATTTGGACGTTCACTCTCATTTGTAAGACCCTTCTTTTTTGTCACTTTGAGAATGCAGAAAACTGAACAAAATTTGAAGATATACTTACCAAGCAGAGATTTAATAGTTTCTGGAGAGTTTTAAAACAACTTTTGAAAGCTAGTAGGACATTTAATACTGAAGATATGTAGATACTACTCTGTGTATCAGGTTATTACTATATTGTCACAAATAAAAATACTCAATATACTTCTATTGAAATACATGATAATCTCCCATAAGAATCCATGTAACTGAATGTGTGAGTACAAATGTGAAATAAAATAAATTCATTATAAGATTATAAAATCATTGAATAAATTTCAAGAATAAATCTCTGATGCAATGCTTTTCCATCAAATTAAAGGCTGATAAAATGTGATTTCAATATTATTGATAAGAAATGGAATGGTTCTGTATGACTTTGGAATCAGCAAAACACATATCACATGATTAAAATGAGATTTTTCTATTTCCATTGCTTAATTGACAATTTTACCAACATTTATGAAGGCTACAGCACACAAAAACAATTGAGCTGTGAAATACTACACTCCTTAAGTATTGAATGCAATATTTTTTGTCCATACCTTACACTATTGGATATTCAAATATATTAAATAAACCTCTAATTGTAACTGGAGTTTGAATTAAATTAGGAAATCATGTATATTTCTTTAAGTTCTTGAGGACTCAAGGTAACAAATTTGAATAAAAATATGTGAAGTAACCTTTTTTTATCACAAACCTCAAGGCTTTTCTATAAATTGCAATTCACATAACATTATCAACCTTAGTAATTTAAGTTAGACTTTACAAATTAATACCATAGGATATTGGCTACATGTGTTACTTAAATAATTATGATAGTCAAACTGAAAATTAAAACAAAAAATGTATAATTATAAGAATCTTTTTGTTAAAATTTTATCTTTTTCTAAGTGAAGATAATGGAAAAAACAGCTGGTGTTCTCTCCCTGAATGAACTACCTTTATATCTGAGAACATCCCTCAATAGATGCTGAACTTCTTTTCTTCTCTTATTTTTATCCATCACACAAGAAATAAAACAGAACAATAAAAACCAGCCTAAGCCATACGCTACTTTTCTGTAACATAGAGGTTTTCTTTATAAAAATTTTTCTGACTAATTTTTTTCACATGAATATGAAAATGTACCTCTGTAGAGACATAACACAATCATTTAGGTTAAGACCCATCACTTTCACACACATGCCCATGCACACACACACACACACACACACACACACACACACACAAACACACATACTCTCTCACATACAACTCTCATTATATCTTTAATCTTGTGACAATAAGTTCTCTTACATTGCTATGAGTTTGCCCACTGAATCTATGAATTGTTAGAGCATGTGAAGAAAAGGAAACTACAGATCCAAAAGAGAAGAATCTCCATAACATAGGACAACAACAGGTTATCCAAGAGAAGCCCAATAGAGAGCTCATTATCAGTGATGTAGCAGAAACCAGAGGCCTCCTCAGGCCAAGGTATTGGGTAGTACCAATGAATACTTAGCAGATTAACAGAGTAAAGGGTAAACTGTGTGTCTCAGTGGACCAAAGGACAGCTTCCATGACAATGTTTTTCTCTAATTTTTGTTTTCATTTTCATTGTGTTTTATTTTCTTTCTTTTAAATTTGGTTTTTTTTTTTGGAAGAGGAGCTTGCAAGGGCTGAGGGCTGATGGGAAAGAACAGAAAGATAAGTGGAAATGGAATGAATGAAGTGAAATCCACAAAGAATCATTAAATGTAACAAAAGGGACCTACATACTTTTATTCTACTAGATATATGCAGAAATTTTACACAATGATTTTATTACTTTAATTATATGTGGCTCTGTGTATGTATGAATGTGATTACTTGTACATGCGAAGCTGTAAGTGGCCATAAAATCAATGATTTTGTTCTGAAATTATGTGTGTGGTTTAGCTTTCCTTACAGTTAGTTCTAGGAATTGAACCCAGATCATCTAGAAGAACAGTAGGTGATGTGGTCTAAATCCCTGAATTGTTTATCTAGCACCTCATGCATTATTTTTCCTTATATGTCTGTCTTATTCCACATAGATTGATGAGTTCTGGATTAGTTTAAACTATTTGTGATACTTTCTTACTTCAATAGAAAATATATTTTTCTAATTTTCAAATTATGGCCAATGAGTGAATTTGTTTTGTATTCTCCCATCTTCTACATCACTTCTATTCCTATTCCATCATTCTTCCTCCACCTTCATATAAATTTGTCTCTGATCCTATTCTCTAGAAACCTCATTACCATGTCATCTTTCTAATTTACAGACTTCTATGAAAATATAAACATCAACATACATCTAAAATGTCATATGTCATACTCTTGTGAGAGAGAACATTCAGCATTTGTCTTTCTGGGTCTAAGTTACCTACCCCTGCTGCTTTGAATTTCCATTAACAGTCTGAGGGTTTCTTTTTCCCCAACCTCATGGCATAATTCACTATCACTTGTTGTTTTGTTACCTAGCCATCTGATTGGGAAATATAAAATCTCATAGCAGTTAACGTTTGATATTTTAAAAAAAAGTATTTAAGCTATTTATTTTATTATGAGGATTCTTTGTGTAGTTCAATATCACAAAACTTTAGTTTCTTTTTTTACTAATGGTTAGTTTTATTTTATTTTATTTTAGAGTGTTGGTTTTTATTTACATTATTTATATATTCTAGGTAATAACCCACTGTTTGATTTAGAAATAATGAAATCCCTTCCTCTCTCAATCTATGCTCTCTCAATCAACAAATATTGTTTTTTTTCTGTACAGAAGCTTTTCAGATTCATGAAATCCTGTTTGTCAGTTATTGTCTCTAATATCTATGCTACCAGATTCATTTTTAGAATACCTTCTTGTTCCTATATGTTGAAATATTTACCTTCGGCTTTAAAAGAATAAGGGTATTAGGTCTTTGTTTAGGTCTCTCTTTTTTTATTATACTTCATTGTTTAAAATATAGTTTACTAAATAAAATTACTTTTTATTTTAAGCTTTCTATTCATTTTCCATACCAAGCATAGTTCCCCCTTCCTGTCCCTCCTCCCACTCCTCCTACCTTCTTTCACTTCACCCTCACCCTCTCCTAAGAAAGGGTAAGGCTTCCTTTGGGAAGTCAAGAAGGCCTGACAAACTCAGTTGAGGTACGAATAAGCCCCCACCTCTCATTTCAAAATTGACCAAGTAATTTCTCAATACTGAATGGGCTCCCAAATACCAGCTCAAGTATCAGGGATAGATCCTGGACCCACTGCCAGGGACACAAACAGAACAAGTCACACAACTGTCACCCACATTCAGAGGTTCTAGTTTGGTCCCACTTTTCAGCTCTTGGTCTAGATTCCATGAGCACCCATGAGCGAGGGTCAGATGTCACTTTGGGTTTCTCCATCATGACCCTGACACCTGTTATTGAGGTGCATTTGGAATTGAATTTTGTGCAAAGAAAAATTTTATTTTTGTATGTGTAGATGTCCAACTTGACTAGTAACACTTTACTGATGATGGTATCATTCCCCCAGTGCCTAGTAACCACATATCAAGAAATAAGTTGTCTGTATATGTAAAATCTTGTTTCTGGGACCCCATTCTTATTCCATTTGTCAGTGTGTTTATTGATGTTAGTCCGCTGATATCTTCGTTACTATAACTTTGTAATATACCTTTAAATCAGGTAAATTCATATTTCCAGCAGTGTGTTTTATTGATCAAGATTGTTTTTGCTATACTTGGACATTCATATTTAGTGCTATTTTCTAAAATATTATGGAATTCTTTGTAGAATTTTGATGGTTATTGTACGGAATGTATAGAATGCAATTGAGGTACAACGTCAATTTTTACAATATTAATCCTACCAATCCTGGAACATGAAAAGTCTTCCCATTTTCCTATATCCTCTTCAATTGCATGTGTCAGTGTTTTGCAGTTTCCACTGGTCAGGCTTTTCACATTCTTGGTTAGTTTGTTGCAAGGCTTTTGGAGCTTTAGTGAATGTCATTGTTTCCGTGGTTTCTTTCTTGTTATGCTTATTTTTCAAATACAGGAAATAGCTACTGGCATTTTCTCTGGTACAATATATGCACAGGTTTTTGTATGAATAAACTAATAATAAAATAGTCAAATTAAGCAAAGGGATATGTCTTTAAAAAATAAACTGATTCATTGTTTTCTATTGAGTGAAGCAACTGTTTGTTTTTTTTTTAACTTAATATACTTAAAGAAAATTATTGAAGGAAAGCACAACTTTAATACAGAAATTAATACATTTTGTATCCATATCTGATGAGGAATTATAGAACAATAAAGTATGTTTAGTTATAGTAAAAAGTAACAATAAGATAATTGACACAAATTCTTAACAAATGAACATGTACAAAAAATTAAAAATGTACTTTTGCAAATCTCATGATAATATTTCTCATTTCATTTTAATGAGAACAAAATAATTTAATTTATTTTAATGAAATGTTAGAGAATAAATTAAGCAAAATCAAACTCATAATGAGCAAATTTAGGAGGGAGCACATAGAACATTGTGATGAATTGCTAAATACTTAGAAACTAATTATTGAAATTACTGGATAATTGATGGAAATCTGTATAAAAAACTAAAGATATTATAAAACCTGAAACAGCTTTGATGAGTTTTCTCATTAATAAAGGCTACCACTAACTTGTTACAGGCCAAAATGTGACTGCTCAATTTTTACCAACTCACATTAAAAAGTCAGTATGGATTATTTTTTCTCATCAAATGCTTCTCCTAAAAATGTATCAGGATATGAAGGCATAGATACAATTTGAGTTGGGTAACAGAACACTTTGCTGAAATCATTGCCAAATAGGAACAAATGAGTCACCAAAAGAAACACTCTTGTAACTGCATTACTATTGTAGAATTAAACAATTATGTATCTAAGAAGGAAAACAAGATACTTAAATGGCATATTTTCCTAGGATGAAGAAATAGAAAAACTATCAGTATTAAAATTATAACTAAAATATAAAACTCATTTTAAATATAGCCAAATTAATGTTGTAAATTGAATTATGGAAAAAAGTGAATTACTTTGGCTATCATACACTTCTTGGTATAACTTATTAACAATATAAAAGTAAAAGATGAACAATACTCCAAATTAACTGACTAGGTATTAGGCAAAAAAAAAAATATGTTTCATGAACTATATTTTCTCTGATTTTACCTGGTGAATTATTATATTAGCCAAATCTGAAATGTCTAATATTATTCCAATATTTTAGGCATAGGTCCCAATTGATTCAGCTGATATGTGGAATGACTTAGTACAAAGAGAGAGAATACAAACATTGTTTGTAACCCTTTCTCCTTTTTATTTTTGTGTCTGCCATAGTGTAAATATGGTCCCAATAGGTCCCAATTGATTCAGCTGATATGTGGAATGACTTAGTACAAAGAGAGAGAATACAAACATTGTTTGTAACCCTTTTTCCTTTTTATTTTTGTGTCTGCCATAGTGTAAATATATTCCAACTCTATAAATAGATGTTTATTTTTTTCATATACTGGAATGTGACAGGAACATTTTGTTATCAAACTGAACCAGTACACATATTAATATAAGTATAACATTCCTTATTTCTTATATAAAAAAGTCTTAAAATCTCATTACTTTCTCTTTACATGGTTTTATTTTCCTTCTCTGAAGTTATTTTCTGTATACTGATGCAAAAATTTATTTATATACACCTCAATGAAAAACATCTTTTATATAACACCAATATTTACTCATTCAAATACTAATCTACTAATTCATTAATTATTACAATCATAAATCATTCCATTATTTATTTTCTTAATTTTTCTCCATTTGTTTTAAGGGGTATATATTGTTTTCTATAATCTATGAATATTGTTTTACAGTCTCCCTCTCCTCAGGCTTTATGAGTGATCCTGTTTCAAAAGTCTAGACAATAATCACCCTATTTTAATATACTTATCAACTATTGGTCATCTTATATTCCCCATTTGAAATTTAAATAAATACATTAACTTTATGAGAAACAGAACCATAACCAAAATTGTATGAATTTGCTTAAAGACTATTTATTTTAAATAAATTGCTACTGTTTATTTTCCTTTTGAAAAGGAAACCCATAATTTTTGTTTCCCTGCTATTTATACCACAAATGATATAATAAAGTCCTTTACAGATTGTATTGCCTGTATTATTTATATATGCAAATTAACTGCTCTAAAAAGTTATTTAATTGGCAACCTCTGGTATCTGTATTCATGACACAGATAACTGTGGGACCAAAATAAATTAATTGAATACAGAAGGGTTTTTGGTAATCTTCCTGTTATGACTATATTGACATTAGTAAGGAAGTTCAAATCAGATAGTTAACAATTATGCAGAAATAAAGATGTTTTGAATATCCTTCAAATGCTAAAGTAAAAGTTACAAACTCTAAAGCAGTCAACAAAATGATTTCTTTAATATTTGAGAATAGTTATATGGTTAATAACTTTAAGTTAAATTCAATAACAAAACATAAAATTAATGTTTCGGGTAAAACTAGACTAATTAAAATTATTAAAACAGAAAGCATATTATGAATATATCCCATTAACAAATCCTGCCCCCCCCTCTCTCTCTCTCTATATATATATATATTGTGTGTGTGTGTGTGTGTGTGTGTTTTTATATCCACATAGAGAGATATAAAGCATACATGAATAAACATGTTCTTCACTTTTTCCAGGTCTCCCTGGAAAATGTCAAATATTAGAAAATAGTTCATACACTACTATATTATTATCATAAATTAGGTCTGTATACTTTTTGTGACACTTGATAGTTATAGGCATGAATGTCAAAGTCATCTATGAAGAAAAAATCTGTAATAATTTTAGGCTTTGCAAATGAAGAAAATTGAGAATACTAATGGTTTCATGAAAATAGAATTAGCATTTGGAATCATTTGTTTGATTAAAGACTTGGAATGAGGTTGCTGAGATTGTCAATCACATTACTTTCACAAATAAAAAAACATGCATAATCTTATTTTGGTTTGCTAATGTTTTGAGGCAGTTAAGTCGTTCTGAACTATTGAATCTTTAATATGGAAGAAGTAGCTATTTGTACTACTAACTCATACCTGGATAAGGTGACTTTAACAAAACAATTCTTCAGTAAAGCATATCACAACATTCTTCTGCAAAAACTTCCTGACACATCTTCAACACTGCAGTTAGACCTACTTTTTATAATCTCCATGTGGTGCCCACAGCTTGATAGATGTGGCACTAACAGAGTTGAGGGGAAAAAAGAGAAATAACTCTGGTTCACCCGATAAGCAGTAAACACTGAAGTAAAATGTTGTCTTTCTTCTCAACTGGTAAAGTGTCTGAAGAGCAGGTCTTCTGCTTTAATAGCCCTTCCTGTATAGCCAAGAAAGCTGACCTGTCACTCTACCATTGTTCTTTGCAATGCTCAAACTCTTATGTTTGCAAAATAAGAAAAAGGAACAAACTGCATACACATAGGAAAGGAAGATATCAAATATTTGTACATGACATAATCCTTAACAGAACCTATAGGCTATGCCTGCAACCTGTTCCAACTTAAATGTACATTCTAAAACATAGCAGACTAAATTTAACATGAAAAAGTCAGTAGCTTTTCTATAAAACCTATATACCAATAACCAGTGTATTAATTAGGGGATCTTTAAAATTTTATCATTCACAGTCTTTTTTCAAAATAAAAATAGAACCTAGAAATAATTCTACAAAGGAAGTTTTAAAAAGTGCTCCATAAGAACAATATGAAATCACTAAAGAATAAAGCTGGTTAATTATTTCTCTAAGTTGGCAGCTTACATAGTTCTTTTTGGTACCATGTAAACTAGACTTAAGGAAAGAGGTTTTAAGGTCGATTCAGCTGGAATTATCAGAATCCTCTGGTCTAAATGTGTGGTACTGTCAGCAATAGAGGACCACATCTCAGTCTCTTGAGATGCAACCAAGGAGATACTTTATCATATATATGCATATATAATTTATTTTTGATTTTCCATATCAAACCTAAGTTTCCCTTGCCTCCCCTTCTTCTACTCTCTATATCTTCCTGTCTCTTCCAACCCAACCCCCCTCTTCCTCAGAGGATGCATGGTTTTCCATGGAGAGTCAACAAATTCTGACAAGGTAAGAGACTTCCTCCTATGTCAAGGCTGAGCAAAGTATCTCACCATAGGGAATAGACTACAAAAAAACCGTTGATGAACCTAGTCCTGGCACCACTACCAGGGCCTCCCCAAAAGATCAAACAACACAACTGTCATCCACATTGAGAAGGTCTAGTCCAGTCCCATTTAGGTTCTGCTGCTGTCAGTTCATTGTCTTTGAGCTTCCACTGGCTTGAGTCAGCTATCATTGTGGTTTTTTTCCATAATGATCTTGACCTGCCTTGTTCATATCATCCTTCCTCTCTCTCTTTCTTCAACTGAACTATATTGTTTTAGGAGTCACTTAGATTAGTAACAAACCCTACATGGTAGCCCCTGTAACACCTCAGAACAGGGAATTTAAAGATTTTTAGTCAGAATAACAGCAAGCCAGCTGCAAAACTGTTTGTTCTAGAAATGGCGGCATAAAGAAGATGAAAACAGTGTCATCACCAATGTAGATGTGATTATGGAAGGGAGAAAAATTCACCAAATCCCTCCTCTAAACAACAAATTAAAGACAATTAAATGCTGCTGGTAGGAAAATTAACATCACCTAGGAATGAGCCTCCTTACTGTTTGACTACAGAGTGCTAAGCCTTGAAACTTCATACATTATACGTGTTATGAACAAAACAGAATCAGAAAGGTGTCTTCATATCTACTTGTACATGCATGACATATATACAGGCATTCATACATATATAACAATAACTAGGGTAAAAGACAATCAACTTCAGAATGAGGGTTATATTGGAGGAGTTTGAGGTAGTGTAGCTAATAGAAACTAGAAGGGATAATAAAAAATGGAAAGTCATTTCATATCAGTTAAATTAAAAACATACTAAGAAAGATAATATCCTACAATATTCTTTATTGAACTATTTCTAAAATCCTAAAATTCATATGCTAAAAAATGACTGGGGCACCACAGTAATTTGAGCATAAAAGTCAATAATAGACTTATTATTACATCTGATTCCAAGTTTTGTTGCAGAGCCTTGGTAACAATAACAGAAGACAAAACAGATATCAAATTAATGGAGTAGAATGGAGATTCAGGTTTTCTCTCCTATGTTGATTTCTCTCATATGTAGACAGTATTCTGCCATATAAATTCACTTTGCTTTCATAAACAGCACACACTCAAATTCCTTGTGTGTGACAAAAGAAAAACCATGTTTGAAATTATCTTGAATATCTCAACTTTAACACTGATCAGAAATCATTACCTCTTACAATTTTATTATTTATATTAAATTGTTTATATAAAATAAATCTAATACTTTTACTTAGTAGTAAGTAATGATTTGTGTAGTATAGTTGTGGCAACAATTCCTTACCTGCAAGCCACGGACTTTACCAATATTTCAAAATCAATTGTTATTAGAGAAAAGTGCCTATAACAAGTAGAGTGTTACAATTTTTATTGAGTTTTTCTTGCACTGTAATCAGGCTTGCAAGTAACAACTCAGGCTTCAATCCACATTTGAGGAAAGATTTTGATATATACTCGTGTCAAATATACAGTTGCAGTTTATATTTTTCATCCAGAAAATAGATTGCTATATCAAAAACTGTTTTCTTCCCTTAATATTTTTAGTGTTTTTTCTTCTACTTCAAATTAGAGTAATACAGACTTATTGATGCCTGCACAAGTGTTTTACCCATACTCAGCTAAACTTAAAATTAATGGAATAACAAGATATCAGAAAATATTATAAAGTATATGTAAAGCTTTGTACTATATTAATCTAATTTTATGCCTGAATGATTGAATGCTTTTCTGTTTATCAATTGTTGATATTTTTCACAACAGTGTTTTTCTGTTTATTAGCTTCATGTATCCACAACAGGAATACTTTATCATTTTTTGACATTTAAAACACAATATAGTCTTTTTTTATTTGCTTGTAAAATATATTAGTTAATATGACATTATATATTTTTAATGTTAGTCTTTTTGAGTTGTATTTTGGTTTATAAACTGTCAAAATTAAAGTAAAACATAGCATTTAGCAAATTGCAAAATTCAGATATATAAATTTATGAACAAGATAAAATATTTTTAAAAATCTTTGATTCAAACATTGTCAGACCTTAGTATTTTACTGAATTATACTATAGTTCAATATAACAATTCACAACAAATCATATAGTTGCTACATTACAAAGTTTCGCTAATATTCTAATTATATCTTGTAAATGAATAAGCATGCTAAGAAAATAATTACTTGATAAGAGCCACACCAATTTAAATATGAGAACCAGAGTTTAGATCACCAGAACACAGGTAAAATGAAGGATTAGTTGGAAAGTTTGTATGTAATTCAGCCTCAGAATGGGGAGCAGAGCAAGTTGGACAGTAATGCTAGTCATCACCAAAGAGATCTGAATGTTTGGGAGATGCTGTTTCATGAAATTACATAGAAGGATGATTGCCTGTGATTCTGGGCATTACCTCAGACTTTCATCTCTATTCCTACCAGCATCAATATACAAGTTAACTCATACATGTAAAATCATATATATGCATACATAAACACTGCATACATACAAATATGGTAAAAGAATATTAAAGAATAGTAATCATACATAGATTGTAGATAGATAGATAATTGATGGAAAGATTATAGATACATGGAAGAATAATGATGTTTGATAGATACATGATAGATGATACAGGTAGGCAATGCATACTGTCTATTATTGAAGGGATCTCAAGTATACTGAAACTGAGAACTTTTAATTATACATATTAAGTTTAAAGTGGTAAGAGGTGACATGTTTAAACTGGCTACTAATTTTGAGTTTATTTCTTCAGAAATAGTGTTGTAAACATACATAGTCATTCAAACTTTTTAAATTAATACAGAGAACAAACTGACATGTCTGTATGTTGTTTTCAAGTTAAGGAGAGAAAAAAAAAAAAAACAAATGTGAGATTGAGACAGAACCAAGAAAAAAATAAATAAATATCAGTGTTAGGTAACATAACAAAAGTCTTTGCAGGAGATGATTGAAAGGCAGCACTCCTACATTGCTGTACCAAATTCCTCAAATTGCCCAGTCTATTTTCTAATAAGTGTCTTGCTTCAGACAAGCTACAGATCTACCTTGACAGCAACCTATAGATGTGTGTGTTCTTAAGGATGTCCTCGAAAGTCTTATGACAGAACAAGATCTTGATTATTTCTTTCACTTTATATGTGTTTAGAGATGCCATAGTTATTTATATAAATGCCTATAATATGTTTTGAATTTAATAGTAAGATAATTTTTAGATGTACACAGTTTTTTTATTATTATTTTTATAATCTTAAATTATGTGGATTGTTAAATTTCCCAACCAGGAAATTATCTCAGGAGACTTTTCCTTCATAGGTGATTCAGTTTGATTCAAATGTAAATTTTGTTTGTATCTCAATGAAATGCTCAAAACACATAAAAACACATCTTGTTTCAAGCTACATATTTTCTTTCCTTCTTTTTTGAAACCACTTGAATTAATGATGTCAGTTTCTTTCACTCATTCATTCTTTCTTTTCTTTTTCTTATTTTACAGATCAATCTCATTTTCTTCTCTGCCCCACTCTCTGTCTGCTACCCTCCCATGCCCCCAGACCACCCACCCATCCCACCTCCCCCGTTATCTAAATCTGTGAAGTCATTTGGAGTAGGGACTAGGCTCTTCCTCCTGCCTCTAGCTTAGGGGAGTATCCTCCATGTGAAATGTGCTCCCAAAGTCCTTTTGTTCACCAGGAATATAAGCTTATTCCACTGTCAGAGATCTCTAAGACTGCCAACACGTTCTAACTGCGACCCATGCTCAGGGGGTCTGAGTCTGTCCAAAGCTAGGTTCCCAGCTATCAGCCTGGGGCCTATTAGCAGCTCCTTGTTCAGGTCAGCTGTCTATGTGGATTTTTGCAGCCTGGTTCAGTTTGGCTCAGTGTTTAGCTGTGGGTGTCTGCCTCTGTTTCCATCAGCTGCTAGATGAAAGTTCTGTGATAGTGGATAAGTTAGTCATCAATCAAGTTTCTTTTAAGAGGTAGATGGAACAGACTAGTAGATCCCAATCATGTATTTATTCCTTATTTTTCTAATTCTAAAAGTAATTTTCTTTCTCTTTCTTACTTCATTATTTTCTTTGTGATTTCTCTCTTCAACTTTGAATCTTACTGTTTTTCATGAAATATGATCAAATCACTAGAAAAATGTTTCCTGAAAACTTTATAGTAAGAACTTTCGTCTGAGGAAGAAGACATGCTTCCACTTTCTCCTCCATCCCACGGAAATTAGAAATGTATAACTGAACAACAATCTTTGATCTACATTTCCCAATATTTAAATAAACCTATGTTTTGTTAAAAATTGAAAAGACATCATGAATATAAAGCTAGATATTGCAAACTTAATTTTAAATATCAGATGACATTTTTCAGTTTTGTACTTCATATATTTGAAAGTATGGACTCGGATATTTTGCATCTGCTTCATTCATTTTCACTTGAATAAGTATAATCTCAATACATTTTAACTTGCTTATTCAAATTTACTTCCTCCTTGGCTTCTGTGCAAAAGCAAGAAAAATGTCCATTTCCTGCATTATACATTGGATTAAAATACTTGCAGGATATCCAATTTGTATGATGAAGTTATTCTAGAGTTTCTTGAATCTTTACCAGAAGAAAGCATATGCCTTTGTAGTATTTCCACTAAATATTGAAATGTACAACTGATGATGAAAATTTTATTTCATTTTTTTTATTCTGAGGGATAAAAGCTTAATAGTAACTCTAGCTGGACTGGATCTCACTATAATCTAAGCTTACCTCAAACTTGCAATTATCTTGTTTTGTGTCTCGTTTGCTGTGAATACAAACACACATGCAAATATATAAACACAAAGGGCTCTAATTTATATTAATAAAGCCATTGCCTTCCTACTAACCAGTTACATATTATCCTTTGTTATTATTTCCTAAGAAGTGGCTATGCTACTACCCATAAATAATTGTGTTTTATGAAGCCTAGATTTTACTGAAAGTATAGAAGGGTATGTGTAATTTACAAGTAAACATGTAACATAAGCATCTCTGAATTGTGGTGTAAACAGGACAACCTGGAATTAATTTGTACAGTTACTGAAGTACAAAATAATCTGGAAAGAAGCTACTGTGATTTTCATGGCCTAGAGATAACTGCCAGTCTTATTTTTATTTTTTAATTTTTTCTAGCTGTAGCTTTTACACTGATGTGTTTTATATGGAGTTTATTTCAGACTCCAGAGTCACATTTAACATATCATAGCACTTCTATATTTCAATTCCGTTGTAAGCAAAGTTAAGTATACAAGTCATCCTTAGAGAACACATATTTAGTTTTATATTCCCTTTAAACTCATAAAGCAATTGCTACTAACTTATCTCAGAAAGGCACTTTTCTGATCAACTTTTAAGTTGTTTTGGGTCCATATTTTTTTGCCGCATACACATGGACACATACACATTTGCACAGAAAGAAAAACATATACATGTCATTTATTAGCCAGGTATTTTTGGAGTCATAGAACTTATAGAATGAATCTCTCTTCTCTCTCTCTCTCTCTCTCTCTCTCTCTCTCTCTCTCTCTCTCTCTCTCTCTCTCTCTCTGTGTGTGTGTGTGTGTGTGTGTGTGATTTATTGAAATATTGAAATGATTTACAGGCTGTAAGCCAGCTAATTCAATATTGGCTATCTGTAAATGGAAAGTCTAAGAATTTAGAATTGCTTAGTCCCATGAGTCTGGGTGCCTCAGCTGGTCTTCTGCATATGATTGAATGCTGAAGAAGTAGGTTCTAATGCCAGCAAGGGAATAAATATGCTGGCAAGGCAAGGCTAAGTGGGGAAGATTAGTAAATCCTTATTTCTTCCATTGTCCTTCCTTAGGTTTCCTGCAGAAAGTGTGGCCCAAATTAAGCATGTGTGTTCTAGCCTCAACCTCCTGATCGTAATTCTATGTCTTTCAGACTCAAGATATGGGTGAAAGCCTTATTTTCTTTTTGCCTCCAGGTCCAGAACACAAGTGTGCTCTCCATTTCTCATCTGTAGTTCATTCCAGACTTAACCATCACATGCCATATTTTCATGCCCTATTTGTAAGCATGAGTTTCTAAGAAATATGTAACAACTAATATAATCTTCAGCTACAGGAATGTTATTTTTTTAATGTTAACATGTAAATATAAGTTTTCTATTCCATTCATATATAGGTTAGTGGAAAGTGAAGCAGAATTTCATGAGACTCATTTGCTTATAGTTATCAGTGAATCAGGCTGGGCAGTTGTTTATTAGTCGCTGTTTTTTAGTTTTTGCTTTGTTTTTGTTGTTGCTGTTGTTTTTTTAAGTTCTCCTAGAACATTAATCTACATTAAGCCCCTGTAGTAAAGTAAATGTCAAGTGTATTTATCCATTTGTGTATTAACAAACAATAATATCAAAAGGTGTTAAAGCAGAAATTGCTACTGTTTCTTCCATTTTGTTCTCTCTCTCTCTCTCTCTCCCTCCCTCTCTCTGTCTGTCTCTCTCTCTGTCCTCATGTAATTCCTTGGAAAATGTGTAGAAATCTGTTTCCAACAATCATTCTGAATTGGCTGACTTTCTGGTCTATAGCTTTGCTGATATTAGCAACAATTATTAACAAGAACCTAACCATTCCTGATTCATTTATGTCCTCATATTTTATGATTTACCAATTACAAATCATTCATTGCCATGCTACTTTTACTAAATCCCTCTTAAATATTTCTAAAAAAATATTTAAGACTTATCACCACATCTATTTTATCAGGTCTTTATGTTCAATTATAATTATTTATAATTCCATTACCCCCTGCTCAAAATTGTCTTATAGCCTATAAAAAAGGTGCTTTTTTTCTGAGAAGGCATCATGACAATCTCTCTGAGAAGCTGGAATCTTTTCAATGAGCTAAAGTTTTCATTCCTTGACGCCATGCTTTACCCATGTATTCCCATGCTTGTTCTTTTGTATCAGATTTATTTTCTAACTATGTGCATAGAAAACTAATAATGATGTAAAATTGTCTCATGCATTGATTTTACTTATTTTACGTGGAATACAGCTTTCATAACAACAAAACTTGCATTTAACTTTTGAATGACCCAGTGTCACCAGAATGTTTAACCTTGCATTGATCATGACTTCCATTACACACTCATAAACTTGTTTATATGTCCACATCAGTGTTTCTTAGCACACACACATAACTCTGCCACGCCTATCCCTATCATCACTTCAGAATACAGATTTCACTCTTTTATCTATTCTTCTAACAAGGTAACAGGTGCTTTTATTCAGCTACTCAGCTTCTGATATTCCAAATATTGCATCTTGCTTCCTTCTCTCAAAACAAGTATGCTATTTATAACACTGTTATAGTGTGCTTCCAAGTACATTTTCAAAAGTTTCTGTTGTTCAGTTCTTCTAAGTAATGAGGCTGTGTATGTCCTCAGTGTGGAATATTTTCTTGTAATACTGCCTTCATTTTTTTTCTGTATATTATTAACTTTACAAACACTTAACAAAAACAAGCTCATATCATCATGTCATTTTGAATTCACTTTTTATTAAATTTTTAATTTAAAAAAAATCTTATTTTAAGTACCACTCCAGGTAGTTTACCCTTCCATCCTCCCATTTTTCCTATCTTCCTCCCATTCCATGCCCCATCCACTCCTCAGGGAGAGTTAGGCTTCCCATGGGGTATCATCAAATCTTTCACATCATTTGGGGCAGGACCTAGACCATCTCTTCTATATCTAGGCTGATAGAGCATCCCTCCATAGTGAATAGGATCAAAAAACCCCATTCATGATAAATAATGGTTCCCACAGGCCCCATAGACTGCCCAGCTACCCAAACTGATACCCACATTCACGGGGGGCCTGGCTCGGTCTGATGAAGGTTTCCCAGTGGTCAGTTGGTGTCCTTGAGCTTCCACTTGCTCAGGCCAACTGTTTCTGTGGGTTTCCCCAGCATGGTCTTGACCACCTTCTTCATCACTTCTCCTTCTCTATAACTGAATTCTGGGATTATTGTTCAGTGCTTAACCTTGAATCTCTGCTTTTGCTTCCATCAGGTACTAGCTGAAGGCTATATGATGGTATTTAAGGTAGTCATAATCTCACTATAGGGGAAAGGCTTTTAAGGTAGCTTCTCCACTATTGCTTATATTCTAGTCACCAAAACACTAAATAACCCAGTTAAAACTGGGGCCCAGATCTAAATAGAGAATTCTCAATAGAGGAATCTCAAATGTCCAAAACGCACTTGAAAAATTGCTCAGCATCATTAACAATCAGGGAAATGCAAATCAAAACAATTCTGAGATACCATTCTACACCTGTCAGGCTGGCTAAAATCAAAATCATCAATGACAGTATGCTGGAGAGGTTGTAGAGAAAAGCAGACACTATTATTTTGCTGGTAGGCATATAAACTTGTACTGTGACTTTGGAAATCTGTGCAGTGGTTTCTCAGGAAAATAGGAATCAATCTATCTCAAGACCTGGCAAATCGTCTAGCATATACTCAAAGGATGTACATTCATTCATACCACAATGTCATCTGTACAACTAGGTTCATACCACCATTATTTGTAATAGCCAGCACCCAGAAGCAACCTAGATGCCCCTCAACTGAAGATTGGACAAAGAAAATGTCGTAATTTTACACAATGGAGTACTGCTCAGTGGGAAAAAATATGAATGGAACTAGAAAAAACCATTTTGAGTAACGTAACCCAGTCACAGAAAGACAAACATGGTACTCACTCAAAAGTGGATATTAGACATCGGGCAAAGGAAAACCAGCCTACAATCCACAAACCCAAAGAAGCTATGAAACAAGGAGGACCCTAAGAGAGATATACATGGAGTTCTCCCCATCTCTCAAGAGGGGGAAAGGAACAAGATCTCCAGAGAAAATTGGGATCATGGGATAGTGAACGGAGGATGGAGAAAAAGGAGGTAAAAATGGAGAGATGGGAGAAGTACATGAGGGATCAGGAAGTTCGAGCAGGAGAAAGAACAGAGAGGGAAAGCAAGGAAAGACATACTTTGATAGACAGAGCTGTTATGGGCTTAAGGAGAAAACTGCCACTAAGAAATCCCCAGCAACCCATAAGGATGGCCACAAATAAGAGTAATGTTGATTTTTATTTTAATCAAGAAGTAGTAGGAATAAATCAATTCCTGGATTTTTTTTTAATTTTAGCAAAATAATTTATCTGGTATAAAGTTCTTTGTGTTAATTATAGTGAAATCTCTATACTTAAACTTTTATCACAGAGAAAGAAAAAAAATGACCTAACCTGAATGCAAAGCTGATGGGAGATGTGATTCTGTATATATGTTTCTCATACTGTTAATAAAGCCCTGTGGCCAATAGAAAACTAGATAGGTGGGGCTAGGAGACTAGGAGGAGGAAGAGGAAGTAAAGTGGGGTCAAGATGTAGCCCAGGGAAGACGCATGAGGCCTGCCGCGCAGCTCCCCCATAAGACGACCACGTGGAAATACTTAGATAAGTAGAAATGGGTTAATAATTAAGACAGAGCTAGCCCATAAACAGTAATGGTAATTGGCCAACAGGATTGTATCAAATACAGAGTCTCTGAGTGTTATTTGGGGCACACGTGGTTGCAGGACAATGGCGGCAGAACCAGCGGCAGCGGGCGGGGAAACCTGCTGTAACTTAATGGTGTCAGAAGCGGGATTGAGAACTTTCATTTAAAACTTAACAAAAGCTTAAAAAATAGTTTTTAGAAACAAGGGAACAGAGACTTCTTGGTAGCAGCATTTTCTTGATTGGATTTGTTTTGCTGTAGACAGAGATTTGCACGGCTCCTTTAAGGGAGGTTTCCAAAATTAGCATAAGCGGCAAGAAAACCGCCTTGCTTTTAAAGAGCTCTGCTAACAATTCATTGGTGTGTAGGAGAGCTACAATGAAGGTTTACACTGTGTTTTAAAAAATACGCTGGCTTGGGAGAGAAAAAGAAACCGGATACAATGGTTTAAAAAGAAAAAAGGAATTAAATGGATGGCTGTGTTGGTGCACACCATTAAGCCCAGCACTAGGGAGACAGATGCAAGCAGATCTCTGTGATTTCAAAACAAACCTGGTATGCACTGAATTCCAGGACAGATAAAAGTTACACAGAGAAACCCTGTCTCAAAATATGTAAAAATAGAAATAGAAGAAATAGAATAATAAAAAAACCCACGTAAAGATGGAAAACACAGAGAAATTTTGGATACTATATGCGCCTGTTTGTCTTTAAATTATTTGATTGCTGAGAAAATAACTACTGATAAAAGAAAAGCTGCTGGATTAATTCAATTTATATATTTTAAAAATGCTTTGACTCCAAAATTTAAGCATAAGGACAAGTTACTGGGGAAAAGGATTTCTATTTTTGTTTCCACAGAAAATGAAAAGCTACAGATTCTTTACAGACTTATATGGTTTGATCAAGCAAGACCCCCTGAAGCAATGTCTACAGCCAAGATTTTTGCATCTTCTTTGGACCCCCATGACAGCGCCCTCTACCAGCAGGAAGTAGTTTGGAAAGAATGACGCCCAAATTCCCAAATATTGTTTATAAATGTTTGTTTTCATTTAAATGGACTTGGTTATAAATGGCTATAACCACAAACAATCTTTTTAAAGTAAAAAGGGAATTATGGTATAGATATGAATACTTTGCTTTGGAATGGATTTTCTTTTATTGATACAATTTAAGGTCAATTCTGTAATATGTATATTTCTCCTCTTGTTTAGGTATTGTGTTTATATAGCTCATTAGAAAATGTAATGTAATAATTTAGTACAGATTATAGAGAGTTACCTATGGGAGTTAAGTTAGTTAGGATTTCTAGATATGCAGAGATGTATTTGAGATGAATAGGCATTCTTCAAACCCTTCAAAGACCTACAGAATATGGCATTTAAAATGGTTTAGGGATTTTCTTGACAGTGAGGCACAACTACTCCTGGTAATACCACCTACAGAAGAAAGGAAGATGGACATCGAAGAAACACATTATGGAGTTTGCTTCTAATATGGCAAGACTAGCCATTTGGGCAAGGTACTGCTCTTCTGGACTGTTTGACTTTATGTTGTAGAAACTGGACATGCAGGACCCACAAAAAGGTGACTGTTGATTCAAGATGGACATTGCTACAGGGTTCCTGCTTCATGGAAGAGGCTGCCAGACAGCCAGACAGTCTACAGGACACAGAGAAAAGTTTCCTGCCTTTTTAAGGAGTCTGGACACATACTATGGCCTATGGGCTGAAGATGGAACATTACAGAAGAACTTCGGGTGACTGACCAGGCAATGAATTGTCTCTGTCATTTCTAGAGTTTATATATTATCCTTCTGTGGTCTTTGAAGGAGTTGAAGACAGATAGTTATGATTATAGTTTTTCTTAGTTAGGATTAAAAATAAGTTACATATAGGTCTTTAGACTGACAAAGATAGGATAGATGATATTTTCTTTAAGTCTTACAAAATGTTAATGGACTAAATATTGTTAACTGTGATTCTTATTTGATAACTGTTGTATGGTATATTTTGCTATGTTAAGGTTAAACCCCTCCTTTTACTTTAGACAGAAAAGAGGAGATGATGGGAGATGTGATTCTGTATATATGTTTCTCATACTGTTAATAAAGCCCTGTGGCCAATAGAAAACTAGATAGGTGGGGCTAGGAGACTAGGAGGAGGAAGAGGAAGTAGTAGGTGGGGTCAAGATGTAGCCCAGGGAAGACGCAGGACGCCTGCTGCGCAGCTCCCCCATAAGACGACCACGTGGAAATACTTAGATAAGTAGAAATGGGTTAATAATTAAGACAGAGCTAGCCCATAAACAGTAATGGTAATTGGCCAACAGGATTGTATCAAATACAGAGTCTCTGAGTGTTATTTGGGGCACACGTGGTTGCAGGACAATGGCGGCAGAACCAGCGGCAGCGGGCGGGGAAACCTGCTGTAACACAAAGCCATTCACAATAAGGCTAGACACTTGAAGACTAATTATTATTGTCATATTTTTCTATGTAATGCTGAGTTATATAACTCTATCACAATATAGACTTAAACTGGGATTATTAACAAGATATACATGGAAATTTGATGATATATTACTCATAAATCCAGATAAAGCTCCTTTGTATTTATTTCCTTTTCTGATAGAATGGAACCAGTTTTCAAAAATAATACTCATAATGCATTCTGGTATATTTAAAGAAGAAGGCCAATAACTCCCAAGGCAAATGGAATTGGTATTTCATTTTTAAGTCACTTATGATAAGATGGTTCATATGAAATAAAAGAAGTTCATATGCACTTCTTGACATTTATAAATGTAATTAATAACTTTGACACAGATATATGAAATGAGATTTTATTACTAAAACCCTGCATTCATAATTAAGGTGTGCAGCACAACCATGCCATCACATGCATGTGTATTTGACCTGGGATGTTAGATCATCTGTTATGCAGCACTGGGAAATGGGTGAGAAAAAGGCAATTTGGATGTTCATGATAGAAGTCCCATTTCAAGAAGGTTAAACACTGTGTAAAATCTTTTACTTTTAAATCATTTTGTAGTTTTTTATTTATTTTTAATTTATTTTTTCTTATTTTACATATCGATACCAGTTCCCTCTCCATCACTGCCTCCCTTCCTTTCTCCCTCCCTCTCTTGTCCCCTGATTGAAGGCCCTAGTCCCTACTCCAAATGACTGGACAGATTTTGTTGACACCTCCTGGAAGACATCATTTTCTAGTTTCTGAGATTATGATTTAATTACATTATTATCCCCTTATGTTTCCTCTCCCAGACAAGCCCATATTTCTCTCATCATTATTCTTAAACCAGTACCCTTTATATCCTCTAATTATTATTGCACACATATTTGTATATATATTTATATTTCTAAATATAATATGTTCAGTTTAAATAATGCTATCTACATGTATATTTTCAGGGCTGATACTTTGGAACTGATCAAGCAATTGGTATGCTATTCCTTGAGGAAGAACATCACCTTTACTAACATCTTTCCTCGTTTATAATACATGCCTTAATTTCTCACAATTACGAAAGTTAAAAAAGTTATTAGATACAAATATAGATTTTTATTTACAATAATTTTCTATTTAGTCATATGAATAGACTAAACAAAATAATTTTCCAAATGTCAGCTTCAAAACTTTCAACCTATACCTAAGCCTGCTCTGTACTTACAATCATCCTTACCCTCACCACACAGGAAAATTATTTGATACTGGGTTTATTAGTTGCTTGTAGGTATCACATTGTGTATATAGGTTTTCTTTGTATTTTTTTCTGAAAACTTTTTTTATATATAATTTATTTTTTTTATTTTTATTTTACATATTGATCCCAGGTTTCTCTCCCTCCCTCTGTATGTCTGTCCCTTCCTCCCTCTTTCCTTCTCTCCCACCTTATCATGCCCCCTGACCAACTTCCTCTCCCATTCCTTCCCTCCCTCACTCCATATGTAGCCTTCCAGAAGAGGTCATCTACATCTGTCAGGACATTTGAAGTAGGGACTAGGACTTCTCTCTGGTCTCTAGGTTAAGGGAGTATCCCTCCATCGGGGAAGTGCACGCAAAGTCCTTTTGTGCACTAGGGATACATCCTGGTTCTACTTTCCAAGGTCCCTTAGATTGCTCAGGCCTTCTAGCTGAGACCCATGTTCAAGGGGGTCTGAAAGAGTTCCATTCTGGATCCCCAGCTATCAGTCTGGGGGCAATTATTTCCTCCTTGTTCTGGTCAGCTGTCTCTAGGTTTCTGCAGCCTTGGTCTTGTCCTCCCTCTCTGCATCTGGATTCCAATTCAGCTCTGTGTTTAGTTGTGGGTGTTTGCTTCCATTTCCATCAGCTACTATATGAGGGCTCCGTGATATTGGATAAGTTAGTCTTTGATCTTGTTATCAGGGAAGGGCATTTATGGTAGGTAGCCTTTCCACTGTTGCTCAAATTGTTAGTTGGGGTCAGTCTTAAAGGCCTTTGGACATTTCTCTAGGTTTAGTTTTCTCTTCAAACCTATAATGGTTCTCTGTTTTATGATCTCACCTCTCTCCCTCTCTCTCTCTTTGTCTCTCTCTCTCTTCTTTCTCTCTCTCTCACACACACTATAATTCATTCATTCTTATACTGATGGATACTCTAATTATATATGTACAGCTCACATCTCTTTTTACACATTCATGTTGCCATTTGGACATTGGTGTTTATTTTTATATGCCATTTGAAAGACATTAAGTGGCAATTAATAGACAAACTTCCTTGAGAAAACGTCTGATAGACATAGCATGTAGAAATTGATGAATACTCTACAAATAAAATGATGTAAACAATGAATCCCAATCAGGAAAAGCAAAATAAAACAAAACAGTTTTCCAGTTCCTCAAAGTGCTCAAGGTTGCTTTTCTTGTGGATGTCATCAAAACTTTGATGAGTAGAATGGTAGAATGTAACAAGAAATATTTTTTGCTCATGGCTTCAGATAATACAGTCCATGTGGCAAAAAAAGACCGGGTGGTAGGAGCAACTTGTGCAGTGGCAGGAGGAGCCTGAACTGTAAGATTTAGTCAGGAGGTCGACATCCAGATCAACCCTCAAATCCTGCTCTTACAGCCCATGTTTGCCAATTATTATTGTGGGTTATTTGTGTGTGTGAAGATATATGGTTGAGATTGTTGTAATGATAACATGAATGGCCAATAATTTGGCAGGAGAGATAAGCAGAAATTCTAGGAAATGGAAAGGAATTTGAATGCATTTGGATGTGTGAGAGATTTGCCAATGAGACATGGAGGGATTTGTACATAGAGTATGGAAGAAAGGTAAAAATCTATGAGACTAAAGTTAGATAAATAGAAACAGGCTAATGGAAGTATTGAACTAGTTAGGAGCAGCACAAAGCTATAGGCCAAGTTTTGATAATTAATAAGAAGTCTCTGTCATTTTTTGGAGCTGGCTAGTGGGCTAGGCGCAGACTCTTTGGAAATTAGAGCTCATATACTACAGTTTTCACAAACCCCCAGATCAGTGCAACTAATAGGAGACAGAGTATTTATCCGTAACATGGATTAGCGAAGAAAAGGAGTAAAACTCTAAGATATAAATCAAAGACATATTCATATTTAAAGTTCAATTAACTGTAATGATATAAACAAATAGCTCCAATTAATTGCATTTCATTTATATGTTGTTCATAATTTTAATAAAGATCCTATCAGAAAATTAGCATATAGCTTTGTTAGAGTCATTGAAATTAATACTTATTGGAAAACAAATGTTATGCAGATTTTGAATTTATTTTTGTCCCTGATTACATTATTTAATGAACTTCTAAACTGATATTGACAATTTAACACAACAGAGTGATAAACTGTTGCTCAGATAACATTAAAATTGGGGTATATGCTTGACAAGCTATTCAAGCATCATGCATAGTTCTGTTTCAGATAATCATTTTGTTTGCTATGTTCTCACTGATTATACAAGCTTGGTTCTTAAAATAAGATTAGCAATGATTTCAACTTAGGATATTCATCATTTATTTTTGTGTTTATTGATACCGCATTTAGTGTTCCCTAGGTAGGAATGGGTTTTATTACAAAATTACACCTGGAGATGTTGGAGGTCTTTGTCACTTCACTTTGTCTTCTCTAAGGTACTGATGGTTTTCTCAGAACAAATCTGTAAAGTCAGCAAGCTCATATTTGTGTTTTCCATCACATATAAGATAAACTATAGCCTCAATAATATGCCATGATATTTGTGAAAATCAGACAAAGTAATATGTTTTCACAAGGATGGTTTCCACTTCTCTTTTTAACATAAAAACAGTCTGCTATGTCAGAAAAAAATTAAAGATTATCACTAATTTGTAAACAAAGCTCAAGATATCTTCTTAATTGACATGTAAATAAATATAAACATTATAAGAGGAACATTGAATTTGACTATATCTTTTTTATCTCAATATTTTTTCCTCCTTGATTTACAGCAGGTAAAACTTAATGGCCTATCTAACTTCATGACCACAGTCAACAGAATTTAATGATTATAATTTGAGAAATTTTCAAGAAAATTATTTTTAAAGGCATTTGATGTAATGTAGTATGCTAATTCTTCTATGTCCTATTAAAATTAGATATCTTGGGCTGTGGAGTTGGATCAGTGGTCAACATCATTTACTCCTCTTCCTGATGACAAAGGCTTGATGCAAAGTACCACATAGTAGCTTTTTTTTTTATTTTTAATTTTTCTGTCATATACTACATCCTACCACAATCTCTGCTCCACTCCCCCCCAAGTTTCCCCTCCACTTTCCCTCTAACCCAGATCCACCGATCATCCATTTTACTTAAGAAAGAATCAGGCCTCCAAGTAATATCAACTTAACATGGCATAACAAAATGAAATATGACTAGACACAAAGTTTCTTGTCAAGACCAGATGCAGAAAGGAAGTAGGGGAAAAATGGTCCCAACAGTAGGCAAAAAAGTCAGAGTATCCCCAACTCCCTCTGTTAGAAATCCCACAAACTGCCTAGGCATGCATGCAGAGAACCTACTGCAGGTGTATTTAGGCTCCCTGAGCCCTGTGAACCCTACTTAGTTGTTCTTGGGCTTTATTCTCCTGGCCACCCCAACCCCTTTAACTGGCAATCCTTCCTTCCTCTCCCTCAGTTTTAAAGGAAATGACACTGTCTTCTGGACCCCTAAGATTCAGGGATATTCATAGTACAATACATGAAAGCAAAGTCCCCATATATATAAAAGTTAAAATAAGTAAATATTTTAAAATATCAGATATAATGTACTCTATTATGGTCTAGAGATAAATAGGTACAATTTCTTCCCACTCTCTCTATATGAATATTACAAATGGGAGGCGGACAAAAAATTTAGTCTAAATACTTTATTATGCCTATAATTCT
The DNA here is from genome assembly GCA_030556225.1 of Cricetiscus sungorus. NCBI lineage: Eukaryota > Metazoa > Chordata > Mammalia > Rodentia > Cricetidae > Cricetiscus > Cricetiscus sungorus. The sequence goes on along the minus strand of JANBXA010000741.1, from coordinate 34,032,206 downwards.
ATTTATAGTCCCCAGTTTTCTTTGAAATTCTATGACTATGAACTTCAGGAAAATAGACAATTCATTGGTCTGGAAAGAACCTTAGGGAATATCAAAATATTTCACTATTTTGACTTGTGTCTTTTATAACAATTGAAACATTTCCTAGCAGCTTTATTTTCATAAAGCTGCCAGAAAGAAACACTGAAAAATCAAGAACACAAATGTCTATATTATTGGATTCTACTAATATTGAAACTAATTTCCTCCTCCTTGCACTCAAATATTAAAAATAATTATTATTCTCACGTGTTAGTACTTCTTTGTAAGAGCCATAATGGTCTTTCTTTTTCTAAGATTCTTCATGACTCTATTGTTAAACTAAGAATGATAAAATCCATCAAGATTAAGAGTATTATAGTATTATTCAAATAATATAAAATAAACATACAAATCAATTGACACTATATAGAATGAGTTATAGTTAAGAATACATATGTGTATACTTATAACAGTGACAAAAAGGGGTCAAATATTTTAATGAGATCAAGGCAGGTGTGTGTAAAGATTTGGAGAGAGGAAAGTAAAGAAAGAATTTCTATCATGTAATGATATTACATTTACATTACCTGTTTACATGAATATGTATTATATATTGCTATAACAAAAGAGAAATAATTAAATTAAAGTATATTTGTGATCAGTTAAATTAAATTTGGTCAATTGTTTCATAGTCACAATTTTATGTCCTTAAAGCAAGTCATGTGTCCTTAAATAAAATTAAAAATTTCTATTGACATGTTAACTCACCTTACTAATTAACTTGAACTTATTATAAACACATAGCAAAGCATACTAAAGCTTACGATCTAGATTTAAATAAAATTTTAATACTACCTTAAGCATAAAATGTACAAGCTCATATCACTTATCACTTTTCATTCTTCTGATGTTATATTGAACCTTTTGAAATATTGAAGACTAATTTATATGATGAACTTTTTAGTAGTAGTGTTTTTTAAATTTATGCAGGAGTCATCCAAACAAAAGAAATGATAATGCAATTTCTGTTTCTTTAATGCTGATCTCTACCTCCTATTACTTTATGGAAAAATTTAAAGATGTTGTAGAGGAAAACAAGAACACAAAAGAGAGTGAATTGTTAGATAATATCATGTGTAAGCTGTATTTGGCATTCATCATAATATGGTTCACTCACTTAAGCTAGCAATGACATATTGGGTGATTTGTCTAAGCTCCCTAGCTCCATAGCTATTTAGCTGACAAGCTTTGAAATTTTTGTGTTCTCTGCTTATTGATTTCCAATGGAATTGCCATCTAAATTGATGAATGTGTACCTACACTAAGGAAAGATGTTCTTTGTTTTCTGCCCCTTTCAAGGTGACTCTAATAATAGAATTTTGGTCTAAAAACATAAATCAAGAGAGAGGAGGACAAATGTACTTTTAAAAATAAGTAACATAAAGTTGATGCAATCAAATTCGGTAGTCAAGTACATATGTGGGGAGACACAATGATTGTAATGAAAAGCAAGAAACACATTATCATTAATTCTTGAAACACTCTTACTCACTTATTTCATAAACTATATTTTATTTATGAATTTAGGGGCATATGTGGGTTGGGTAGAGAAATTTCCTAGCATGTCTGGGGTAGATAGCAAGAAAAATTGGAATATGGATTATAATAAAAATTATATTGGCAACATGTTATGTGGCATATATCTTGAGAACATAAGTGAGAAATAAATGAGATGCCATTCTTGTCTCAGACATAAGCATGTTTACCAAAATGTGCACCAAAACTTACTCTTCTAGGTAAGTCAGAATTTGTGGCTCTGTAATACAGAAAAAGTAGATTGGCAAAGATTTGAGAGTTAGGCAAGGAACAAGCATTAAATCCTTGAGAAGAATGACCTAAAAGATGAGCTATTTCAAGCAGAGGCTGTTGTTAATTTGCCTATAGTATAAAAAATGTCTCGCTAGAGTGGGAGACAGAAGCCAGAGGCTCATCCATGGAGACAATGTAAAAAAAGGAGGAGTTCTCTAGTGGATTTCTTAGGGAAGATCTGAGTCTTCCTTTGATATTGTCTTCCTGATGTGAATTTCTGGTTTTTGTTTTTGTTTGTTTGTTTGTTTGTTTTTGTTTTGTTTTGCTTGTTTGTTTTGTTTTAGTGAAAATATTAATTGAAGTACCAGTCTACTTACCCAGGTATTTGCTCTTATTATAGGAAACTCAATCTGGCTACTTCGTTTTTAGTAATTGGTCAATTTTGCTGGACAGACTAAGTACCTGATTTGATGATAGCTTCCCACAATGTATTCTTTTGGTTTTGTTGGCTGCTTTACACTTTAATATGTCACTGAAAATACACATATTGCATACAAATTTATGCTAATATGAACATGCACTGTATTAAGTCAACATGAAATACATACAACAATACAAAAAGGGCAGCTTGTCAAATTCTGGAAGAACTGTTATGATCACCCAACAAGTTTCAGTCATTATTATCAAGAGAAATTTTATGAGCTTCATTTCAGAGCACATCTCCCCTGTTTGCTGCTTTTGCCAGTATTGGAAATTTTGATTTATTCATCTTCTTTGGGTGCCTGTTTTTAATGAGCTAATTCAAAGCATGAGGTTACATAGGTAAAACTCATTTTTAACCTAACCTTTGCCAACATGACTGATGAAGAACTCATAAGCATCACATACACAGAAATGCATTATCACAAGCAAATAAAGTAGAAGAAGAACTGAAAAATCCCTATGCACACCACTGTAAAAATTCTGATGTTGTGAATAACGGCTCATTTTCCTTTGAACTCACGAGTGTTTTAGTATCTGCACTGAAGAAGTACCATGTCGTTTCTAACTATCTTCTTGCCCTTACAATAAACTTAGTTTAGTGAATAAAGAGAAAATAAGCAGGGATTTAGTCATGAATTAACATACTTAAATTTTAGTCAAATTAATATTCAGTGTCTGAAAATTAGCTTTTCATGGGTAAAATAAATTAAATGATCAGTAAATATTGCTTATAGAGTAAATGTGCAGGTTCAATGAAAATACTCTCATTTGGAATTCTGTCTTAACTTAGGGAAATTCACATATTCACTTTCCAATTAATTGGCATACATATAGACGTGCCTTGGGCCATGATCTCTGCAGCAGGCATACCTCTCAAAGCCGGTAGGAAACACACAGACTTCTCATTCTTTTCCATGCCATTTGTACAGACTGGAACAGCTACTGCCATGACAGGTTGTCTATCTTGTCACTCCTCAAATATTTATGATTACAACTGCAAACAGAATCTACTCTTGTATTTGCATTGAATCTCCAACTTAATAAAGTATGTCTCAAATGACTGTGTTAGCTTACATTCTGAAAGAAAATTGCCCTGTGACATTCTTTTTAATGAACTATTTTCCTTTGTGATGCTTATTTTGTGGAGTGACCACATGCAGTAGTATAAAATGTTCATAAAATATACCATGAGTCAAAAAACTTTTGTAAAATTTTTAAATATCTGGAAGATAATGATAATTATTCTCAGGCATTTCATGAACTTTTAACAGTTGCAAATAATGTTACTTCTTGTAATGTGTTCAGAATTGTTGGGCAGTTGGATATAAGCAATTGATGTGCATTTTCCTGGGATGTCTATTTCTCCAGCTCACTGCATTCTTTAGTCTCTGTAGTTCTCTGTGTAGGGTTGAGCCCTCCTATGTTTTCCCTAAAACAATCCATAGAAAGTACAAGAAGGCTTATATTGGAAGGTTTGGAGGGAGGAAAAAAAAAGGTGGGGGAGATGATGCAATTATATTATACTAACTAAAACAAAAGAAGTAATTTTTAAAGTTACATTTTGTATGTAATATAAGTACATAGGAATACATATGCATATCTCAATATTTATATGTACATACACATAAAACACACAATTATTTACAGTAGCATAATTTTGTTAAAGAAGACAATGCTAAACCCTATTTATGTCACTGAAAACACATGAAAATAGTATATAAGTTTATCAGTAAAAATTTCATTTGATTATCAAAATGAAGACATAAACTATTGCTATGAGTGATATAAATGCCTTAAAACAAAAAAATAAAAAAAATATTGATTAGGTATTCAATTTAAAAAAGCGTGAGGAATGATAGGGTTTTTTGTACCTTTGGTTCATATGTTTGTTTGAAATAGGTCAAGAATGAAAAAGGACAGAAAGTATCATCAATAAAGTTTTTTAAGAAAAAGGGTATCCCTTTAAATAATTATGGAAACTGATTGGCCAGGCAGGAAGTGATGAAGCATGGTATATAATGCTACTATTTAACCATAGCAGTATGGAGGTTTGTACAGACAGGCTGGAAGTGACATAGCTGGGCAGAAGCAGAATCTGAAGAGGGACAAACAGGAAATTGTTCTTTTCTCTTCAGAGATGTAGCAGGCAAAGGAGATTCAGGTCTGGCTGTCCTGGTAAGTCAAGTTTATGTGCATATACTTAGATTAATAGAAAAATGTGTTTAATAGTAAAATCAGAGATAGCCAATAAGTAACCATAGCCATTGGCAATTTCATAATTAAAAAAATAATTTGGAAGACAAAATATTAATTCCACAAAAATGGCTGCTGGTATGTACTTGAGAGTACAAACTGTAATTTCATCTTCTAGGTTCAAGATGTTAGGGAAACTGTTGAACAATGAAAGGAGGGCTCAATCACAAGTCAAAAAAATACATATATGTTACTGTGAACTTTGGGTATTAAAATGTCTATGTTTAAAAATGTACTTCAAAAAACTACATTAGACTTTCATTTTATGTTTCATATGATTACCCATTTTTGTAAATGGAAAATCATAAATAACTGTTTCATTTGTAAAAGGTATAAACTATGGAAATACATAAAGTAGTTGGATAAAGATTGAAGGGCGAGTGGCTTTGAAGCAGAAAATGACAGGTCAAGTTTTATAAGGCTGATTCTAATGAACTTGCTATTAACTAACTATCTGTTATGGCAACCTTTAGTAATGTGTAAGATACTGATTTCAACTGAAGAAGTAAACACTATGGAAGATTAAAAGAAATAAACAATAGTGTATATTAAAAAAACTTTATTTAAGGTTCTTAAATTAAATCCTGCGCAGGCCATGTATTACAGTGAAAACAACTAAATAGAAAAATTAGGTTACTTTGAGTCCAATATGCAAAATTAAAAGAAACCTTGTGGTATTATGTTTTAAATACATATAGAGAAAATTAGAACTTAATTTGGGGACATAAAAGTCACTCTAAAGGTCTACATTCCTCTTATGTTTAGTAAATGTGTAAGATCTATCAGTATTAATATATGGTTCTAAAAAACTGGGCATCTACTATTGAAAAATGAAACTTAACTTAGATGTCTCATTAGCTAAATATTAAATATGGATGATAATATTCTAACCCTAATGCTATATGTGGTACAACAATGAGAAATGCTTTGGGATATTGAAATGGTAAAGATGTTTTTTGATATGTCCCCCAAATAAAGCAAGTATTATCCAAGTGGGTAAATTTAATGACTTCAAAGAAAATGCTTTTCCCTCACTATGAGTAACAGTCATTAACCTAGCCTTCTGAATAGAACTACAAACTATACTAGGAGCTCAATCAATGAAATATCAAAGCATATATTCTAAGCCACTTGATTAAAAACCAAGTAAATAGAAATTTGTCAAAAAATATAAAGAGTGATTAACACATGTATGATCAAAAATGTTAACCATCACTCATCCCCAAAGAAACACAAATAAAACATACTGAGATAATACTTACCTTTTGCAATAAATGTTAGTATAAAAGACAAAAAACAGTGCTACCTTGGAAGTGGAGAAGATAGAACCCTTCTATACTGTTGGCCCAGATGTCAGTTACTGAACCATTATATTAACCATTCTTCAAAACTGTATGAATGCTTCTCAATAAACTAATAAAAAGGAAGGCTATCGTATGCTAGAGCAATTACTGTGGTGAGTACATTTCCAAAGGATGAATTTAGCATGTTGGGGAGCCATCCACAATCTCACATCTTTAGCTATGTCTGTCTGTCTGTATATCTATCTATCTATCTATCTGTCTGTCTGTCTGTCTGTCTGTCTATCTATCTATCTACCTATCTATCTATGTATCTATCATCTTTATGGAATATGCATATTCTCATGGACTCTGAGGACACAAATGGTTACTAGAGGTTGTAAATATTAAAGAAAGGGAGATTTAGGTAAAGGTTGAACAATTGGTGTATACTATCATGAGTTGGTATATAGAGTACTAGTGAATAGGACAGAGTAACTCACCGTAAGTTATATTACCATTAAGGGAGAAGAAAGACATTGAATGTGTTAATCATAAAGAAATAATTAATAGATGTGGGCTGAGAATTGATTAAAATAATTCAAATATTGCATAATAATTGTGTACTCCATTAATATATACTATGGATTTTGAATAAAATACTTAGAAATAGAAACTTTAAGCATGCTGATAATTATAAATAGAATTTGCCAATTTATAATAAACATTTCCATTGATGCAATGCAGTTGATTTAGAAAACAGTATAGTAATTGATTTTATAAACAGAAATAAACTTCTGTTTACTTCAAAACAGAAGTAAAAATGTTTTATTAATAATGTTTGTATTCATAATAAGAGAAAGATCTAATAATGAAGTCACTACAAGAGTTAATTGTTTCGATGTGTAAAACTCCCATTGAAAAGGTTAAATGTTACTGATAGTTTAATACAGTTATAATAAAAATATCTAAAAGAAAACAACTATAAATTATCTATGAAGGATGAATGCTCAAATTTGCTATCAAAATAGTCATGTGAATTTACAAAGGAAAGGCTTTAATATTATTAGAAAAATCTGAAGTTAACAGAATATGGGAAATTGTCTTTGATGATATAGTTAGCAGATGATGATTAATAATTGCAATGATAATATTATAATTTATAATTATTGACATAGAAAATTGAATATAATGGCAGTTTTACTTATAATTAGCCCATGTCTACAAATTTGTTTCATTTACATATTTTCTTTATTTGTTTTCTTTTTTTAATGAGGGGGTGCTTCAAGAAAGGATTTCTGTGTGTGATAGGATAGCCTCAAACTCAAAGAGATCCATCTGTGTCTGTATCACAGTGTTAGGGTTAAAGGTGTGAGCTACTGTATGACTTCTTTCTTATTTTATCATTTTTAATTATTCTTTTATTTATTTTACATACTATTCACAGTTAGTTTCCCCTTCTTTCTCACTCCCATTTCTTCTTGTTGTCTACTTTCTACCCCCTTCCACACCAACAAAGTATTTCAATTGTTTATTTTTAATTTTAATTAGTTTATCCTTTTCTATTTAAATTTGAAACAATATTTTTTTTACATGTCAATCTACATCTCCTCAGCATCCTGTCTTCTTGTATCACCTCCATCAAACCCCAGCACATACCTTTTCTGCACCCCATGGATGGTGAGACCTTCAGTAAGGATCTTAAAAGTCTGTCCTATTATTTGGGGCATGGCCTAGGCCATCCCCCATGAATCTAGGCTGAGAGGGTATCCCTCTGTGTGGGATGGGCTCCCAAATTCCATTCGTATACTTGGGATGAATAGTTATCCATAAATGGAGGAGCCAAAGACTATCACATCCTCCTAGCTAACAGCAATGTTCATGGGTTCTGAGTGAGTCCTATGCTGGTTTGAGTCCTATGCCAGCTACGAGAATAGCTTGCATGAGCCCCCTTTTTCAGGTCACCTGATTTGGTGGGTTTCTCCAACCTGGTCTTGATCATTTTGCTCATCCCTTCTCCATCTCTTTATCTGGATTTCAGGACTACAACTAGTGTTTAACTATGGGTGTCTGCTTCTGCTTCCATCAGCTACTGGATGAAGGCTCTAGGATGGCATATAAGTTAGTCATCAAACTCAATATTGTGTAAGGGCATTAAAGGTAGTCTGTCCACTATTGCTTAGATTTTAGTTGGGTACTTATTTGCAGATCTCTATAATGGCTCCTTCTATTATTGTAATCTTTTCTAGTCCTCCTCTATACTTTCCCTGTCTCAATCTTCCTGTTCCCCAGAAAAGAGGAGAGGAGTGTTTCATATTTTTTTTTCTCTTTCTTATCTGAGTTACTTTATCATGCCTGGACACATGTGAAAACATGGAAATTCAGGACATATGTAAACTATGGTTGGGATCAATAATTTACTGAAAATTACTTATCTTGAATTATAAATTAGGAATAAGGAATGCTGTGATATGTTATTTATGATTTATTAAAGCTTGACTGAAATTCAGAAAATGAAAGTCTGCCACAAGCCATTGAGGCAAGGTACACACTTTTAATCCTAGGACTCAGGATAAAGGAATAGATGGATCTCTGTGAGTCCAATGCCAACCAGATTTGCACAAGAGTGAAGCCGTCTGAAAGAAAATTATACTTTATACTTTTAATCCCAACATCATGGGAATATATATAGGATAGAAGCAAGGTCTCAGTGTGGCCTTTGTTCTCTAGCCACACTGAGGAGAGACAACAGCTAGGGACTTGGATCAGTCCTATCAGTGAGAGCTAGTGACCAGCTTCTTTGCTTTCCTGACATTCAGTTAAAGCTTGAACCCCAATTTCGGTCTCTGGATCATTTATTTTTTGTGTTACAAATGTAAAATTCTTACTGAATGTAGAATTCTACTGAAAAATTTCATGTATATTAACACATAATTTTGTGGAAACACAACTTGTATATTTCAAAAAATTCTGTAGGAACAATCATATCATATTTTAAAATATTGTATACAGGATAATTAGTTTTTAAAAACAGTTCTCATTTATTTGTCATATGACATATTGACTTAAATAATCTCATATCTATATTGTTTTGAAGAAATATCTGATTTTAATCCTTCTTTATATAAGTTTATAGTTTTTTAAGAATAAAATCAAAAGGAAAGCATAGTAAAAAAATAAATATATAAACAAACTTGAAGGTGAATAGAAAATGAAAATCCACAAAACAAGCTAATTTTCAACTCTCCACTATTTTCTTTTATGACCAAGAGCTATTGGAAACACATCCAGTAAATTTGGATGCTAAACAAATCCCAACCATGCTAATAGAAATTAATATGTTTTTTACTCTTAATCTTCTGTGAGTTGGGGATATATTTTCTGTATCAGCTTCATTGCACCAAAATGGCACCTTCAGTTTTACCATGAATCATCTCCATCCTGACAGTGTTTACTTTGTGAAACAATTCTTTTAAAGATGGAGTAAATTTTATGTTTCTCGTCCATTGTGTCTCAAAGAACTCATGTCAGACTTTTTTCATTCCATCTCAGCAATTATTTATGGCTCAGGAGTTTTATTGCTTTCTTACATATATCAGAAACATCACATATTGCTCTTTGTTGAGAAAATGAATTTCAATATCCCCAAAGACAAAGATGGACAACCCTTATATCTGTTTTGAAGATATTATCTAGTACTTCACTCACCTATTTTAAGGGGGAGATTTGATGTTCAACTTATATTTATTTAAACACACAAAATAAAAATTTCCTAGATTCTCTCTCTCTCGCTCTCTCTCTCTCTCTCTCTCTCTCTCTCTCTCTCTCTCTCTCTCTCTCTCTCTCTCTCTCTCTGCTACTTTTACACACACACACACACACACACACACACACACACACACACGCACACACACACACACACAACATATCACAGAAGATTGGACATCTGTTGAAAAGTTTCTATTACATACACTTTTTCAACTAGGTGTATAATATCCTGTTCTCTACTCATTTTTTTTTTGGCCACTATGTTATTATCAAAATTCAAACTGAGATAGGAAGATTCATACAGAAGCTTTTCTCATTCTATGACATTACTTTAAATAATTTTTCTAACTAATGTCAGATTAGCAATGAAATATTTGAAATGATCTGAAGGAAAACAACAAACCCTTTTTTGTTAAACTTACAAAAAATAACTACCTTATCCTTTGCAAGATCATATTTGTAGAGATAAAACTAACTACAGGTTTACTGCAGGCACAGCCACTCTATTGAAAATTCATACCTGCATCAATATAGGCATTACATTTTATATATCTACAGAACTCAACCCCAAATACTTCTCCCATTCAGATAAAAAATAATTTTCTACAGGTAGAGAACTTACAGGATAAATCTGTTCAATGTGCCAAAAAGGGATTCATGACCTGGCTTCTATTAGCAGAAATGGGGTGTCTTGCAGCTATGTCTCCATAAGTTGCTCTGAAAAATACCTCTATAAGTAAAGATTCAACCCAAGGGTTAGTTTTTACTGCGAGTTATAAACTTCAAGAAACTGGGTATATAATGGAAATGCTGACACCACGTTAAACATAGCTGCTTGAATAGAGCAACTCACATACACCGAGTCCTTTTTTTAAGAAAGTATGAGTGTTTATGTTGCACCTGGATTAAAGATTTGATGCAGAATTTACTCATGTTTGCTGAATTGCATAGTAATAAAATAAAGTCTTGCTAAATAGAGCTTTGAGTAAAATGGACTATGGATTCAATTTTTCTAAAAAACTCTTTCATAATCATTGTGTTTTAGCACTTATTTTCTATAAATCCAGTACTTGTATCATTTATCAATTCTGCATTTCATTTGCAAAGAGTTCACTGATGAAATGTCTTATATAACAATAATGAAACTGTTCATTTTGGACTTCCAGGAAGAACATATAGTTGCAGAAAAGAAATCACTGGTCAAAAAGAGCTTAAAATAAGGCACTCATTTTTATGACCATTATGGGAGATTTTTTTAAAAACATTTTTCATGACTGGATGCATCAGCGAACTAGTTCAAGGTGTTATAAAAACTAACCATTCATACTTTTAATAAACCAGTACTATATCTTAGAAAACTTATCCTGAAAACACTTAAAATTTACAACTTAAATTTTTTTTATTTCCATGAGAATTTCAACATTGTAAAAAATAAAACTTGTCAATAAGCCTTCTTCCTTAATTATGAGCAAGCATAGTATAAAGCATTTCAAAAATATGATACTGAAATTTTTTAAATTGAATCATTATCCTTTAGAGTCAGTATGAATAGATCTTTATAGAATATATACCTAATAATCTTATGTGATTATAAGTAATACTTTTCTAGACAGTTTTGGGGAAACAGCAGAAAATGAAAACAATAAGAAAAGTGGCTTTCTATTAAAATGGTTAAAATGGTGATGAGAACATTAACAAAGATTAAAATATAGGCTATTTGAAAATCAGAAAAAGACATGAAAATTAAGGAATATTTCTATATGGTTTGAAAATGAAAGAAACTTTCTCCTGGATTTAAAAATAATTAAATTTCTATGGAGATCACAATAATATATTTGGACATGAAGACGATAGAGCTGAGTAAACATATCTGCCCCAGGCCTAATTGAATTTGATAAACCAAGCCCAAAATTTAGAAGGAAGCCAAATCCCACAAATTTTCCTCACACTTAAAGCAGGCTAAACACACACAAACACACACGCACACACACACACACACCAATTTTTATTGAATATTTTCATTCAGTATAGCTTGATCATATTTTTTGCCAAATTCCTTCCAATTATCCCTGCCTACCCACATACCCAAATTTATGCTTTCTTCTTCTCTCTCTCTTTAAAAATTAAAAACCAAACCTCAAAACAAATATAACAACAAAAAGAAACATACACACAAAAACCCCAAAGAAACACAAAAATAGAAGGCAAAATGCACATAAAAAGACCCATTAAAAACAAAAAGTAGCAGCCCAACAAATAATAAGAATAAACAAATATACTAAAATTTTATTGATTTCATTTTATTTTGACCAACTGCTCTTGAACATCACATCCACATTGAGGTGTGGCTAATACACCCAGTGAGACGCTATTAAAGACTAGTAGTGTTTCCTTTGTAGAGGAAAGGACACATCTTTAGATAGTGTCTTGGTTGGGTGTAGGAGCTCATGTCCACTTTCCCCTCTCAGGAATAGAACCTTCCCTGGCTAAAATCCGTGCAGTCCCTATGCATTCTGTTAGTGTTTCTGTGAGTTCTTATGTGCATCTGTCCTTTAATGTTTAGAAGGCCCTACTTCTTTGAAGCTGTCCATATCTTCTTGCTCTTAAAAATATTTCAATCTTCCCTTCTGCATAGATTCTAGAGTTTTACAAGAGGGTTTGATGAAAACATCACATTTATGACTGGGTGCTCCTAAATCTTACAACTTCAATACAGTTGTGTATATCTTTGTTATTTAATATTTCCCAAGCACTTCAAAAAGAAATATACTGACCTATGGATATAGCAGAATGTTATTAGGGGTCATTTTATTATTATTTTCCTCTGGCAAAATAATTTTATTTGGTTTCCTACTAAGCCTGCTTTCTTCCTAGTCATGTTCTTGGAATTTAGCAGGTCAAGTATGAGTTCCATCTCAGGGAGTGGTTCCACAATTACATTCAGTATATCTTGAAAGCAGGTGACTGTTGTAAGGTACATAATTTATACCTGGGGGATATTGATGATGACCTTCTCCTCTGGTAACAGGGAAACTACATTTCAGTACCAGTCAGTGCAAATAAAGCTTCTAATCAGACATCAGCTTGACTTCCCCTTGTTCATTAAGCTATGTTTCAAGAAATAGGGTCTTACCTCAGGTTGTGGAGAATAACTAATAAGTTTGGCAATAGCATGTCATGTTTGTGGATAACTATTATGTCTCTTTGCCCATTATTAATAAAAATACCTTTTAAAAATTGAAACATTAAAGTGGCAAATATCACTAAATAAAAATGTCCGCTCTGAGATGTAGAGACATGTGATTGGTAAATACATATCCCTGTATATTAGTAGTTATTGTGAGGCAAAAGAAAGAGTAGAAGTAGTTCTCACAGATCATCAAAATTGTGGGAGGTTATTGTACACATTTTCCCATTTAAGAAAGAATAATAACTTAAATTATTCTCAAATAATGTAATCTACCTATGATATATTATTTTATTAAAAACTCTTCATTTACAAGCTGAACAAATGTCTTAATAAAAGTATTCATGTTGGGTAGATATTTATATATATATATATATATATATATATATATATATATATATTATGGTGTGTATAAAAGAAAAAAAATAGATACATTCAATTATTTTTGAAACTCTAAAAAATAGCATTTGCATCTGGATTATCTGGATTACACTTCATCTCAGTGTTTAGCTGTGGGTCAAGAACAGGCTACAGAAAACCACAGAGACAGCTAACCTGAACAAGGAAGAGCTATGGGTACTCAGACTGAGAGCTGTGAAACCAGCATTGAACCCACTCAGACTCCCTGAACATGGGTCTCAGTTAGAAGGCCTGGGCAATCTAAGGGACCTCTGGCAGTGGAACCAGGATGTATCCCTGGGGCACAAAAGGACTTTGGGAGCATATTCCCCATGGAGGGTACTCCCTTAAAGTAGAGACAGGAGAGAAGGCCAGATCCCTACTTTAAATGACTTGACAGATTTTTGTTGATCCCTCCTGAAAGGCTTCACCCTCCCTGTGAAGTGTGGGGGGAGGGATGGTAAGGAGGGAGGAAGGAAGGGAGGGAGCAGGAACAGGGATCAATATGTAAAATATGAAAAAATGAATAAAATAAAAAAATAGTACTTTGTCTTAATCATATAAGATAATTTGGCAAATATAAACTTGAATTTTAAATAACTTTCCTATTTCATTTTTATTAAATTGTATTGATTTATTGACTTTATATACCAATTAACAGATAGAACAGAAGGTGTTGTAGTAATTAAATACAAGCATATGAAGATTGCTTGGCTTGTAACAAATACTCACTAGGTGAGTTTCTGGGGTTATTTAATGTAAACACCCACAGTGTTATATTCTTTCTCATTACTTTTAAGTCCACTAGACAGTGGAGCAATTGCCCTTTTGAAATGTCTGTCCTAGATGTAGCATTGAGCGGTAACAGATGGAAGCTCAATAGCAGTCATGCAGAATATTTGCCAAGCGGGACAGCTATCTAAAGAAGATGGCAGTAATAGAGCTCTTCACTACAGGACTCAAAGCCCTACTGCCATCCTTAATGATGGCAGAGAGTGCCTGATGCTAGTGTGTCCATAACAACACCAAACAACCAGTGCTGAATACTCTGAAAAGACAAGCTGACCTTCACATTAGAAAGTTAAGTGATTCCCACCCCCAATGTCATTCTCTTTTTTCTTCTCTCACATCCATAAATAAATCAAATAAAGCAGAGTGAATGGGTAATTAAAAATATGGAATAAAATTATTCGTGATAGAATACATTGAAAATAATTGTGACTTCTATGGATACAAAAATGAGGCTGTTTAGATAAAATTGTACATGTGTGCATAATATATAAAATATTTGGAAAAATAATAAATACTGAAAGCAATGATGTTATATATTCCTTTTCCTTGCTCTATTCTCCATCAGTTATTCTCTTCCTATAATCTTTCTTTCATGTCTATTTTACTTCTTTGCTTCAGATTTCTCTCCTCCATATTTTCTTCACTTCACCTTTTCTGTAGTCTTTTTTGTCTTCCTTCTTTCTTTACCTATTTATTGGTAAATTTGAAGCCTGAGTATTTCCCATGCTTTCTTGAAACTGGGATCCTTACTTATATTTCATGTGCTTTTAACTTCTTCCTTTTTAAGATTTTTCTTTCCTCGAAACATTTATTCCATGCCTCTCAGTTTAATTTACTATTTGAGTATTATACTTAGTCCTAGGAAAGTAGAGGACTCTGGTCAAATGTGACATTCTCAAATTAATGTGGTAGAATGTAATTTGTACTGAGAGATTCAGCAGGGACATCCTCTGAGTTGAAGCATCCATTCCCAAGAGAGTACACAGGCTCTTGAGACTGCAAAAAATATGGAGGATTAGCAAATTGAAAAAAAAAAAAAACTGTGATGCTCAGAAAATAAAGACTTACAAGGCTGTGGCTTAAAGATTTATAAACTGTAAACAATTACTAGAGAAAATGGACTCTTAGGTGGAGTTACCTGAAAATCGGGCAGTCTTACAGAGATTCAGTGCTGTCATGATTGTTTCTGTTTGGGTGTGTATTTTGGGTGATATAGCTGCTTTTAAGTGACATTTGCTCATCTCAATAACCCTTCACAGATACTCCTGACAGAGTCAGGTAGAATTGATTCCATGTTCTGTTGCTAATGCCCTGCCTGGATTAAATAGACATGTTCAGCTCTCCTGAGGAATAGTCATACAACAGTGTCTAGAGAGATAATGTTCCAGCAATCTCCTTCACGTCTGGTTAAATTGGTACAGAGGTATTTGATTTTAATTCTGAAAAGCCTTCTCAAGTGCAAAAGTAACCCAGGCTGAATGTGATGGTGCCTTTCTTCGAAGAATATGATGAGATTCTGTACTGTTCAGTATAATTTTGAAAATGCCTCCAAACCCAGAAAAGCAAAAGACATAAATGTTGCCTATTATCAAAAACTCAAGGTTTATGTGTTTTCAAGGTGAAAAGTCATGTGCTATTTGATGAATGCACTTGGTCCACTAGCCAAGTATCTTATAAGGCATTATGAGAAATGCATACCCATGTGAGCACAAAACTCACCTGCTCAAAGACCTCTGTGTAGTCACATTATTTTATCCTGATTGGAAAGCATTTCAGCTTCCATCAGGCTAAGTTGTAAGCTTTTAACTAAGGTAAGGCCGCAGATCACTCACATGTCTTGAATAGTTGTTTACTGACAAGCCACATAACTCTCATCAAGAGGGATAATGAAAGAAACCTGATTCTTTAGCTACTTGCTATCAAAGAGATAAACTGGTATCATATCCAGAAGGAAATGATACATCACTGATAAAAATTTGCGGCAGCTGTTTTCATTAAGACACCAATTCATCAGACTGCCCTTATGTAATAAACAAGTAAATCAATGTAAATAATTCATTTATTACTTTAAATTCATATTTATACAGGAATTATCTGCAATAGTCCTACCATGGAACATGTGCTTTTGTTAGAACAGATTGACATAATGTTAGTAATATAATATTGTATCTATTTAGCAATTGCATTCTTATCTTCTAACTTTTCAACGTATTTAGCAAAACAATTAACTAGAGAGCAATTAGGCACTGGGTAGAAATATTTACACACAGGGCAGGTTAAAAATCACTTTTCAATGAACAAATGAATAATCTTGATACTCAACTGTCACCAAATTTACTATTTATTAAAATATGATTTTTGACTCCAGGTCAACATAACTGGATTACATCTCTAAGAATGGCTAGAGAACACTCATCAACTGTTAATAGTTCCTCTGTTTGAACATGGTCCAGGAATATAGTCTTATGAGGAGAATCCCAGGTGCTTGTGAGAATACTCCAAGAACCAAAACAAGCTATTTGCGACCTCAGTTTCTTCAAAACATGGAATTGTTTATGCAATGTATTTTCT
Source organism: Cricetiscus sungorus (assembly GCA_030556225.1). Classification (NCBI taxonomy): domain Eukaryota; kingdom Metazoa; phylum Chordata; class Mammalia; order Rodentia; family Cricetidae; genus Cricetiscus; species Cricetiscus sungorus. The sequence goes on along the minus strand of JANBXA010000741.1, from coordinate 34,015,643 downwards.
TGCTTCTCTTGATTCTCAGGAAAGTTAATTATGTTGCCTGGTAGTAGTTTTTCAGGTCTTGGAGACACCCTGGCAAACATATTTTTAGGGTAATTTTCTTAGTTTTTCCAAATTTTTTATTTAAACTTAAAAATTCATATATGGATTGTCATCATTTATATCCTACCTAAGTCACTATATGATGGAATTTTGTTATATTATTATAGTATACAACTTCTGTATTTGTGCAACATATAGAAAACTTCACTCTGCCAATTTCTACTACCTACCCATGAATTAAACTTAATGCACTCTACTGTTCAAAATTATCATTTTTTAACCAAAATGGAGTGACATATGCAAACCAAGTGAACCAGGACTCATTACAGTAAAACAAGAGCGCTTCTCACATGGCATGCCCACTGTCATAACTGGTGACCTCCACATCAGTTATATGCCGGGGTCACACAGACAATTGGGAATGAATTTTTAGCTTTCATGCTTAGAACAATTGTGTTAGCTCAAAAAATTTGAACCAGAAAGGAAGTTAATTACATTCAGAAAGAATTTGAGAAGTGTATTATTCTATGACCTTGTGAATTAGCACAATGAGGTCTGAGTCTAGGAGATCTGATCAAAGGATCCTCAAAGACCAGATGGAACAGTAAAAGTTGAATTACATAAATGTCAAAATGTCAACATTATGTTAGTTTTGTGTCCACTTCAGAAAGCTTCTTTTTTAAAAAATCTTCATTTTGTGCATACATTTACAGAAAAATTCCAGATGAGCAACATCACATATTAGATATTTAACACCTAACAGGGGAAATCATTGGTATTCTTGGCATCAATTTTAGAGATAAAGTGACAAAAACTGCCAAAATATTTACTAGATTGGCTGGAAATTGAAATAAAGTGTAGACGCTGTTACTGTAAGCCATGTAGCAGTTTAAGAGGGGCTGATCTGCAATGTTCCAACTCAACATATTACCATATTCTTTTAGTTCATTCACACATATTTTAACAAAAATTACATGAGTTCTTTAAAAATATGTAGTAAAAAAATTAAGGCAAATAAGGCTACCATTTTAAAGACATGCAATTTTTTTCTTTCTTGGAATATATATATATATAAAACTTTTTCATTGTTATTCATTTTGATTCTTATCAATTGATTACTACTTTCAGATAAGGTAGTGGATAATGATATGATCATATTCTTGGGTCAATTAGCTCTTTCAGTTTGCTAAACTGGTGTCACATAAAAGCAAATAAATCCCAATGTCAGGTGTGGGGCACTTCCCTAGCACAGGGTGACAAAAAAGCACCTGCAGCCCCCAAACTATTTGTTTTCATCATTTTTTTCTGGTGCTCACAAGAAAAAGTGGAGTTAGATTTCACTTTAGCTGTTGACTTGATGATTTTATAGTCATCCAGAAAAAGGGATTGCCTCTAAAAGTCTGACTTTATCAGACTGGCCTCAAGCCGGTGATTCTATCTGTGGGCCACATGTATGTGGGCCACTTTCTTGACTGTTAATTGATGTGGGGAGCCTGAGCCTAATATAAGCAGTGTCATTCCTGGACAAGGAGACATGAACTGTATGAAAAAGGTAATTGAGTCTGTGAACAGTTGTTTTGTTGTTATAGTTGTTGCTCTTAAGGCTAAAAGTCAAGCCTGCAGAAACTGAATTTTCACATGACTGTACACGTAAGTTTATAATAAACCTTGAGACCAATTACAAGTGTGTACTCAAGTTTTCCTGCTTTTTAGTCAGCCTGCTTAACTCACCTTTAGGGGTATAGGCTATCAATACCTTGGATTTGCCTTGTTTCCCCTATAACGAGTATTTCCAACCTCAATTAAAGATTAGCACAATGTAATCCTTCATACTTGGTCCCAGATACTATCAGTATCCTACCCTACCTCTCTCTCTTTCCCTCTCTGCCTCTGTGTGTGTGTGTGTGTGTGTGTGTGTGTGTGTGTGTGTGTGTGTGTGTGTGTGTGTTGGGTCTGGGTCTGGCTCTGGATCTATGGGAATTTGTGACTCTTAGTCTTTTGTGGTCTTTGTCTTCATGCACCATGAAAGAATTCTTTCTGAATATTTTATTGTGAATTCTTTTGAACCGAATTTGGAGCTTTCAAGAGGCCTGGCAATGCCACTCATACCTCGTAAGCAGCTTTTTTTCTTCATCCGTAGTCTCTCTTCTCACTTCTTTCCCTTTTGGGCTGACACAGACCTCCAGATAGGAAGCCATTCTCTGTCTCACACAGACCATGCATTTAATGTATGGTAACTCATCAGCTCCAACTTGGAGCAATCAGATTATTTCTTGGGGCATTAGGGAAAGCTTTCTCCCAGTCTTCTCATATTCACTGGGTCACAATTCTTGGAAATTAACACAAGCCCCATGGGGTTGAATGTTCTAGGAACTTCCCCCATCTCCTGAAAGTGTAAGTTTGTATACTTCCTTTGTATTTCCAGGTGTATTAGGTTATTTCAAAATTTAAGGGATTTGAATCCCATTTGAACTTGATCCTATATGCACCATGGGTTCCAAATTATCTGTGCCAAAGAACACTTTTGGCTCATTTAGAGGAGAACCAATTAGAAGAAAGACGAGTGACTTTTGCTTTGCCTTTCAACGTGAATCTGGCTTGTATATACACTGGAAAATGACATTCTTTGGCCAGCAATTACAATTTTTTTATGTTAATATCGTAACTAACTTCCTAAAACTGAACTGAGAATGGTGCGGGCCTCCCTACTCTGTTAGCCCCCCACCCCCACCCCAGGCTCATCTCAACCCTTCTCATCCTGGTCACTTGGATCTCACTCACAATTCCTATCTCGTTCTCTTAATGTGCTGCCTCAGCCATTAGGAAATAAGTTAAAGTCTTGCTAGCCAAGTCCTGCAGAATTAGGTTTTACGGGGACAGCCAACGAAAACAGGAGAATAGTGGCAGCATGAGCCATGGAGTAAGAAGTACAATGAGGGTGGGAACAGGGCAGCCCTTCCCAGCTTTTTCCCAGTTGAGACCTCAGGGATCTTAGAAGCCTTTCCAGCAACGAGTGCAGACCCCACTGCAGAGTGGCAGAGTGGCCATCTGATTCTGAGTGGGTTTTTACTATGTACGGTATGTTTTTCTTTCCTTTTCTATGTAGGAAAAGCCCCTCGGCTGTTTGGCTCGGGGGGAGGGGGAGTTATGTATAGAAACTGTAGTTCATCTTAATGATCATTCCACTAGGTTTCCAAGCCTGCCTCCCCCTGAGATAGGGCCGTCTTTCTGTTCTTGGAGCTCCTGTGTGTTTTGCCTTTGTTTCTGCCACATTAAGCCTCGATACTCTTGCTTTTATTTATTTTTTTTCTTTTCAGTTATAAAGTCATAAAAAAAAAAAAGTGTAAGGTCATCAGCTCTTCACCTCAGTAGCAAGGCATTTACCCTGGTTGGTTGTGTGTAATTAGGCCCTGATTGAAGGAGATCTCAAGTTACTATGGAGAAACTATGGTACACAGGGTCAAAACAAATGAAAGAGAAGGGCCACCAGTATTTGCAGCAATAAGAAAGTTGTTATGAATAGTGAACAATGCCTCCATTCCTAGCCTAACACCAAACACCCAAAGAAATTTTTCTACACCAAATCAGTTGTTACTGTTCTTTCTAATTGTATTTAATGATTTCTATTTTAATCAGGAGAGATTTATGTATAAAAAATATGATCGCTAATTGCAATATTAGATGGTTAATTCTCTGAATATACTCCTAGTTTTGTTTACAGATCTGTTTCTCCATTCAGGATCTATGTAGGGCTTATTGAAATGTAAATTTTTTTTCCTCACAAATAATGTTAAAACTTGCCACAAATGTGAGCGCGCGTGCACGCGCGCACACACACACACACACACACACACACACACACACACACACACTCAAATGTATTCACAATATGCTTGCATGGCAGGATGTTGAAATTGAAGTAATATCCTTACACTTGTATGGAATATAGATACCACTAGATTAAATTGCTTGGTAGCCTCATTACAGACTAAGAATAGATAAGGAAATAAAATCTTCCAGAATTATGCTTCTCCTATCTCTAGCTAAGTAGGCTTGAATAGGGCAAGATATTCCTTATATATGGAGAAGATGAATAATAGCTCCTCATGTTTCACCTAAGAGGGGGAAGGGCTTTCTTGCTCAGTAGAATATCTTAGAGAGTGTGTGTGTCTACATCCTAAATGACTAAGCAAATAGCAAGTACTCTGCCCTCAATGAAGGTTCTTCCTATAAGCCAACTTGTGTGAATCTTGCAAGCTAGTTAAATTGTCCATTCTATTTACCCTACCTTTTCATTCTTCATCTTAGTTAAAGTGGATACAAGGGACTGTGCCCTAACCACTCATTTTCCCTGATTGAAGAGAGGCTGCTGGATACTCTGTATTCAGAATCACAGCTTTGGAAAATTATTCAGGACATCCAAGCAATGTCCTTGGAACATTACTAGACAAATTTATAAAATATAACTCAATGGGATTCTATTTCTCTTTTAAATTGTCAATTAGATTCTAGATGTAACTGACTTTTCTTACAAAGCATCCAGGTATCTGTTCCTAATGTAGAAGTCTGGCATAACAAACAGCTAATTAGAGTTAGTTTATTCTTTTACACACCTCTGATACATGTTCGAGTCAGCTGTACAGTTATATTTAACCTTAGTGAGCAAAACTACTTTTAATCCTGATGTAAATTTTTCCTCACTAATTTTGTCTTGTAATGTTTGCCTACAGAGTTGTGCAGTCACTTTCTTCCTCACATAATACCAAAAAAAAAATGTTCGTACCAAATATCTCACTTTTGGATCATTGCCATCTGTTAAGTTTTATTGTTTTTCCTTGGGTAGACCCTCATCTGAGGCACTCAAGCTACTGCCCTCTGTACAGTATCCCTTTTGGAGATTCAAAGCAATTAAGAGAGATCCACATCCCAATCTCTTAAAAATCATTCGTATATACTCCAAAGTGGGGGACTAATGGGCCATCCAAATCATCCTTGTTGCTTACTGTAGGCATTTTTTTCAGTATGTAAAACTAAAACAGCTAAAGTCTTTTCCACCTAAGTTAACCTCTTTTTCTAACCAGTTCTCAGAAAACTTTACAGTAATTTTACACCAACTTAACATCATGCACAGTCATCTTGATTCTTTGCTGCTGTAATCCAAATTAAAAGAGATTATATCTGTCTACCGGTACAGATGGGATTTGGGCCCTTCCCCAGGAACAACATTGCTTCCACATCAACTAAATCTAACGTGCTTTGAGATTGGGTCCCCAAACACAGGGGCAGACAAAAAATTCCATCACCAGCCTCATCCTGTACATGGGCTCTTGGTTTCCTTCTACTACAAATCTGCCACTGAATTGCTACTTTTCTTCTTACTATGTTCATACTTTCATTTCCTTTGAATTTGATTGTTTTATGCACAGAAATATTGATGTTTAATAAGGATCATAAGAAACGATTAGGTCAGATAGATGTTTATTCATGGAGAAATAACTTACAACATAGACAGATGAACACCAGCAGGTTCCTGGTCCCAAGGATGTACTCCTGCCCCTCCTCAGACATAGTTCCTCCAGGTAACATCTGTCTCTGTCTCTGACCACAATTCCCCTTTTAGTCTAAAGAAAAGATTTAGGCTTGATATAAAACTATATTCAAACAGTGAATAACAAGTGTCCTCTAAGAAAAGGAAAATCGAGAACATACAAACTTAAGACCTAAATGTATAGTCTGCGGATGAAGTTGAAATGGCATTTACAACAGAGTTGTCCTAAGCTGGAAAGCTTAAGTCTAGTACTTAATATATCTAACTGGGAAGAGATACTAATAGTTGTGATAGTTTAATCTTCAACCTCAGCAAAGACCTGAGAAGGAAAATAACAATAGTAGAGTCAGGAGGAAATGCAGATGGGCAACTTCCAAATGGTGAAGCAAGGACAGAAACAGCAAGCACCTGGACAGACACCCAAGTTCTCACAGCCAGTTTTGGCTAAGGCCTAGAGTACCTGACAGACCACAACAAAAGCAAGGAGGTAGAAATGCTATCTTACACTGAGTACTAATGGAGTACTAATATTAAAATATTTAACTGCCATGTTCTGCAGATCTATGAAGTGTTTGAAGATTAAGCATCAATGTCTGACTAATCTCATAGGTACAGGAAACATGGGTGAAGATAATCTGTAATACTCAGGAACCTAGCTATAACACTGATTGAAATGTCTCTGAGTAAATCAGGGACAAATACCTAAGCAATATAACTATGTATGTATATATACATGTAAAACCCTAAAACAGAGGTAGGGTAGTAATGTCTAGACCAGAGGTAGAACTATAAAGTGTACATGATAAAAATATCCTAAATTGTATCCATATACAAAAATGTCTTGAACATAAATAAAAGTATTCATACATAGAATATGTTAAGGATATTGTGCATAAAACATCATAACTGGAGAGATTTTCACAATATGACAAATATACAATTTGAACTCTTAAGACAAGCAAATATCCTCCTAACAAATGATCTGCATCCTTTTGTTCATGACACATTGGCAAAGACATCATTGAGAAGCTGTGGAGAAACTAGCTGTAATGGACCATGTCCCTTTTTCCAGAGGAAAAGGATACAATTCTCTTTTATGTTGTTGTTTTTTAATTAAATTATTTATTTACTTATTTATTATGTCTACAGCATTCTGCCTTGAATGTGTGCATTCAGGATAGAACAGGTAACCAGATCTCATTAAAGATAAACAGATGGTTGTGAGCCATCTTGTAGTTGCTGAGGCTTGAACTCAAGACCTCTGGAAGAGCCATCTGTTCAGCCCCACAGATACAATTTTTTTTTACCATTCTTTCAATGTTCTATAGCTCCCTGTTGGTTCTGCTACCTTATGTAGGTGAAGTGCTCTGCTGTCTGACTTGTCTTTGTCAACCTGAACTGCAAAACTAAGACTAAAGAAAACTTTTCCCACCTACAATGCCCTGTTTTCCCAATCCTAAACAGAAATATATCTCTCTCATCCAATTTATCAACACTACTGATTTTATATCCTTCCCATTGTTGCCTGACTCATCCCTGTCAAACACCCACAGACTATTGAAATCTTATTCTTGATCCAATATTAAAGCTCCTATCTATTGATAGATAATTCTTAAACTTATTGTTCTGTTTCTACTCCCCACACCCACCCACCTTCCTAGCACTTCTCAGTTTTACTTTATAAGCAATTCATCTGTCTTCAGAGCCCTAGCTATTCTTATATGTTTCCAAGATTGCACTGGATCCTTTACAACTACTCAGTGGACCCTCATTAGCTCAAAGTAAAGTAGAAAGAGAAAAAGGATCCTCCTCAGCTCAAAATAGCTACAGAAGAGGAATGGCTATTTTCGGGATTTTTTTAGAGCGTTCAGTGTCTGGGATGATAGTACCTTGGCTGTGAAAACAAGTGTACTATGATGTTATTTATTTTCAGTCACCAACAACCTAGAGAGGAATGGTTGTTGAGACAGCCTATCTCCCAATATATTCACTCTTGCTTGATCAAAGAAATCCAAGAAGAAAAGACAGTTATCATCATCTCTATGAATACTCCCCTAAAGCATCAATTTTCTGATCCCAAGCCTATCACCAACACCTCTAAGTTCCTGACAACTTTTTCCCCACACAGAATGTCTATCTCATTTGAAGTATCATACCCATCTTTGTGTGTGCTAATAAAAATAATCTCATCTATTGAGGTCAGGGTTTGAACTCTTTCCTGCCTTTTGTGTGTTTATTCTATGCTCTGAAATCTAAAAATAGAGATGTAAGAGAAGAACTAAGATTTGATCATGTCTTGGCTAAACTGTTCTGAATAAAACGTATCATTGTATTTAAATGTAAATACTCTATTGTCCTTGGAACTGCATGAGTAGTTTCCCTAGATTTAATCAGAAGTGTAGCTCCCAATCCTTAACAAAGAAGCTCCTTTTTACAACAAAGACCCTTACAGAAAACTTTCCTTTTTATGTAATATCAATACCACTGAGATCAACAAAGAGAGCAAGTCAGTAATGAGCCTTCCTCCATGGGTTTTGCTTTAATTCCTGACTACTAACTCCAGATACCCTTTAATTAATGTTTTGTCCTTTTTTATGATGATAAAGTAAAACTTTTCTGTTTTCATGAATTAAGATAACTCAAGATAAATCATTTGTATTGCTATACAAATGATGGAGTCCTAATTTGTGGCATTTCAGAGAGAAGGTTGAGTGTCTCTCAAGGAGTTATTCATTCTCATTCATGTGATATTTTGAATTGAGAATTTGTGGGTTCAGGTCAGCTAAAAAATAGAAAATTTGTTCTGATTAATGGAAGAACATCTCCACTTAAGTGATACCTTTGCTTAAGTGAGATGATCAATGCTTGTTAGACATGTTAGAAAACAGCTGTGCTTAATAAGAGACAAATCTCACTAAAGTGAGTGCTTTTGGGTAACCAGTAGCAAATTTGATCAGAGAAGCCAAGGTTACATTGCAAGCTTGAGAACAAATGACATAATATATGACTCCCCACTGCCCACATGGCACTAGCTTTGTTTGAAGGCATGAAGTCAAGTTCTGGTTTGGAACTATGGGAATCCAGGAGAAGCCATGGTATATATAGAACCTCAGTTTCATTTGATACCTCAGGTCTGAAACAAGTCTCAAGCTTAGTAACAAGAAAGCTCAGGGGAAGCAACAGTGGAAGGCAAAGCATCTTTTAAAGAGATACTGAAGATAGCAGGAAAATAGAATTTCTACAAAGGATAGTAGTGGGTGTGAAGTGAAGCCAGCCTGACCTTATGAGAGAAGCTATGTGCATGACAGTCTGAGAAGTAGGACTATGAGATCTTAAGAATCCGGAGGATAGTAAGTGAGTTTTAAATGCCAGACATTGCATTACAAGATTTGATTTGTACTTTATTTTAGCTTTAAACAGTCTGCAACTATCCCCTGCTTCCTCTCATAAAGACAAATAGAGCACATAACTTATGATAGATTTTACAGCAGTTCACAATTAACATATTTTAGAATTCTAAGAAGTTCTATATTTTTAGAGGATTAACTTTTTAAAGACTATGGGATATTTTAAATTTGCCCTGTATTTCATGTTGTGATATTAATATTATGAAAGTTTTGAAACATAAAAACAACCAGAAAAACATGATTTACATTTTATGTTTTTATGTCAGATCACCAATAGATGGGATATTATAATGAATTTCAGATATAAACACCACACAAATATTGAACCTTCTAGAAAGACAACTTCAAATGAAGAATTACCTTCATCTGATCAGCTTGTGGACCTGTGGTCTTATCTACAGGATATTCTATTTCTTTAATTATTTACTAAGTTCCAGCCCACTGTGAACAGTCCCATGCCTGGGCATGTAGGCCTGGACTATATTAGAACTATATCTAAGAAAGCCAGGAGGAGTAAACCAGAGAAAAACATCCCCCACAGTACCTGTTTCTGGGAGCTTGTCTTGACTTCTTATCCCAACTTCCCTCTATGATAGACTATAATCTGTATGCCCAGAAAAGATTTCCGTTCTGCAAGTTGTTTATGCTCAGTTTTTTTTATTATAGCAATAACAACAATATAAATTAAGATAGATGGCAAGATGCTATCTTGTAGCTGGAAACACCACATATTTTGTTTCTGAATACAGGGCCACTATCATATAAAGGACAGGTTTCTTATTGTCAGAATCTGCTAATGCACCAGTGGGAGATAAAAACTGTCTAATGGTCTTTCCCTTCTTTTAAACTTGCATGCCAACTTGTGAGATAAGAGAAGATTATTGGTTGTGTTAAAAAGGAATACCCATAACACTGTTTTCAAGACTCTATTTCTTACTATTGAAGAAAGGGCAGGGCAAAAATATAAGAACCAAGTGGAAAACCATAAAAGGTATGATCAACATGGTATTGGTGCAGCACATGGAATCACAAGATCTGCATTTGTATAGGGTTCACACAAGGCTGAACCTGTAAACTTTCAGTCATAGATAAGCAAAGAACTAATGGAGGGCAACTAATGACTATGCAAGTTTGCTGTAGAAGAATAAGTCATTGCCTTTAGCATAGTAAGTACTGGGGAATCATCCATGTTTCAGTGGATAGCATCACGTCCATACCCATATGAGTAACGAAACACACACATAGAGAAAAACAGGCACACACACACACACACACACACACACACACACACACAAGAGACATACACCAAAGACAGGAGAAAGGATGGAGTCTTAGTTGGATGATAAATTTTAATGAAGATGGGAGATGGATAGAATATGTGTATGGATAAGAGGAAACAGAATATGTTATATGCATGTATGAAATAGTAAATGATTAAATATATTTATAAAAAAATAAACAATTAAACAACACAATTGGTTTTTATTACTGGGTTCAACACCCATATAAAAATGACTGCTGTATGTCACACATATGAGGATGTTCACTCATTAGGTGTTGAGCTTTCCCTATGGCAGAGAGTACAGTTTACATTCATTACAGCAATAAGTCAGAGGCACAAGACAAGCCTTATTGATTACAACATTGAAGTATTTTCCAGATCAAAATCAATACTTTTTAAATGAAATATCACAGCCCCCAAATGAAAATTATTTTGCTTGTTAATTTGTAGAAAACTTTTATTTGTCTTCCAAATGATTTCTTCAATACATGAAGATATAGATATTTTTCTACATTTGAGACATGGTATCACTAGGTATCATTGGCTAGCCTAAAACTTGAAATATAGGTCAGATAAGTCTTGGACTTATACAAATAATTCTGTTTATTCTACCAACTACCAACTAGCACAATTACAGGCATGTGCCATGCCCCACTTATATCTTTTATTTTCAGAACTTTAAGTGGTAATGGAATAATAACTCAGCAATATATTGCTTGTCTCGCTTGTCCAAAGTTCCAAATTTAATTCAAGTAATCTAAAAGCAAAAATCTTCAGTGAAGCCAAAACTAGGTGATCAGTTATTTAAAAAGAGGCAGTATCCTTGAAAAAAAAAAAAAACAAAAATTCACTGGGACACATTGTCATAGTGCCCCTTTGTTTATAGTCCCCTTGAGATCTCAATTCAGTTAACACGGTAATAATAGACAGTTCACAGGGAGTTTTGCTTTCATATTAATGCAGGAAATGTTTGAACGTATTATGCATCACACCTGGAAGAGATGAAATCAGGTGAGATATTAAATAAAATTTATGGGGACATGGATAATAAAGAAAGGGTAAAAGTAAGAAAGCCAGTATCTATGTGGTCCCAACCTGATTCATGTGGCAAACCCATTTTTAATCATAGGCTATGTCCTTACATGTGTCTGCCCCTTAGTGATGATATGTAATCTTCACCTTCTGAGTTCTAGTATCCTGTCTTAAAACCCATTTCATTTTGGATGAATCATAATCTTCTCTGGGAAAACCAGACATTTCTCAAAACCCAGTCTGCTTAGCTGTAATATGAGGCATATCTGTAAGTTATATCTCTGATTATATTAAAACATTCAAATATTGGACATGCTAGTGACAAAATAGATATTCTAAAATAATAACATAAAAGTAAATTAAAGGATAATTCAATTTACTCTGTACTATCTGTGGAATAAGAAAGTATGCAAGTAAGCAAATTAAAACAAGAGAGAAAAAGGTTAAAGATGTTGACAGGGATTCAGGTTTATTATATTCTCTACAACTATTTAAGTATCCCCTATGCACAGAATTCTTACTTTATAGAATGAGGAATGAAATACAGAATGATAACTTTTACAAACTTTTAAGTTCAAGAGAAGTGAATTTACTAAAATGAATTTTGTGACACATAGAGGCAAAATGAAGCTATTGTCTATAGGTTTAATTTTGTGTGAGTAAATAAAAGAAAATTGAATAAGAATGTAAGGGTTAATAAAAATCAGAATACACTGTTTTAAAATGATAATTGTCAATCTACTGATTTAACTATTTTAGTAGAAAACTAAAACCTTTCTTCTGCCCTTCCTTGCTCTATTACCTACTTCTCCCCTCTCTCACTCACTTCCACTCCATTACCTTCTCCCACTCTCCATCACATTTCTTTCTTTCCTCCATCTCTCTGCTTCTTGCTTTGGGGAAGAGACTTTTTGGTACCCAAGTGGCCTTGAAATCCAGCCCAGTCAGTCAATATTTAATTAATTCTTAAAGTTTCATTGATCATTTAATCTACTTAAATTATCATATTTTATAGGTGACATTGTATTTCAAACATAAAACAGAATTAATGATAATAAGTCAGTTCATATTGTAAATGGGCTGAAATAAAAATTTTCATCACACATTTTAGCCATAATTTTTTCTACCTTTGTTATACTTCATTTTACTTAAAATATTTTGATTTGGACAATAAAATCATTCCTGAAAGTATAAATGATTATTTCTATAAATACAATCACAAACATTAAAAAGTTTAGACTATATTAGGTTCACATCAGCCACAAAACAATTCCCAAGTATGATTAGAATATATTTTTCCCTCACTGACATGCACTGGTATACTCATAGAGTTTAATATATTTGATTTTCTTTTATGAAGATTTTCAGTATTTTAAAGGAAAATAATTTATAACACATCATAGTCACAGTTTCATTCCCATATCCCATATCTTTACTGAACAATAGTATTTCAAACCTGCAAACAAGTTTTCTTGGTGACTGATGTCACTACTATTTAGCCCTTCGAGGTTAGCATTTATTGATTTTCCTTTTACGTTGATTGGATCTTACCTACCTCGGTGCTTCAGTAAATTGAAACCTTCTGCAGTTCATGGAAGAAAGCTAAGAGCAAGGCTATGAGAAAATGCACACTGACCTCAATTTGTTTCAGACTATTTTGGTAAAATCATTGTTGCTGTGTTACAGAAGTGACCTTAACTGGATTTGTGTAAATTTAATCCACAATATATCAGATAGCTGATAGAAGATGAGCTTTAAGAGCAAATACTGGAATAATAGTGAATATATGTAAATACATCTATTTTACATAAATATTGTGTTATTTCTCACATGCTCCATTTTCTTTACAAACATTTATCATGTCAACAATTTATTGAGGTAAATTTACTTTTTAATTGGCATTGCAATTGTTGTAGACATTACAGAAAAACCATTATATTGCCTTCTTCTTCCTGTATTAACATGATAGTAACCTATGAGCTCAAGTTATTTAAAAGGAACAGTGTATTAAAAGAATTGATCAGCTATGTGAAACTTGGAAGTGAAGATTAGAGAAAGAGATTATGAATTATTATACAAACTGAGGTTCTTTCTTTTGCTACCTGGTAAATATTTAGTGGTAATTACTCCAAAAATAGGAGTATACAGGAACAAAACAAAAGAAAGTGGATGAAAATCATGCAAAATTTGTGGCAGTAGAGGGCTCCTCAAAGAACAATCAAGTGTAATGGATGTCTTAATTCTGAAAACATCCAGTAATCACCCCTTTGGCTAAAATGCTGCCATTTGGCCTTGAGTAAAACATCTAGTAACCACACTTTATATCAAACACCTGTTATCTGTCCTGGAGGATCAAGAAGTGGTTTGAACTCTATAACCTTAAGTCAAGATGGAATGGAGTAAAATCTGCGTGCTCTCACACCCCAACTAAATAATGGATAAAGAAAAAGTACTACATTTGCCCAATGTATTGTTACTCAGCTATTAAAAATGATGACAACATAAAGTTTGTAGTCAAATGATAAGAACTAGAAATAAATTACACTTAGTGAGGTAACCCAGATCCAAAAATGAAAGCATAGTATGTAGGCACTTATATATGAATATTAGCTGTAAAGGAAAATCATGCTACAATCCACAGACCCAAACAGCCTAGGTAACAACATTGGTCCAAAGGGGACACTAGGATCTTCTGAGAGAGGGAAAATAGATGAAATTTTGTTGGAGGACTAGGGATGGCTGGAGAAGGAAACAAGGGGAAATGAGGTGGGTTGTGTAGGGGAGAGTAAAGAAAGAGCTAGAGCTGGCTTTAAAGGGGAGGGGAAGCATTTTGGGTTACATGGAAACCTGGTACAAAGGACACTCTCAAGAATATACAAGGATAACCTGAGCTATGATTTCTAGCATATGCAGATGGGTAAACTGAACTGACCATGCCTTGTGATCTGACAAATTTTCCAGTCAAAGGATTGTGACACCTTTCCAGCCATATATCCTCCAACCTACAATCTGCTCTGTCTGTTAGATGTGAATGGTGCAGTTTGTATGAGTGGCCAAAAGATGACCCAAGGTGAGACCCATTAACCTAGAGTGACCCCACTGCTAATAATACCACGAAGAGTATCAGGACACAGAGACCTAGGAGAACCAACCCTGATTGAAGAAATAATTTTTAATTAAATGAAGCCTAACAATATTCTGCTTAACTCATTGGTTGGTACCTAGTCCATTATTCATCAGAGAGGCTTCATCCAGCAATGGTAGAAACAGATGCAGAGATCCACTGTCAAATATTATGTTGAGTTAGGGGAATCCTTTGTTAGGGATAAACGATTATAGGAGCTTAGGGGTCTGATATTAAAATCATCTTCTTTTTGAAGTTAGTTAGAAGATTCTATCCTTGAACCCAAATTCAAGACCCACTCCAGATATTAAAAAGTAATCTTTCTTTACCTTGGATGTCCCGGATTATAGAACTATAGAGAATGAGTTTCTATCAAGGTTACTCAAATAGTCTCAATTAGTTTTAGTAGCCCATTGTACTAAGACCAGATTCAGAATTAATGAATAACTTAATCCATCATAGCAAATGTTTCTATATTATTTAACAATAGTAACATTTATTGTGTTATATGAAAGAATGAATTACTTAATAAGTATAAATTTTTGAGGGGGTGCTATAGTAGAACAATGAAGGGACATTTAATGGAGAGAGCCACTATGGGGTTAGGAAGAAACCTCAGTGCTAAGGTAACTCCCAAGAATCCACAATGATGGCCCCTGCTAAGATTACTAGCAATAAGAAAGAGGGAACCTGAACTGACCTTCCCCTGTAATCAGATTATACTCCACTATCGTCATAGGCTTTATTCAGTATCTGACAGTACCAGACACAGATCTACGAAAACAGAACCAGGCCTAGCTCCAGGAATCCAGTCAAAAAGAGGGAGGAGGGAATAGATGAGCAAGGGAGGTCAGGATCATGTTGGAGAAATCTGTAGACATAGTTGAACCAAGCTCGTGGAAACTCATGTTCTCTAGGCAGACAGTGGTAGAGACTCCAGAGTACTGAACTAAGCCCTCCATTTGTGTGAGGCAATTGTGAAGCTTTTACTATAGAAGGGCCCCAGGTAGTAGGACACAAGAGAAACCTGGTACACGAGCTAGCTTGCTGGAGCTTGTTGGAGTAGTGGGATATCCTGCTCAGCCTCAGTGCATAGGGAGGCTTGGCCCTGCCCCTACCTATTGTGTCAGACTTTGTTGATTCCTCATGAGAGCCCTTACTTGTGAGGAGTGGAGTAGGGTTGTGCTGGTGGAGACACAGAAGGAGGGATGGCTGAAGGGGTGGGAGGGAAGACTGTGGTTGAAATGTAAAAAAGAATAAATTGTAAAAACAAAAATGAAAAAAAAAACTATAAATTTTACCCATTACCAAGTAATAGGAAGAAAATCTCTGACTAGGAAAAAAATCTATCTATCTATCTATGCTTATGAGAAAACGGTGACTGGAAGGAAACTAAGAAAATACCTTACTATTTTCAATATAATTATTCAATAGCAAGTACTTTGGTTTATGTTAAAATATATTTGCACTACCTTTGTGTTCTTTGATCTTGTGTAAGTATTCTTAGGATTACAAATGAAATAATATCAGATAGGGTCTCATTGAAGAGAATATGATTGATGCTACATGATAAGAGGTTTCAAATGTGACACCTTAGCTTCAAACTATTAAATGCCTTTGTATATGCAGAAAAGGATGAAATATTTTCTTCTAAAGATTGTAGTAAATAAATTTAAAACTAACCAGCAAAATGAGGGGCCCAGTTAGAGTTCATCAAGTAATTAAAACAAGTATAAACAAATAAATTACAGTTACTCTATACTACATTAAAATGGACTAAATAATGAGTTTTCCATTGTAATATATTTAGTGTGTTACTTTTAAATAAAGTACTAGAAACCATATATTGATAGTCAAAGATAAGAAAATTTAAATAAAAAATATATAATGAATTTTGAGTATAAATTGAGATAAAATCACTGCATGCATTTTTTTTTCTGACTGGGATGTTCATCTTTGTCTAAAATATTTTATAGCTAGCATTTTAGAGTTAATAATATTTAGAATTTCAAAGAAATATCAAAGGACACTAAAACAAAATTTTCAAGTTTGGTACACATAGTTTTAATTATTTTAGAAAACAATTGAAAAATATTTTTCATGTAAGGTGTGTGCGTGTGTGTGTGTAGTTAATAGCAATTAATTAGGAAATTTTATAGGGATGTTACTAAATTTCTAAATGCAAGCAGACTCCTAAATGCTGTGCAAAATCTCTATAACTGTTTATTTTTTTTTCAGACCTTAAATTTATTTTAGAAGACATATGGATATATAAAAAATTTTTATAACATATTGTAATGTGATTATATGCTTGTATACTTCAAATCAGGCCTACTATATCTCTACCCTCAAATATTTATCATTCAAAATACTTAAATGTAATATTTATTATGCATGTATATGTTTGCCTGTGTGTGTGTGTGTGTGTGTGTGTGTGTGTGTGTGTGTGTTCTTTGTGTGTGAGTGGGTGTATGTGTGACAAATTCCAGCTATCTGCTCCCTCTCAGGACAGACTTTCCCTCAGTGGTGTAATAGATATGTTTACATATAATTCCTATCCAGCACAAACCAATTACATATGTACTAGAAGTCTCAGGGGCTACAGTTACATCCTTATGTGGAGAATGGGAACAAGACAGTGTGATCCTAATTTTGTTGATAAAAAACAAAATCGTATTTGCACTAAATTAATGTAAGTTAACACTCTCCAGGCTAGGGACATATGCTGAAACCTTGTGGTAAATGAATATTGCTTATTTTTCTTGATAATGCTTGCTTTTGTCTACTCCCCCCACCCTGTTTTTCTTTGGTTCTACCCAGGCAGAGGCATAGATAGGGCAATTTTGTTTGCCAAAGCAAACACAAGATTGTCTGCAGCCATCTCTAACTAGGGACTGAATATGTAAGAAGTCACCATCAGAACCTTTGTAACAAACATCTGTGTTGATGTCTTGACTTCTATAGTTGACTATGAAGCTTTTGACCAACTCACAGAGATAATGGTAGACTTCTATAGTGATCCTCACATGCCAGATACCCACACATCCTTTCACCCACAAACCTATACAAATACCAAACATTCAAATACCACATACAAACATTAACATGCAAATATACATACATATACACACACAAACACACACCAAGACACTTAGCACACATACATAAGGACACCCAAAACATAACTCACAAAAACCCACATATCACACAGAACTGACAACAATGTTTGAACAAATATACATGGATAATGCATACATATACACATACATGCATGAATGTACACATAACAACATATATACTAGCATTCATGTATGTATATAAGTATTAAACTACATGCACATATACATATAATATATAATAGAGAATACATTATATAATAGAGAATACATTATACATTATGAGGCATGCATATAGACATGTAGAATGCATATTATAAATATGTGGTTCATTGAAATGAAAATGAAGTTAGAAAGAAAAATCAAAAACTTGTAGCAACATAAGTATCTAATTAAACCAAGGATTTGATCCTTCAAAGGCATACATTTCAAAAAAAGTTTGCAAATCTAACATGAAATCCTTTACCAAAAGATGTAATTAAAAAGTAACTTTAAAAAGAAAATCCTAAGTACATTATTTCAACTGAATTTTAAATATTTCATACATTGTGGAATAGAGTTTGATGTTTCTTGAAAGATGCTAAAGAAAATATAATCGTGATTTGGTATCACTTACATTAGTATTCACAGTATAACATGTTATAGAAAATGGCATCAAATCAACTAAAAGTATTTATTATTTAATATTTAAAAAATAGAGAAGGAAAACCATGAAACATGTTTTACTTAAAACTAAACTGATCTTGTTAATCATGACCCTGAAGAATAAAGAATAAAATGGCACTTTAACTCTCACAGTATGGATGGAAATATCTGCGTGTGTGTGTGTGTGTGTGTGTGTGTGTGTGTGTGTGTGTGTGTGTATATTCAGTTTATGAAATATAAATTTAAGATTGCAATCAGTAATATGACTGATTTTTGTGTTTAATAACATAGTAAACAATCTAGAAAAATCTACTCTTGAAATCCATGCTTTTTATTACAATTAATATCTTATTATACATGTACATGAAAATTAAAAATGCTAAATAGTTATGGAGGAAGATCATCTTATTTGTAAGAAACGATCTGATTTACATTAATAACTTTAATTATATTTATATACACATTGCAACACAATTTTAACTCCGTGTAGGTATTTGGAACACTGAACTCAATTCAGTCCTAATTGGTGATTAAAATAGCATTAAATATTATTAACAGGTTCTATTCAATCTTTGAAAACCATTTCTTCCTCTGTTACATTTTTGTTAGTATATTGTGCCAAATGAAAAGACTAGAGACGGAAGGAAGGGAAATAGATGGAAATCCATAGGTAATCATGTTAAAACCAAGCATACCCGCACTGTGAGCCTGTGTTAAGTTATACACTAGGTCAGTTTCAGAATGATTATCAAACTGTGTAAGGATAACTGAAGCCAGTAACAGAGTAAACACTGTGTTAGGATAATAGGGTGCTGACAGGGCAGATGCCTTCCAGCTGAATCATTTTTCCATTCCTGGAAGATTTTAAATGGAGAATTAAACACTTTCTACCTCAGGGTTACTCAGTCAGAATGTATTTCTGCAGATGAGCTTGATATGACAGAGAAACGTACAGCACTAAGTCTTACAGATCCCAGGGCTTGCAGGCATGCGTCCTGCATGGTGAGCTGCCTGGGTCATTGCTACATCCTCAGCTTGCGCTAGACAACGACAAATAGAAAACACCATGTAGCTGTGAAACAATACTTGATGGAAAAATAAGCCAAGCATGCACTGTGGTGTCTTATGACACAATTGAGAAATGAATCCCTTAGGGGGCCTGTGGAGAAATTCATAAATATGTAAAGCAGTTAAGTCTTTGGAAAGTATATTACTTTGTGGGATTAGATTTAGAAATGGACCAGGGTGTAGCTTTCTTATATACAAGAGCTTTGTAACTGAAAACAAGACTTTTGATAAATAGCGCAAACCTAATGGCAAATGGAAATTAGGAGATTCAATCTAAGAATTGGCATTTAGCAATGGGCTTCCAGCATTTATTTTATCAGTCCATCTACATATGACATGTTGAGAATTTGTCTTTTCTTCAGTTTAACTGAAAATTTGAGGAAATAGCTATTCATCACATGTGATTATTCATTTATGGACTATCAGATATTGAATTTTTAATCTTTGCCTGATTTTCCCAATACTAGACACACAAAGACCATCCTTGTCCTAATCTCCTAATCTATAAAATCCACCTGCCAGACAATCTAGATTTCAAGATACAAACATATACATACATATATATATATATATATATATACATATATATATATATAATATTTATTTATCTTTCTGCTTCAAACCCACATTAAAATGATTTAGGCACATTTAATACCTTTAATTGACTGTTTCTTCAGAATTATATATATCACCAATCCATGCATATATAAAAGAAATTTATTCATCTTTCTGAGAATAACTCTTTTCAATATGTATTTTTGAAAACCAACTCTGCTAAACTATAAAACAATAAAAGAAATGCATATTTAAATGGTTTAACTCTAACTATTTTATGTTCAGCAAGTGGATGCTAGTATTTGATGAACATATAATGCTATTTGGAGCATAATAGGCACTTTGAAAAGTGTTGACTCCACTATTCACATTAAACACTTAAGATTACTCTATATAAATTGGAAAAAATGACCTGTGGCTAAGAATGAACATAATAAGATGTGTCTCTTTGGTGTGTCAAAGTGACATTGATGCAGCAGATGCTAAAATTACCAAAGTGACAGCAAAGAATTTATGACAGCTTGTTTTAGCTATTTATAAAATGATGTATATCAGAACATGTTATTGATTTAAAAAATAAAAGCTTATGAACAAACTTATGATTAAGAATGATTACAAGTGACTCTTTAAAAGTTATGGCAATTTAATATGTGTTTTTCAGGGATGATAGTAAAATATGTTTTAAAAATTTTTTAAATTTCCATATGCTAAAATATCTGCAAAATAATCATAGAATTCTAACATATAATTTAGGAAGACATATACATTCTAAACAGAAGTC
Source organism: Cricetiscus sungorus (assembly GCA_030556225.1). Lineage (NCBI taxonomy): Eukaryota > Metazoa > Chordata > Mammalia > Rodentia > Cricetidae > Cricetiscus > Cricetiscus sungorus. The sequence goes on along the minus strand of JANBXA010000741.1, from coordinate 33,995,046 downwards.
AGTCAGTTACTGGATACTGAAATTATCAATATCAAATACAATGGTGTAAAGAGACAAATAATATAGGATTTCATTAATTAATTTAATCATAAGGAAACATTTATTACTAATAATGGTTAAATTTTAAAAGTTAGTTCAATGGTCAAGTGTTTAGAATCTGGATATATGAAATAAGGAAGGTTTGTTACAAACTAAGAATATCATAATCTCACCCATTAGTTTGTCCTTCCTAACAGATCAATGAGCTGTACTTACTTACTTCCTGGTAAACAAGCTGTGTTATGTGTCTAGCCTTACAAAACAAACATGAAGATTTCTGGGTGTTTGAAGTAAAGATAGATCTGTCCTTTCCTCTCTGTTCACCTAACTTGTAACAGGCCACTCACTCATCACTTCAGTAAAGGAAAACAGATATCTGGAAGTTTGTGTTGGTTGGATTTTAGGTCGCTCTCTGAAGGTGAATAACACTGACTATGAAAAGTACATATAAGACTTTGATAAGTTTATTATATTAGTACTAAAACATTGTCATACCATGATACTAGGAAATGCAATAGTTACTTGATACACAGTAATCCAGCATAAAAAGTCTGAACTACAAATTTTGTCTAAGCCTAATGGAAACAGACTACATCTGGTAAAAATATACTCAGAAATGTATTCTTAACATGTTGAAAAACGTAAATGGTAAAAATAAAACTAATTCAAAGTCTTTTTAGTTGTTCACTTTTCTACTATTTATGAGGGTATTTTAATATTGTTATTTCAAATATTTAAGGAGTTGTATATTAGATAATATAATTTTATATTTAAAACCTGTAAATATTTTTAAAATCAATATACAAACATGTAAATAGTTCATAATTATTGCAAGGTTCCTTTTCTCATTCCATTCGGCTCAACACACAGAGACAAAGATAAAGAAAAAAGTAGCAAAAAACTAAATTATTACTTTATTACTGGGCAAAATGTGTATATATATGTGTGTGTGTGTGTGTGTCTGTTGTGTAGTTTGTGCTTTTTTTGTATATGTGTGAATTTTGTTCATTTGAAATCATAAATATGCCATTTATAAATGAATGTACAAGCAAGATATCTTTATATATCCAATCATAAATCTATAGCAAAACTGAAACAAGAAACTGAATAGATACTGGCTTGAAAACTTTTTTCAAGGAGAGAGAAACTATGCAGAACAAAGAATCCAGACTAGAAGGCCATTTATTTCATGCATGTTTAGTGATTGGTAGTCTACTTTTGAATAATTTTCTGGAAATCCAGAAAATAATGTGTTATAAAGATATCACAAGTGTATAATGAATTATAGATAAAATGTAAAGAAAACATTTCTAGTACAGCTCATGACAGGGAAAGTTTTCATTGAAACGGAAATCTGAATGTAGAAAGTAGAAAATACTCCTGGTACTAATGTCAAGTCTGTTTGTGTCCTTGAAGAGACAGGTGTAGGAAGTAAATGCATTGGACATTTATTTATGCCAAATCCCAAGCTGGAGACATAAAAAATAAAATATTTGGAGAGTTAGCAAGTAGAATCATGTTTTTCAGATGTGTTTTATACAGTGATCTTTACTCTGGTCACATAGAGCCCAAATGATAGATCTCTGAAACTGGTTATTCTAAAGACTGTTTTCCTATATATTAACATTTGAAGGATCACGTTTTATATGGGAATTTCATAAATTCATTTTAGAATATATTTTATGACCCTATAAATATTCAAAATTGTAGAAGTGTAAAACATGTTAGGTGCTTGCAAAACAGGATACAGGAATATTAAAAGTCAATTTATAAATTATACACTTGATGAGGAGGAAGAAGTAAGGATAGAGAAAAATATGGCACAGGAAGAAAATAAAATGGGTCAGGATAACTAACACTAAACACCTTTATAAAAATCATATGAGAACTTACTACTGTAGAATCTCCCATATATATATATATATATATATATATATATATATATATATATAATATTATGTGCACACACATATTTGCATAGACAGACAAAGAGAGATGATAGACAGATAGATAGATGATAGATAGATCGATAGATAGATAGATAGATAGATAGATGGAAGATAGATAGATAGATAGATAGACAATGCCCAGCTAGACACCAAGTAAAATCTCCATTAACAGGAATGGATTATAGCTGTTGGGTAATTGGTCAATGGTGTTCAATAAGCAGCCCAAATATAACAGACAATGCCAAACTATCCTATCTTTGTGAGTCTAAAGTCCTATATGTAACTTATCTTTAATCCTAACTAAGGAAAACTATAATCATAACTACCTGTCTTCAACTCCATCAAAGACCACAGAAGGATAATATATAAACTCTAGAAATGACAGAGACAACTCATTGCCTGGTCAGTCACCCGAAGTTCTTCTGTAATGTTCCATCTTCAGCCCATAGGCCACAGTGTGTCTCCAGACTCCTCAACAAAGCAGGGAACTTGAAACTGTCCACCTGTAATGGCAGTTTGTCAGTCACTTTTCTCTGTGTCCTGTGGACTGTCTGACAGGCAGCCTCTTCCATGAAGCAGGAATCCTGTAGCAATGTCCATCTTGCATCAGCAGCCACCTTTTTGTGGGTCCTGCATGTCCAGTTTCTACAGCATAAAGTCAAACAGTCCAGAAGAACAGTACCTTGCCCAAATGGCTAGTCTTGCCATATTAGAAGCAAACTCCATAACGTGTTTCTTCGATGTCCATCTTTCTTTCTGATGCAGGTGGTGTTACCAGGAGCAGTTGTGCCTCACTGTCAAGAAAAACCCTAAACCATTTTAAATGCCATACTCTGTAGGTCTTTGAAAGGTTTGAAGAATGCCATCACAAATACATCTCTGTATATCTAAAAATCCTAACTAACTTAGCTCTAAGTTTTGACTATCATAGGTAATTCTCTAATCTGTACTAAATTATACATTACATTTTCAAATGAGCTAAATAAACACAATAACTAAACAAGAGGAGAAATATACATATCACAAAATGTTAGGTGTTATTGCAAATATTACTTTCTTTGACTTGATAGTGTATGGTTTCATTTCAATATTCAGAGATAAAATAAATAATATTTCAGAAACACTTCTCTCATATCTTGAACACTACGTTTAAAGTTGAAAAAGGGTGGAATTAGTACTGGACTGAGCTACTGGAGTACAGTTGAAGAGACAGAGGATGTATCATATGAACAAGGGGGATAAAACATGATGGGTTAAGCCACAGAGACAGCTGACCCTAGCTAGAGAAGTTCATGGCCTATAGACTACCAGCTAGGGAATTTGAATCAACCAAACTAGGCCCTGTGAATTTGAGTGACAGTGGTGAGACATAATGTGCCCACATTGGCGGAGGCTGGCAGTGGCACCAAGACCTATTCCAGAGGCATATGGCTTTTTGGAGCTCATTCCCTATAGTGGGATTCCTTGTTCAACCTTGATACAGGTGGTGTGGCTTGGTCCAGCCTCAACTCGTGTGCTAGACTTTGTTGACTTCACAAGATGTCTTTACCTACTATGAGGAATACGTGGGCAGAGGGAAGGGAGGATGTGAGCAGGCTGTAGAATGTGAGGGAGTGGGAACTGGGATTGATATGTAAAAAGAAAAATGTTTTTTAATAAACATAAAAGAATTTAAGATCCATGCAAAGACAAGCTAAATTTCACCGTTAAAGCTGATTTCCTTTACAATTTAAAAGTTATCACGGGTGTCATGGAATATGTGTAAAGAATGAGTAGTTTCCTCTTAGGATCATGGAAGAAGCTTTACTAAGATGAGACACACAGAGAGATACAGAGAGCAGACATTTAACCAATGTTTGAAAATTTAATTATCTCTCTTTTATCATTATGTGGTTTCAAAGTTTATACAGACTATTGACATAATATTGAGATTTTTAATAACCTTAGTGTTACTAATGACTTAAGAGGTTATTAAAAACTCTGATTTTATACCATTTTATGATACTATATGAGCAAATGTATAGAAACATTTTAAATATATATTATAATTATTATTATAATATATATTATAATTATAATTATGACATGTTTTGTGAATAGAGGCCTAGAAACCAGGTGTGGTAGAACATTATATTTTTCCTAGTGAAGACGCAGGAAGATGTGTGCATTGGAAGTCCACTTGGTCTTCTGGTAACCTATGTACTCAAATATTATCTAATTATAAATAATTACATTATATTATATAACTAATCCATGAAATAAGATGTTCCATGATCACTTTAAGTGCTATAATCCAGGAATTTCCCCATTGGGGAGAAAAAACATCCCATAAGCAATTTTAGGAATATTTTATGTGTAAACCACAAACATTATTCCATGGATCAGAAACAACTTAAAAAGTGAATAATTATTTAATGATGAAGAAGTGGAATACTTTAAAACTAAAATTATCATTACTTAACATGTAACTAATTCAGTATAATTTTAACTAATTGTTATCTATATTTTTTTAAGACCATACTTAGTACTCTTTAGGCTATTCATTTAAAAAAAGATGAAACATATTAAAAGTCAGGCTCAAATTAATAGACAAATATCCAGTTAAAGCGTAATAGAGCATTTGTTTAACAGATAAGAGTTTTTAATGTCAAGTTATGATTCTTGTTCATGAAATTGTGGAATCCAAAGAAAATAGTCTTGGTACTTTCAACAAAATGTAATTTATTTTCATTTACAGACTTGCAGAAAGACAATTGGAAATGGATGAGGCTATTTAAATTGTAATAGCAGTATCAATAATCATAATGATAATAAATATGATGTGAAATAGTACATTGGTACAGTTCTTCATCTATAGATGTAATTAGAATTCTTTAATGATGCCCATAATTATGATTTAAAGAGTGTCTATTCATTTTTATACTTTTAGTTTAAATGACAGCACCAACACATTATTTAATATGTAAGTGACTTAATTATTCCTTACAATGAGAGATGAAATTGGAGATACAAAAGTTAAAAACACAAGAAAAAAATATTTATAATGAGAAATGTTTATCACATGGGGTGTGGAAAGATAGTTCACCAGTTAAATGCTTTTGCTGTTCTTTTGGAAGAGTCAAGCTTGGTTCCCAGCACTCACACTGATTAACTTTAATGACCTGTAATTACAGCTGCAGGAGATCAAATGCTCTCTTCTGGCCTCCTGAGATTTTCCTTGCATGTGGCATACACTCTCACACACATGCACATAAACATAAATGAAAATAGCTTTTTAATTCATCGCATACTTAAAATCTTGCTTGAAATAGAAAAATAAGATTACAAATTGTGAAAAAAATCATGTTTGGAGCAATTAGAAAACTATTCAAGTCAACTTTAGTACATTCATTTTACGTTGTAAAAGTTTACTTTGGTGTCGATAAAGTTTGTACAATCTGTAACTGGGACACAATCTAGAAAGAGCCAATGAAATAGAAAATCTTCAATGCCATCACACTTGATGCATATGCTCATTGTTTGTAAAACCAAAATTTATATATACATTAAAGATTATGACTGTATTTTTAAATGCATAACATATCAGCATATAAATGAAGTTTTCTATTTACATGCTATATTTAAATATAAAATGCCTGGTTTATACATATTTAATCTCCTAAAGTGTGGTTAGAGAATTATATGTTACAGTTGGTGTATTTGTTAATTTCAGAAATGGATTAAAGAAGAAAATATCTTTTTTCATTGTTGCTAGTTTTCTGTGAATTTTATATAATGTAGTTTGATCAGTTTTACCCTGTTTTCCAGTTCTTCCAGATTTGGAAAACTTACTTCCTACTCACCAAGCTTTCTCCTTATTTGCATGATTGACTTTAAACCCAGTGAGAAAAATTCATGCTTCTCATATGCTCTTACTTGTGTAACCACCCTCCAGAGCATGACAGACATACAAAGGTCTACACCCTAAAAAAATAAAACTGAGTGTCCCTCTTCCAGTAATTATCAGAGGTCAATACTTCATTAACTAAGGCTATGACTTCATGAGCTTGCACAGGTCTTGTTCATGCTGTCACAACCGCTATGACTTCATGTGTGCAACTGTCCTGTATTTAGAAGCTGCTGTTTCCTTGTATTGATTCATTGAATCTCGCTCATACAAACTTTCTAACTATTCTTCTACTGAACACTGGGAGGAGACATGTGATACAAAAATCCCAATTAAGACTTCACATTCTACACTCTGTTTTTCTTGCTCATTTGTGAGTCTATATTTTAATAACCATCTACTGCATTGAGAAGCTATTTGCATGAGGTCTGACAGATGCATTAATCTATTTGTATAACAATAAGCAGATCTTCAGTGCTATACGCTCTTAACTGAGTCATGGGGCTACATTCTCTTGTAGGGTCTATTCCTGACTAGACCACATTTTTGTCCATATAATGGTGCTACATATGGATAACAGTATTCTAAATATAACACACATATGAAGACAAAGTTAGCATTCAAAAATGAAAAAAAAAGTGGAATTGACTTTGCAGTATCTTGGTTGCCTCAAGCAGAATGATAGTTTCTGGCTCCACACACTGTGGATTTCGGGATTTTATTTTAAACAAATTTGTATTATTTCAAAGTGTAAGGAAATCACAATTTCATTATTTATGTGCCACTTGATAGACATTTGAAATGTTTCTATTTCCTTGCTACTGTGAACGAAGCAATGATGAACATGGATGAGAAAATATATCAGTAGTGGAGTATAGATTCCTTTACTTATATGTGCAACCATGTAGTAGATCTATGTCTAGTATTTTCAGGAGCTTTCATATCAATTTAAATAGGGGCTGCTCAAGTTTGCACTCCCAACTGCAGTGACATGTGTTCTTTCCCCCTAACTCCATGCCTGCATATCATTGTCTTTTTAATTGTTTTTTAACTTACCTATTCAGAATGTGGTAAAATAAGATCTCAACGTAGTTTTAGTTTGCATTTCTCTAATGGCTAAATATTTTGTATATCTTAAAATTTTACCAGTATATTTTATCCTTTCAGAACTCACTTTTGAGTACCATGTTTTAATTTTAACTTTGGCGTTTTCCTTACATTTATTTTTGGAGTTCTTAGGATAATCTTAATAGTGACACTCTGTCACATGTGCAACAGTTAAAGACTGTGTGCCCATTTTATTGATGGTCCATATATTTCCTTCATTGATGCTGTTCTTAGTTTCACAAGTGCATTTTAATTTTATGTGGTTGCATTTATTAATTTTTGCTTATAAAGTTTTTGCTATTGGTGTACTGCTAGGAATCCCTGTGACAATGAGATCATCCTCCTCTCTCTTTCCTTAGATTTTGGGGTGTAATATCTAAGGTTTAATTTTTTAAATATATAGGAGTTGATGTCTGTGTAGACTTAAGGTAAAGATCTTCTTTCATTCTACTGTATGTAGCCATCCAGTTTGAACAGAGACAGGAGAGAAATCCTAGTCCCTACTTCAAATGACTTGACAGATTTACATGACCCCACCTAGATAGCATAGCCCTACATGTAGAACTGCGGTGAGGGAATTGGAGGGGAGGGTGGTCAGGGTATATGTGAGGGGGGAAAGTGGGTAAAACAGAGGGAGGAAGGGGAAACTGGGATTGACATGCAAAATTGTTAAATTATAGTATTAAAAAATATATTATTTAAAAATTATATTATTAAAAAAAAGGCCATTTGTTAAAAATGCTATCCTTTCTCCATTGTAATTTATTTATTTCTGTGTCAAATCAGGTGGCTATTGGTCTATGGATTATGGCAATATTTTCAGAAAGTTCTTAGATAAATTCTTCTGGTTTCTAATTTATTACACTTCATCACTCTGTGACAAGAAACTAGCCAAGACACTTAGACTTTAACATCAAAGTAACTTTTGATGGACCTCTAGTCAACAATAAAAATAAAAAAGCAATCTTTGGGATTATAACCTTATTTATCAACTAATCATTTTTATAGTTTTCCAATTCATTCTCCTTTCACATTTTTTTTCAGAAATATCTGATGTGCTTAAGGCCTTTATTCTAAGCATTAGAAGAAAAGTGGAAATGTTATAAATAATTGTAATCATCTCTTCAAATGCCATTAGTTGAGAGACTCTACTATGCTATGATTGCTCAAGCAATGCTGTAGATTGTGTTGTTCCAATACTCTGAAAATTACCAGCTGCTGTAATGTAATTATTCACAAAAAGTGACAGTGTTAGAGCATCTTACTACAAAATTATCAAGAACAATAATCCAAGATCTATCAGTTACAAAATTAAATTAATATTTTTTCTCAATAATAATAAGGGAGCGTTTCTCTTTCCTTCACATGTTTTCCAGCATTTGTTGTCATTTGTCTTCCTCTTATATCCGTTCAAAGAGTGGAGACAAAATCTTAGTGGCAAATTTTTACATTTCCCTAATGTCTATGGAGGCTGAACATTAAAAATTATATAACTGTATCACTTGTGTTTATTCTTTTAAAACTGGTGTATTCAGTTACATTTCTTATTTTGGTTTTTGTTTTGTCAAGACAGGGTCATGCTAATTTATTCTGTAGACCAGATTTGAATGGAATTCAAATATTACCCTGCCCCTGCCTTCCAAGTGCTGGAATTAGAGTCCTTCATCACCACTCCCCATGGCATTAATTTTCCTCCTTAAAAAAAATCACTTGTTTTATTTTTTTCCATGTTTAATTTTGTAGTTCTTTCCATATTCCAGATATTAACCCCTCTACTAAATTATAGCAGGTAAAATTTTTCTTCTATACAGTATGATTTTTTTTGCCTCTGTAGATTCCTTACTTAGAAGAAAGGTATATTTTTTTAAATTACATACAATCACACTTGTTAATTCTAGCAGCCATACCATGTTTTTAGGGTACTACTGTTACTTTTTGCAAATGTTTATAACATCTTAAATAAATTTCTGCATTTTAGGTATTACATTGAGGTTTTTATTCTACTTTCTATTGAGTTTTTATATAGGATGAGAGATTAATGAAATGTGAGAAGCAGAGTTAGGGTTCAAAGATTAAATTATTTCTTTATTTTAATTTTTAATATTTTCCTTCCCTCCTCTCCTTCCAGTTTATCCCTCCCACCTACCTTCTGCCTCACTCCTTTTTTCCCCAGGGATATAGACAAAACACAACATATCAAATTTTAGTAAGACTAATCATCTTGCCTTGTATTAAGATTGTGCAAGGTGACCTAGTATGAGGTAAATAGGTTCCCAAAAGGCATTAAAAGAGTCATAGATGGCCCCTGCTCCCACTGTTAGGAGTCCCATAAAAAGATCAAGTGTCACATATATCCAGAAGGCTTAGGAAGGATTGGAACACCAACCCAGCCACAGATTTTCCTTCATTTTTTGATCCATGTCAGTGTTCAGTACATGTGTATCCTTGTGCCAGCCTGTGGGTTCCTTTGCAATTAATCAAAATTTTCTAGAGCTTTGAATCTTGTTTTGTGTAGTGAGTGATTAAACTATGATTGTGTTCATATTTCATAGTATATTTGGAAAAAGTCAACTAGCTTTATTTTTCTTTTGCTATTGACCTGTAAAAGGCCTAAGAAGAACAAGAGAGAATGGTTGTATTCCTGAAGGAGCACATAAGAGAGTTGGATGGTTAACAGATTGTTTGCTGTAGTGGTCTTGAAAAATCACTGTATTGCCCAATCTATTGTATGAATAATGAAGATTTATTTACTTCTTAAAGTTTAAAAACATATTTTATGTAATAAATAGTTTCTCCAGGATTTCAAAAATGTATAAGAAGACAAACTGTACTTACATGAAAAGCCGAGCAAATTGAATTCATTCAAATCACTCCTGGGCACCTCTAGGGCATCCAGTACTGAACCCAACAATGTTCCTTGTCAAAATGGGTGCAAAGCAGAGAGGCTATGAAAATTGTAAAGCAGCATTCACTTACATTAATCAAAGATGGCAGTTGCAGTTATTACTGAAGCTCTGCTGCTGTCTGACACAGGGCTGTATGACCTTGAGAGGAAAAGTACAGAAGTTTTTGTAAAAAACAAACTAAGTAAAAGAGAAGGAACATACTTTGTAGAAGTGCAGAAGCAACATTAAAATGTTATTACAATTTCTAAATGTATCCTTGAGTAGACTACATTTTAAAACAAATCAAAATATTTTTCTGTGTGTTATGACAAAATGGACATTATAAAATGTAAGATTTATTACTGAAAATGGTATTTCCAAAGCACATGACTAATTTTGATAAAAATGTAACATGCTTATTTGATTGTATAATGAAATTTTAATATTCCCAAATGATAAAACATATCTGGGTTTCACATATATGGGTTTGTGCATGGTCAGATTCATATAAAGTGTATTATCTCATTTGCCAGCAGAGTACTACACCAATGAACATTACAATAGTTACAGTAATTATTTTAAATACTCTAGACATTTCTTGTAAATTAAAAAAAAATATTTACTCAAGGTGTGTTTGTGTGTATGTGTATGTGAGAGTGAGTGTGTGTGAATGTGTTAATAGTTGTACATGGGTTAGCCTGCAGACATGATTATGGAAATCTCAGAAAAACAATCTAGAGTCTATTCTTTCTTTTTGCTTTCTGGACACAAGAATTGAGTTCACATTATTAGACTTGCCCATGCATGGCTATCTGCTGAACCAGTGCAATCCCTGCACCTCTGGTAAATTAATTTAAGAAAGGAATTACACTAAGTACATTCTTGTCTTGGATATTGTATGGAAGGACTTTTGCATGTGTAGGTTATCTTAGATTTTGTAAACTAATGCCTACACCACAAGTAATAGAAAAATGAACAATTTTAAATAATAAATTGAGAACCTCCAGCACTTAAGAAAGTGCTGAACATCCTCAGCTATCATGGAAATGCAAATCAAAACAAGTCTGAGATACCATCTTACTCCTACCAGAGTGGCTAAAATTAGAAACACCAATGACAACTTATGCTGGAGAGGATGTGGAGATTCCCACTGCTGGTGGGAATGCAAACTTGTGCAGTCATTTTGGAGATCAGTATGGCAGTTCCCCAGTAAAATGGGAATCAGTCTACCACAGGAACTTGTAGACATATATCCAAATGATCAATGTTAATGCAACAAGGACATCTGTTAAATTATGTTCATAACAGCATTATTTGTAATAGCATGAACCTGGAAGCAACCTAGATGCCCCTCAACTGAAGAATGAATAAAGAAGACAGAAAACAGGGCACATTTAACAATGGAATACTATTCAACAGGAAAACCTTGAAATTCACAGGCAAATGGATGGAACTTGATGAAACCATCCTGAATAAGGTAAACCAGTCACAAAAATAGAAACATGGTATTTACTCACCCATATATGAATTTTAGACATAGAACAAAGTATTACTGCCCTATAATTCACACTGCCAGAGAAACTAGAATACAAGGAGGAACCTAAGAGATTCATTCAAGGTCCCTCACAGAAGGGGAAAGGAACAAGATGTCCTGAGCATATTGGAAGTGGGAGGGCAGCATTTGTGGAGAGGGAGCTAGGAGAAAAAGAAGGGGAGGAGAGGAAAGAATGTGGGATAAGAAAGATTGAGGCAGGGGAGGTAAAGGAGTGAGGGAGAGGGAGGGGGAGAGAGAGAGAGAGAGAGAGAGAGAGAGAGAGAGAGAGAGAGAGGGAGGGAGGGAGGGAGGTAGAGAGAGAGAGAGAGAGAGAGAGAGAGAGAGAGAGAGAGAGAAACCATAAAAGAGGGAGCCAAGATAGGCTTGAAAAGAAAACTGACTTTAAAGAAATGTCAGAGACCTTCAAGTTTGATCCCACCTAACAATTTGAGCAACAGTGGAAATGCTACCTTAAATGCCCTTACTTGATAATAGGATTGATGACTAACTTATCTACCATCATAGAGCCCCCATCTAGTAGCTGATTGGAAAAAAAAAAAAAAAAAAAACAGACACTCACAACTAAACACTGAGCCAAACTAGAATCCAGATATAGACAGGGAGGAGTGATAAGAAAATGGGGACAAGACCAGGCTACAGAAACCCACAGAGACAGATGACCTGAACAACGGGGAGCTAATGAACACCCAGACTGATTGCTGGGAAACCAGCATTGGACCGTCTCAGATCCCCTAAACACCAGTCTTATTTAAACGGCCTGAGCAGTCTAAAAACCTCTGACAGTAGAACCAGGATGTGTCCCTGATGCACAAAAGGACTTTGGGAGCACATTCCCCATGCAGGGATAATCCCTCCCTACTCAAAATGACTTGACAGATTTTGTTGATACCTCCTGGGAGTCATCACCTTATCTGTGGAGTGTGTATGTTTGGGGGGGATGGGATGGGAGGGTGGTCTGGGGACATGGGAGGGAGAGAGGGAAGGAGGAAAAAAGGAGAGAGGGAAGGAGGAAGGGAGAGGGAACTGGGATCGACATGTAAAATAAGACAAAAAAATACAAAATATTTCTATAGGGCATCTTCATTAAGATCAGTCATTGCATAGGCTGTGAGATTAAGTTCTGCCTTTTAGTTATTTCCTCTGAATTTTGAGGAAGGCAAAATGCCTGGTCTGGTTTCTTAATTTCTATTTCTCTGTTTCAAATGTGCTCTACTGTGCTTCTTAGACACCAACCATTGTAGCGTGTATGTTTCCACCAGCCCGCCAGCCCACCAGTCTGGGCCCACAGCCACACCAGCCCCAAATAACACTCTGAGACTCTATATTTGATATAATCCTGTTGGCCAATTACCATTATTGTTTATGGGCTAGCTCTGCCTTAATTATTAACCCATTTCTACTTATCTAAGTATTTCCACATGGTAGTCTTATCGGGGAGCCGCGGCAGGCTTCCTGCTTCTTCCCTGGGCTACATCTCGACTCCTCCCTACTACTTCCTCTTTCCTCCTCCTTGTCTCCTAGCCTATCTTGTTTCCTATTGGCCACAGGGCTTTATTAACCAGTATGCGAAACATATATACAGAATAACATCTCCCATCAAACCATGTTTATGTGTTTTCTCTGTTTACTCTGCTTCTAATCCAGGTGTTTGTTCCCGAGATTTTGCGACCTGAGCTGCCCGGATGTCATGTCCACTGTTAGTAACTAATGGTTACCTTTTTAGTGTTCAATATGTTCCTAATGGTTTCTAATGACCGTGTGTCTTTCAGAGAGACAAATCATAAGTATCGAGTCTAAAGTGATTGTGCTCTTAAATATGTAGCATGAAACACAAGGCTGTGGACACACACAAACACACACAAACACATATTCATGGAAAATTATACCACTAAATATTTACACACACATACATTACATATAATATATGCAGTTGTATATATTCATATTCTCACATATATTGTTACATGTACATGCACAGTAAAAACATTTAAAAAGTATGCCTTCTTTTGTGAAGTAGGTTCTAGTTTCTTTAAATTGCAAAATATTTTGATACACATTCAAGACAGACAATCACAGTTTTGACTATCATTGCAAATATGTACATTAAAAGTTGGCATATATATCTGAAAAAGGTGTCAAGTATGAGAGGATGAGTCAAAGAAAATTGTTTTGTATGTGTCTAAGAAGATAGTGAAATATTTTACCTTAATTTGGATCATAGAATTTGCTTGTTTGCCATATCTCTGTTTAATTCATTGTCTGCTTGTTTATGCTTTAAAGAAGTAAAATCTAGCTGCAGTACTTCGTATTTAAAAATAACAATATAATAATAAATTGGCATGTTACCACTGGTTACATGCTCCTAGAAAACAATCATCACCTTCATTCATTTGTGGTGAAATTTGAGTGATACTTATTTTTGACATGTTTTCATTATAAGAAATATGTGATTGAATACACTTTCATATAAATACCCATTCCCAAATTTTTATAATACAAAACATAATTTAGAGACATAAATAGTATGGGAATTCTACAATACTTCTGACACATAAAAGAGCGACCAAAGTTTATTCTTTGAAAATGTGCCAAATAGTTCCACAAGTTACAATGTATGCAAGTGTGTGTGTGTGTGTGTGTGTGTGTGTGTGTGTGTGTGTGTGTGTGTGTGTGTGTGTGTGTGTGTGTGTTTATTGTGTCAGAAGAAATCATCTGACATTACCATGCTGACTTGAGTATCTACAGCTGACAGTGTACCCTTCAGGCATTTTGGAAAGTATGAACAACAGTGCAGACAGCTGACAGAAATAGAATGATGAATTAACATTCAGTAGTAAGGATAACAGCAAAGAGAGTGGGAAGATTCAGAAAAATTGTAAAGTTGATTCATAATTACATTAAGTCTTTTATTTATTGCCAGACACATAACCTAAATTTTGTATTGTATCATGTATATGTATCGATGTATATTTGTGATTTTTAGAAATCAGAGAAATATTCATTAATTAGATTATTAATTGATCAAATTACTTATGTGAACTACTACATATTATGATAATACTAGTGAGGGATGGGTAACGATGAATGAAAATGTTCTAAAGACATATAAAAAAGTTATAACTATAAAATATATAATGGTTATAGCTTCTTCCCTGTGTTAAGAAAATGGAGCTAATAGATTTAAAAAAAATATTGCCTTCTTATATAGAGAGGTAATTTAGCATTATAAAGAGTTAGCATTTATTTTTTTATTTTTTGTTTTTGAGAGACAGGGTTTCTCTGTGGTTTTGGAGGTTGTCCTGGAACTACCTCTTGTAGACCAGGCTAGTCTCAAACTCCCAGAGATGCATCTGCCTCTGCCTCCTGAGTGCTGGGATTAAAGGATTGTGTCACCACAGCCAAGCCAAGAGTTAACATTTCTAAATGACATCATAAAAGTGTTTTGTTTTGTTTTCTGTGTTTTTGTTTTGGGTTTTAGGTTTTTTTTTTTTTTTTTTTTTTTTTTCACTAGAGAAACCCACATTCGCTGCAGAAACACTGCATGGAAGATATTGCTGGGGGAAGAGCTAGCTTAAACACCTCTTTATTGAGTGTTGACCACTTCCTCCAACAACTGATGGCATCAATGTCACAATGCACTAGAGAAAAACACTACCTCTACTCATAGTGAGACAGACATGATTTCAGAAAATGGCAACATTTCCCTAAAAAGAGAAAATATTTAAGCAAAATTCAGATGCAAATGTTTTTATAGGTTGACCTCATTCTAATTAATATATATTTAATGAACTGTAATACTAAAAATAAACAAAAAGGTATGCCCTGCATCAAATTTAAAATAACAGAAACAGGCAGTATTTAAAGACCATGTAGTTCCATTTTGTATTTGTTTCATTACTTGTATGTGTTTATATTTGTATGAGTATATTTATTTGTGTACACTTGCCAGCATACATGTGCCATAGTATGCTTCATACTATGAAGTCAAAGACAGTTTCAAATATGGTAATTCCATTATCTCCATCCACCAAGTGATTACTCTGGATTAAACACATAATTTCATGCTTGCATGACAGATAAGTTTATCCTGCAGGTCCATACGGCCGGCCTGAGGCAGCATTTTTTAAAGTATCTAATAAGAATTAATATTTTAATATCTAGGACACATTGCTCCAATACAATCATCCACCACATGATATAGATTAGTGGCTGATGCACAGAGTGTCTGCTCACATTTCTTAAGTTAACATAGCCTAATGAAATTGTAGTAATATCTCTTATTTTAGAAGCTTATCATGTAACAAAATTTTCTAAAAATTACAGTTTAGTAAAACTTTCTGTATGAACCAAATTAGGAACTAATTGAAATCATCTAATACACACAAATATCATAGAAGTTACACTGAGTAGCTAAGAAATAGTATAAAGCTTCTATAAAATGCTTTTTAAGATATTATCAAATTAATGCATATGAAATAGAGCTGGCATTTGTGCACCATTTAAAGATCAGTAAATGCATGTATTTTTAGTTTTTGTTATATTAACTATAGATTCTTTTCTCATACAATATAATCAGAATGGTATCCTCACCCTCTACTATTCTCATTCCCTCCTTATTGCCTCTGACATTTGGATTCACTCCATTCCTAACCTCAAATAAAATGTAACAAGATAAGGAGGGCTCTTATTGAGCACCTGTCATAAGAACAGCCTACTATGAGACATCAACATATTGATACCCTGGATAAGCCATGACAAAACTTTTTTGGAAAACTAATCTGAAGCAAATCGAAAGGAAAAACACAAAATCATTAAAATCTTATTATATTACAAAAGGGATCATTAGATTTCATGTTTTCTGTAAATGCCAAATATCATTTTCAAAAATATTAGAATTTGCACACTTTCCCAGCATGTAGTGTTGTTCACTCTGTATAACATCTCAAATATATAAAACACTATACCTTAGGTTTCAAGAGACTAAAAATACTGAAACTGTACTATGTAAAAAGTCAAAGATGTTTGAAATTATGACTGTTGAATCTTTAATTAAAAAGGTTACATGAGTAGCATTACGTGGTATATTTATGCAACCGAGGGAAACTGAATGAATAATGAGAGCTTAACAGTGGTCAATATTGAATAAAGATAAACACAAAGTGAGTAAATTTTCAGGATTATGGTATTAGAAATCATAATAATAATCACTGACATTTATACATTTTATTCCATGGAGAGCTCCAGAAGCTTTCATATCCGGTCTTCTCTGAAATATGTTTCATATTGATAATAGATTAATATGCATTACATAAATTTAACATTTCAAATTTGATCCTGGTGTTCTTATTTTACTTAAATTTCCACACAGGTTGCTACAGTCTGTTAAACACCGTGTTGCCCCAATTACAAATTTTCTTGGGTTCAAGTAGTGTTCTTCAATTTCAAGCATGTGTTAAGGTGTAGTGTATTAATCTATCACCATTAGCCTTTTAATTAGAAGAGAGAAATTACAAAGATCAATAGTATAATCATATCAAGTTGTCCTGGGAAGCTTTCAGAACTAGCTGTGAAAGCGTGTCTTTCAGGATGTAAGTTACATAAGTGCAAAACCCTAGCATTGTTATTTGGGAAACCTTCATTTTATATCACAGTATGCATATCCTGAATGCAATGTCAGGTTTAAAATATTTTATGGAAAATAAAGTTTTAATAAAATACATTCTGATAGGTTTCATCTTACCAACCTCTTTTACATCCTCTGGTTGTTCACACCCATTCTACTCTGCATATTCTGTCATCATATTTTTATCCTACTTGTCACAGTCATCAATAATGTTCTGAAACTAGGAACTTTTCTTGAATATTCATTCTGTAACATTGCTCATTTCTCACAATTATAATTAATATAACAAAAAACAATGGCTTCACATTAAATTTTCAAGGTGATTAAAAATTAAAATAACTGAATAAAACCTGAGCAAGGTCTGATATATTTCTGCTGCATAAATTGCTTTTCTACTGCAAACTCCTTCTGAGTTTCAGTCATTGAAAATCATTGAAGAACTTCTTTATTTTCAATAGCTGACAAGTTGTAGATGACACTCAAGCATGAAGTATCACAGTATGTGTCCTAATCTTCATTATTTAGAGGAAAAGTGAGCCAGAATTCTCTTTAGAGAGCAATGATTCCAATGGTGGCTGGAGGAGAAAAACAATGCAAAATAGCAAAATATCATCAGGACCTAAGCAACATAAACTTTGTTGGAAACCAAAATAATAAAGCAGACATATGGATGTTCATACCATTGAAAATCAGTGTTGTAAATTAAGAAAACAGAGTTAAGAAATATTATTTAATTAATTTGTTTATTTTACATTCAGACTTCACTTTCTCCTTTCTTTTCTCCAGCCATATCCCCCTCCATGCCCTCCTTAATCCACTCCTCCTCTGCTTCTGTTGAAAAAGGGACAGGCCTTTTTTGGATACCCACAAAGGATAGCATATTAAGTTCTAGAAAGACTCATCACTTCCCCTTGTAATTTGGGTAGGCAAGTCAACCCAGTATGAGGAGTCACTTCCGAAGTGGCAGCTGAACCATTAGGGATAGCCTCTGCTCCTATTGTTAGGAGTTCCAACCTTTCCAGAAGATTCCAGTTGAAATGTGGAAAAACTAAAGCAGTGTTTCTCAGGCTGTTTGTCATGACCCCTTTAGGGGTAAAATAACCCTTTAATTGGGACCAATAACATCCATTGGAAAACACAGATTATTGGAAGTAAAATTCCTTAAATAGCAAAATTACAGTTATGAAGTAGGATCAAAAATAATTTTATGGTTGGAGTCACCACAAGATGAGGGATTATACTAAAGTGTAGCAGTATTTGAAAGGTTGAGAACCACTGTAACAATAGAAAATAAGCCTACTATCATTCTTCTGGATGTGGATGGAGAAAAGGGACCACTCCGCCACTGCTGATGGAAGTGAAAACTTGTCCAGCCACTTTGGAAACCTATATGACACTTTATCAGAACATTTGGAATCATACTCCCTCAAGGCCCAGTTGTGTCAGTCTTGAATGGATGCTCAATCATACTATCAGGTAACTTGCTCAACTTGTTCATAGGACATTTATTTGTAATAGTCAGAACCTAGAAACAATCTAGAGGTCCCTCAAGTGAAGATGGGCAAAGAAAATGTGGCACATTTACACAATGGAATATTACTCAAATTTGAAAATCAACGAGATCATGAAATTTTCAGGCAAATGGATGGAACTGAAAGAAAATCATACGCAGAAAAACAAACATGGTATGTACTTACTCATGAGTGTATATTAGCTGCAAAGTAAATGATAACCAGGCTACAATAAAGCACCAGAAAATCTAGGAGGACCCAAAGAGGGCCACCTGAATGTCCCTGGGAAGGCAAACTAGAAAAGATCTCTTATGTAAACTGAGGATGAAGGCATAAATATGGAAACATTAGGGATCAAGTTGTGTTTGTTGGAATGGGATGGAGAGGGAGAGTTTGGGATTAGGAAGAATTCTCATGTCAATTAAATTCCCAGACACTCACCGGTATGGTCTCAACTAAGTCTCCTAGCAATAGGAGAGTGATTGCATGAACGGCCGACACTGGTAAATAAATGGGTTACTACCCTAATTATCACTAGAGAACCTTCATCTAGTAACTGATGGAATCACTTGCAGAGATACACAACCAAGCACTTGGCCAATATCAGAGTATCCTGTTGAAGAGAGAGAATTATATGATCTAGGGAGGTCAAAGTCATCACAAGGGAACCCAAAGAAACACCTAACCTGGGCACATAGGAGCTCAAAAGCTCTGGATAAACAGTCAGGGAGCCTGCATCAGGCCAACCTAGGCCCCTTACATATGTGTGACAGTTTTGTATCATAGATATTTGTGTAACTTCTAGAAGTAGATCATACCCTGTCCCTAACCATCAAGCTGGCTTTTTTGGAACGCATTCCCAATTCTGGGTTGCCTTTCTCAGCTTTAATACAAAGGAGTGACTTAGTCCTGTCTTACTTGAGATAGCATGCTTTGTTGACACCCAAGGGATTTCTTCCCTTTTTGAAGAGAAGCAGAGAGAAGTGGATAGCAATAAGAGGGAATGGTAGAAAAGGAAGGATGCAGATGTGTTGTAAAATAAATTAAAAAAATGATTAATAAATTAAAAAACTAATAAGATGTGAGAAAATATATTTCATATTTGTTTGTGAATAGTATATCATTCTAAAAGTATTTTTCATACCTATAGACCCCCTATCCAACGGAAAAAAAAAACTTTGCAACAGATGCAACATACTGAGACCATGAGAGAAAACCACAACCAATCAAAATGAAGTTTTAGAGGAATTCAAAATATACAAAATATATGTCTACAAAACACTCCTGAACCTAAAGCTAGGGGAAAATGTGGGGAACAAAGAGTGAAAGTGCCAGAGGAACAGGGAGTCTACTTTAAGTTTGTATCTCCTAGTAAAATTAGAAACTCTATATATAAAACCTCAACCAGAAGAAAACTGATATCAATGAACATGCAAAACTAGATGAGAAAAATCAAGTCCAAGAATACTCAAAGAACTACACACACAAAGATGTATAGGCACCTGATTGAAGCTGAGAGAGTTGCAAGTAAGTGGTCCTCTCTAGGAAGAACACCAAATTTGTTTATGTAACGCCAAAGCATGAGCTCTAAAATCATGCATTCAAGGAATATTATATATACTCAACAGGTTATAATCAGGAATACACACACACACACACACACACACACACACTCTCACACACAAATATATATACATGTATATATATATATACACATGTATATATACACACACACATATATATACATATATATGTATGTATATATATATACATACATATATATGCCTGTGATAATATCTAATGGAAAATGAGGGTAAAAGGTTGAAGGAGGGTGGGAAGGTGTTCATGGAAAGGATTGGAATGAGGAATGGAAAGAGGAAAATACTGTACCTGAATTACAATCGCGAAATTATACAAAAGAATGAATATGGTTTAGAGAAGCTTGGCAGTTTTAGGAGGTCTCATTTTTAGTTGTTGATCTCATTGTCTGTGCTACTGGTGTCATGTTCAGGAAGTGATCTGCTGTGCTAATTTGTTTAAGGGTTCTTCCCCCTTTCTCTTCTAAGACGTGTGGCTGAATTTATGTAGAGGTCTTTGATCCTTTTGGACTTGAGTTTTGTGCATGGTGATAGACAGGGATCTAAATGCCATCTTGTACATGTCAATATCCAGTTATGCCAGCACCATTTGATGAAGACACTTTCTTCTTTCCTGTGTATAATTTTAGCTTCTTTGTCAAAAATAAGGTGTTCATAGTTGTGTAAATTAATATCGGGGTCTTCTATTTGATTCCATTT
This sequence comes from Cricetiscus sungorus, assembly GCA_030556225.1. Lineage (NCBI taxonomy): Eukaryota > Metazoa > Chordata > Mammalia > Rodentia > Cricetidae > Cricetiscus > Cricetiscus sungorus. Next base: position 33,974,194 of record JANBXA010000741.1, on the reverse strand, counting down.
GTATACCTGTCTGTCTTTTTTCCAATACCAAGATAACTTTATAGTAGAGCCTCAAGTCAGGGATAGTGATGCCTCTGGAAGTTCTTTTATTGTAAAGGGTTGTTTTGGCTATCCTGATCCAGTGATCCACAAGGATGATCCCAACTAAGAATCTAAGCAATATGGATAGAAAAAGATATTCACCAACCCCACATCTAACAGAGAACTGATCTCCAGAATACACAAAGAAACCAAGAAGCTAGTTGCAAAAAAACAAAATAAATCAATTAACAAGTGGGGTACATAAATAAATAGAGAATTCTCAAAAGAAGAATCTGAAATGGCTGAGAGACCCTTAAGAAAGTGCTCAACATCCATAGCCATCAGGGAAATGCAAATCAAAGTAGCCCTAAGAGAGCATCTTACTCCTTTAAAAATGGTTAAAATCAAAAACACAAAAGAAAATGTATGCTGGAGAACATTGGAAAAAGGAGAACACCCCTCCACTGCTGGTGAGGATGCAAACAAGTACAGCAATTTGGGAACTTAATGTGGTACTTCCTCGGGAAAATGTGAACCAGTATACCACAAGATCCAGCAATTCGAGTCTTAGGCATATACCCAAAAGATGCACATTTATACAATAAGGGTATCTGTTCAACTATGATCATAGCAGCATTATTTGTAATAGACAGAATCTGGAAGCAACCTAGATGCCCCTCAACTGAGCCCCTCAACTGAAGAGTGATAATGGAAAGGTGGGACATTCACACAGTGAAGCACTCCTCAGGGGGAAAAAAGCAATGGAATTTTGAAATTTACAGTGAAATGGATGGAAGTAGAAGAAACCATCCTAAGTGATGTAACTCAGACACAAAAAAAGACAAACATGGTAGTACTACTCATATATGGATTGTAGACCTAGAACAAAGGATTACCAACCTACAATCCACACCACCAGAAAAGCTAGGAAACAATAAGGGCCCTCCTCAGAGAGACATACAGAGTCCCCAGCAGATGGGGATAGGGAAAAGATCTCTTGAACAAATTGGGAGCATGGGGGGGGAGGAGTTAGCAGAATGAGAAGGAAAGAAGAGGAGAGAACAGTAGGACTTGAAGGAGAAAAAAGATTGAGTCAGGGAGAGAATAGAGGAGAACAAGAAAAGAGATAAAATAATAGAGGGACCCACTACAGGAAATATCCAGAAATCTAAAAGGATGACTCCAACTAACAACCTAAGATATAGTGGAGACGCTACTTCAAATGCCCTCCCCTGATAATGAAATTGATGACTAACTTATACCATCCTAGTGCCTTCATCCAGTACTTGATGAAAGCAGAAGCAGACACCCACAGCTAAACAGAGCTAAACTCCTGGAATACAGTTGGAGAGAGGAGGAGAGAAGAGAAAGGGGTCCAAGATATGGCTGCAGAAACCCATAGAAACAGCTGACATAAACAGCAGGAGCTCATGGCCTCAGTGTGATTGCTTTGAAACCAGCATAGGACCAACCCAGAACCCCTAAATGTGTTTTTTAGGAGGATTAGGCAATCTGTAGGGCCTCTGATAGTGGATCAATTTCTAAACCTACTATACAAACGGACTTTTGGAGCCCATTCCATATACAGGGATACTCTCTCAGCCCTGAAACATGAGATAGGGACTAGGCTCTGTTCCAATGATGTGATAGACTAAAATGAGCCCCCATAGGAGGCCTCATCATCCCTGAGGAGTGATTGGGGTGTGGAATAGTTGGCTTTTGGGAAATGGAAGTATAGGAGGGAAAGAGTACTAGGATTGATATGATTTAATTTAAATAAAAATTAATTTTAAAAAGAATGAATATGGTTATACATGTGATAATCATTTTCTTTAAATATTAAGACAATCTTACTGATTATTCAGTAAATAAGCATTGAAATCTTCAAAAAACTTCAATTTTTGATATTAGAATAACAATTTGATTAACAAGTATAATGACATCATGCATAATAAAGTAAACATCACAATGCCCTAAAATTGTGCTATTTTCATGTTGAAATTTACTATTAATTCACAGTTAATCTGTCCATCAGGTCTAATAAAATATTCAAATTGTGGTCTGAGTTTTTTTTTTTAAAATCGGGAATGATTCCATTGTGCCTGCCAAGTAAGAGTGGCCAATTCAGTTAAACAATTAAATCAACTAAAGAAATAACACAGATTAATCCTAGCAGAACTCAAAAATAGTATTTTAATCACTACACTGAAATACTTCAGATAATAAATATCTATGCTCAGATATTCAGTTTGTAGAAACTTAATTTTAGATTTTTTTCTACCAAGTTCAACTAAAAGATTGTCATTGAGAATGAAGTAAAATATTGAAGAACTACATGTTATATCACTGATGCATGTTGTCCAACTATTTTGATGGCATTTAATTAAAATACCTTTAATACAATAAATAGAAAAAAATGAGGATCTAGCTATATTAAAATGAAATTGTAGTGTTAATTTCCTAAAGAAGTTTGAAAGCCTTTAACTGTACAGCATAGGCATTTATCAATTTTATAATTATGTTTAGCAGTTGCATTGTGTGAAATCATTAAATAATGTAAAACATGTTAAAACATGAGTGTAGAAAGTTTATATCCAAAAAAATATACAAAGATTTCAAGTGAATATGTAAATATGTTCTGATTAAAGTACTCAAGAATAAGCATACCAATCATTCTAATGTCTTTGCTTATTGCTACTATTAATTTTAGACTATATGACATGTATATCACTTAAATTAACTTTTAATAATATAATTTGTTTTCTGTAAATGATTTCCAGCATTTAAGCATCTTTAAGAAAAGAAATTATCTTCTGGTATTAACAAAATTCAAACTGAGAAAATAAATTTATAAACTTATGTATATTAGAATTTTATTAATACTTTTTTAAAAAAATATGTCTGTACCTAGACAATAAATATAATTACATATACTAGTTTGCAAATATATGATGTGCCCTGTCTGACATTTTATACTACATGTATCTTATACTTTTCCTAACCTAATTTTCATATTCTGTCTAAAATACAAAAGACTCCTAGACCAGAGACAATAATTTTATGAGTCAGAATAGTAAGCTTCATGAACCTAGATTAATTTTTATTTAAAGTATTCCAATATCCATTGGATGAGACTAAGAAAACACTGGGTAGGTTAGCTTGTATGAGAAAAATGCACACTATCTCACATGGGTATTCTACACTATTTCTCATTTCTTTAACTGCAGGTAGACACTTTTGGTTTAACTCTAGATAGACAGAATGCTCTATTCGTTTCTACACAAAGATTGTTAACTTCAAATGTTGTAAAAAACATTCATGAAAAGGATTATTTCCTACATGGTGCAGCTTGTTTCCTGTAGGATGTGCTCAAAAATGTTACCTGCAGCTAAGCACTGAGCCAAATTCCTAGAATCCAGTTGTAGAGAGAGATGAGCAAATGGGTTAAGAACATGCTAGGGAAAACTACAGAAATAGCTGACCTGAACAAGGGTGAGTTCATGGACCCCAGACTGACAGCTTGGAATACAGCATAGGACATGACTAGCACACTTGCATGTAGGTGTCAGTTAGGAGATCTGGGTAGTCTATGGGGCACCTGGTAATGGAATAGCATTTATACCTACTGTATGAATGGACATTTGGAGCCTATTCCCTGTAGTGGGTTACCCTCTCAGCCTAGACACAATGGGGAGGGCATAAGGCCCTACCACAAATGATGTGATAGACTTTGATGATTACCCATGGAAGGCCTCACCCTCTCTATGGAGCTGAAGAGGGATGGGATGGGGTAGTGGAGAGGCATGGGACGAAGGGAAAAAGAGGGACCTGAGATTGATATATAAAATAAGATTGTTTCTAATTTAAATTAAACCATAAAGTAGAATAACAGAATTGATAGAAGAGAAGGCAAATGATTATATCAATTTAATTTCCTTCATGAAAGCTGAGCATGGTGGTACAAAGCTGAGATCTCACCACTGAGGAGGTAAAGCAAGGCAGGCAGATCCTTGGCCTCATAGTCAGTCTACATTTCACCATAAATCTTCTTTCTAAAGTACCTTTTCCTTTATGCTGAATTCAATGAAGGATATTTTCAATTAGTCTTCACATAGAAATCCACACAGAATGTTAATTTCAGAATTATAATTTCCCTTAGTTCTCTATTCTTCTGGCCAACAAACAGTTATAAAACAATGTCAATCTACTTTAAAAATCCAGAATAACTGTGACTATTTTCTTTCAGTCCCCATGGCATTGCACTTGGCTTATTATTTAGTGAGAAATTTTTTTGTTTATTTTATCTAAGCTGCTCTACTTTGAATAAAGACTCAGGAGTCAGATATTGGAGTGAAAACCTGATAAACAAGAATAGCAGAGAAGTAACCAGCTCACTTCTCTTTTTTGTCCTAGAGACCTAGCAAGCACCTCTCTGTCCACACATTCCTGATCAAAGAAACTGAAATCTCTAAGTCCTTCATGTGTATCACCTCTACGTATATTCCTGAATTCTCTCTGGCTAATTATGGCAGCTAGTGACTGGTTCAGTCCCCTAGTTCGAGCTTATCTTTATTAATACATCTTAGAAGGTCAGAGTATGATCAAATATCCTGGAATTCAAACATCAGTGCAATGGTAATTATACATACCTTCCTTTGGCTCATAAGGGTGAAAGCCATGGCAACCGGGTCATTCATGAACAATCTGTTTAGCAATTTATGGTTGAAATGGTATTACTGAATGCTTCACTTAATGTCGGAAAATATCTTCACTTTTTATTCCTTTTTAATGGAAAGACTTTCAATACAAAGATAACTTATCAGTATAAAACAATGTTACTCAATTATCCAATCATAAAGCTTCCATAAATAACCAGGAGGCGAGTAAAGGGGCAACTTATGATCTTCTAGAGGCAGACATTTCTGTAAATAGTTGAAGATTGTAATATTTTTAAAATTTTCTAATTTCTATTTTCCTTTGTGTTTTTCTAGTGTATGAATGTATACCACATGTGCTTGTACCTGCAGAGGTCAAGAGATTATTGGATCACTTAGATATTAAGTTATGATGGTATATGTGTATATGTGTAGTTATCAATCTTATTATCAGGGAAGGGCACTTAAGGTACCCTCTCTACTGTTGCTCAGATTGTTAATTGGGGTCTAACTTATATGCCATCCTTATCTAGTAGGATGGAAACAGAAGCAGACACCCACAGTTAAACACTGAAATGAACTCCTGGAATCCAGTTACAGAGAGGGAGGAGTGATAAGAAATGGGGTCATGACCAGACTACAGAAACCCACAGAGTCAGCTGACCTGAACAAGGAGGAGCTCATAGGCCCACAGACTGATATGTGGAAAACCGGCATTGGACCGACCCATACACCCCCTTAACATAGGTCTCAGTTAAAAGGCCTGGGAAGTCTAAGGGACCTCAGACAGTGGAACCAGGATTTATTTCTAGTGCACAAAATGACTTTGGGAGCACATTCTCCATGGAGGGATACTCCCTTAACCTAGAGGCAGGAGGGAGGGCCTATTCTCTACTACAAATGACTTGACAGATTTTGTTGACCATCCTGGAAGGCATCACCCTCCCTGTGGAGTAGGAGGTAGGGTGGTAGGGGAGCATGGATGGGAGGGAGAAAAGGGGAGAGGAAGGAAGGGAGGGAGAAACAAAGAGAGAGGGAACTGGAAACGATCTGTAAAAAAGGGAAAAAAAGTAGAAATGTAGTTGATCCACCTAATGATATTCTGCTTTGCTCATTTGATCACTGCCTTGATCATCCATCAACAGAGATGTTTATTCTGGTAAAAAGATGGAAACAAATACAGAGATATATAGCCAGACATTATTCAGAGAGTGAGATACCTTAGAATATTCAGACTTAAATGGTATGTTTCTATAGCATCCTTCCACCTTACAGCTCAAGAAATCTCTTGGTCTGAGTGGTGGAAAGAGTATATAAGACAGAACGGATAGAAGACTCAAAAAAAAAAGTCTCTCTAAATCAACATGAGCAAAGCTCATATGAACTCACAGCATACTCAGCATAAAATGGCCCAGCATGGGTCTAAACCAGGCCTTCTGAATATATTTTATGGTTTCCAGTTGAATGTTTTTATGTGACACCTGAGTATGAAATCATGTAGGTCTATAGTCTACTCATATGCCTTCTTTTGTGCTTTTTTATTTTTCTTGGTTTATGATGTCTAAAGTTTATAGGGCAGTTTTCACTTTATCATATTATATTTGATTTCATAAATGAATGATTGAATGAACAAATGAAAACTAACCCATTAGGATGGAGGTAAGAGTTAAACTCTCATATTCCCTTTCTACTGAGAGGGAAAATCAATTTTCGCCAGTGGACTGACAGAGTATATACAGCACTCAAGGCCCAATTTTTAGGAATAGATGAACAGTGTATAATGAACTCAACAGTTTTTGTTTTGTGTGCGTGCGTGCGTGTGTGTGTGTGTGTGTGTGTGTGTGTGTGTGTGTGTGTGTATGTATGTGTCCGTGTGTCTGTGTTTGTTTGCATGCATGCACGTGCACTTTTATTTGAATAAAGCTTAGTATTTATTGTGTTTTTATTTTAGGTGTCATTTTATTTTATTTTACTTACTTAGGAGGTTTCTTTATTTGATTCTTGAAATATTTTGCTTCATTTCTAAGAAAGAAGTTAAAGTTGATTACGGTGTAGGTGAAAAGGCTTTAGCAGGACTTTAGGGCAGGGGAAGAACATGATCAAATATATTTAATTTTAAAAAATAAGGATGTAAAGACTTAGTTGTAAACTACCATGTTGGTTCTAGAAACTAATCCAGATGTTCTAAAAGAGCAACAGTGCTCTCATTTGTTCTGAGATGCTACAACACTCAGATGAAGACTTTTATGCAGTCCCTTTTTGTGTTTAAGATTTCACACAATCAAAAAATACATTAGGAGGTTCCTTGGTTTAACAATGAATTATAACCTAGCATGCAAAATAATCCTCGAAGCAATATATTGAATGCAAACATTTTGGCATCTAAAGAAAACTTAATTTCAGTCTGTTTTCCCAGTTTGAACTGGTAATGGTCTATGGAGCTCTTCTGATTATCCTATCGTAGTAGATATAATATTCTTCTATATAATTGAGAAATAGCTATAGAAATAGGTGCACAATATCATTTATAATGTTTGACAATTATTATTCATTGTTAGGTCAGGTTCTTTTGCTGTCGCTATCTAGTCATTTCTACAATATTTTTGGCACTAGGACTTTCTGACCTGTCAATATTGGTGAATATACTTTTGCAGGTAGATGCTGTAGGATGTTTGATAGAGGCAGTATCTGAGCTCTTGTAGCAAACCATGCAGATGGCATCATAAGGCCTTAGCTCTAGGGAACTTATTTGATAAATAGCACACATTTATTTCAGCTGTCACAAGTATTAAAGGCAATGTCTTCAATATGGTATGTACAGTTTTCAAATTGGAGATTGATTATTAGAAGAAGTAGTCCAGAAATTTGTAATACATTATAAAAAAGAAAGAATTATTCCTGGATGGAGCAGTTTAATGAACTTTAACCTAAGTAAGTGACCAAATTGAAAAAAAAAAAAAAAGAAACCACCATCATTTTAAAAATGGAATTGTAGATGTCCGCTTAGCTGTACCAAATCCAGTAGTAGAGAGGGAGGAGTGATAAGCAAAGGGGTCAAGATAAGGCTGAAGAAACACATAGAAACAGCTCACCTGAACAAGTAGGATCTCATGGACTCCAGTCTGATAAGTGGGAAATCAACATAGGACTGACCCAGACCTACTGAATGCAGTGTTAGTTAGGAGGACTGTTCAATCTATGGGGCCTCTAGTAATCTATCAGTATTTATACCTAGTACATAATGGACTTTAGGAATCTATTCCACAGAGGGACACTTTTTCATCCTAGACACATGGGGAGGGCCTAGGCCCTCCCTCAAATGATATGACAGACTTTGAAGACTCCCCATAGAAGGCCTCACTCTCCCTGGGGAGCAGAAAAAGGATGGGTTTGGGTTTGGTGGGGGTGACAGAGGAGGATGGACCAGTGAGAGAAATGGGATTGACATGTAAAACAACCAATCTTGTTTCAAATTAAATAAAAAGAGAAAAAAGAAAAAGAAGAAGAGTTGGGTAGAGTGGAACAAGGGGAACATGTGGGCAGGTTATAAAAAAGTAGAATCTATTTTAAGTTTATTAAAAAAAAAAGACTTTCAGAATTGCAACTATCATTTCAAGGGAAGTATAATACAGGGTTTTTGTTTTTGTTTCTGCATGTACTCAATTGTCATGTGGCATATGCTATATTCTACATGAAAAAAAAAATGTTTTCTTTCCAAATTCAACATCACTCAGAAGCTGGGATCTCAATTCAGGAAAGGAAGCCTGTGAATTGGGGCTGAACAAGTCATTACACAGCTAGCTGAGTATGCATTTTATGTGCTGAAAATGCTACTCTGAGAAGTAAAATTGTTAAACCCTTAGATATTTTTCTGATGCGTTCTTTAATGTATTACTTTGTTGAATCACTCACTCTGCAGATCCACGCCTTTGTTACTACTTTAAGCGAACTGTGCACAAAAGTGTTTGGTTGACAACGCATGCCACAGAGAGATAGTTCCTCAGGTATCCCCAATAGCATTGACTGGACTCAAGGCTCATCCACTGAATCAAACTGAAGGAGATTAGGTTTTGAACTATTGAGGAGTCTCCAGAAACCTCACAAGAGAATAATGGTAACTGTAGGTAATTAGTAACCTGGTAAACCCAAGCCAGAAAATTTAAATTTAAAGACAGCAATGTGGTCTAAGGAAACATAAAACATTGCTCCAAGGTTCAAAATTTAATGATAAAAGACTATGAAATGATCTGTCTCTGGAAACTGTCAAAAACAATATAGCAATGATATGATAGTTGCTAGACTGTACTAATTGGGTGTTACTAATAGATTACAGGTTAACAGAGATGTCAAGGAGGGTGGTTTAATAAAGCTATGAGCAAGTGACAGCAGTCACAGGATGATTGCGTGCGGTCTTAAACCAAACTCTTCAAAGTATTTGACACTTTACATAGGAAAAAAATGCAATTTACTGAACTAGTCCTAGCAAAGTACTAAAGAAACAAAGTAGCAAACTCCAAAGGGTATGCTTCCTTTTGATGGAATCACTAATCATCAAATATTAGAATGAATACTTTACCTACATATATAATTAGCAGCGTGGAGCCACAAAAATACAAGAATCTGCATATCCAGCCCACAGTCTCAATTAGACCCTTGTTGGAACAGAGGCAGTCTTGATAAAGGATTGTGCCACTGGAATGGACCTTTGGTTTTTCCAAAGCTCATGCTAGGCTAAGTCTTTCCTTCTTTCCATGCCTGCAGATCAGGATGGAGAGCTCTTAGCTACTGTTCCAGAATCTACCTGCATGACACCATTCTCCCTCCCATGCTGATAATGGACTAATCATCCAAAACTGTAAGCAAGCCCCCAATTATGCATTATTTTCTGACTTGCCTTATTGTGGTGTCTCTTCATAGCAAAAGAAATGTGAATTATACAACTCTCAATTTTTTTAATGCATTTCATTAAAATAGGATTTTTTTTCTGTTTATTCTTCTACTTGCTCCCTTCAGCCCCTCTCAGATACCTTCCCTTCAATACCTCTCATGCCTCTCTACACTCAAGTTGATAGACTCATTTTCTTTTATTATTACTTTTACATGTATATGTGTACAAAAATTTCCAATTGAAAATAGTTATAATATTTCTTGATAATAAGAAATTATATCCACATGTAATCATATATCATTTTCTTAATATATTTTTATCACTCTCTTCCAATAATTTTATACATGAATATAGGAAAATGTGATAATATCTACTCCCCATATATCTGCTTCAAATTTTCTATATGTCTCCCCACAAAAACCCCTACCAAATCAATGGCTTTTATTTCTATTTTATAATCCCAATAGGTCTACTTAGGGCTACCCATATTTGCATATGTGTAGGACCATCTACTGGAGTTGAGCAACTTACAAGTCACCATATACAAATATATGAACACACAATGAGCAGTAGATATAGTTATATAATGAAAGGATGTGTACCATCAGTGAAGGAAAGACACTTCAAGGTTTGTTTGTTTGATGCTACCAAACTTACAATACTTTATTCATTTCAAAGAAAAAAATGACTATTGAGTCATTATTACTTAGATAAACAACTGTACTTTCTGGATTTCATGCCAAGCTATATCATCTTGCTTTCCCATTGGAAGTTTAGATTATATGGCCCTGGTTTTACTGTAGCATGATAGATAAAATTGTGACCTCTGAAAATAAATTCATATACATCCTAGTCAGGCTTTGTTCTCTTGTCATGGACATATATCTTAACTTAATACAAGAAAGATGGGTGTCTTGTTAGAAGGACTATGTCCCAAAACAATGTATTGAGATTAATTATTAAAAATTACATATTCTCTTTTAATTTAATTTAATTGATGTTTAAGTTTAGCTGGAGAAAATATAATCCAAATAATAATTCTTTCCCAATTTTTTTCTTAGAGAAATTTCTGGAGTAGTGCAAACTTTACATAATAATAGCATACAGTCACTTTTAAAAATGTTAAGACTTCCTTTGAGATAATCTAAGATTGTTGTGATGTATTTTACAAGGAAATAGAAATTCAAGTGGACCAGATGTTATCATTCTTCACAACCAGCATATGCTCAATTCCCTATAACCCAATGATTTAAAATGTTTTTTTTGGGGGGGGTGAGAGCAGGAATCAGGTTACAGAGATTAAGTATTTTCTCCTTTCATTACTCAGTAAATATAACACATCTCCCAGCACAGTAAAATGATAGGGTCAAAATAGATTAAAGAATTGTGTGTCTTTAGGATAAATCACAGTTCTATTTATCACACTGGAACAGTCAAAAGCTGAAGAACAAGTGGCAAGTAAGTATTCCTGCAGAGAAAAGAGTTAGTAATAGCATATACTAAATTCATATCATTGATTTTTGAGCCATTTCCTAGTCCAAACCAAGGGGCATTATTTCAATTTTTCTTCACTAAAAGTCAACACAATCTACAATACGTATGGCCAATTTGCCTATGATTCATCAATATAAACAGTAAGAATTTTTATATCTGATCTATATAATTGATTTATATGATCATTGCTAAACTTTATTAGTCAAACTATAAATTGTTCCCCAAAACCTTTGTCCCTTTTCTTCATAGAAGTATGAGTAATCAGGAATCTCTTTAATAAAACTGTCAACAAATGAGAAGTTTCTGCAGTTTTATCTGCCTATCAGCCAACCAGGCAGTCATCCATACATTTATAGATGGTGATACAAGACATGAGGTTCTGCATCTCAGGATGAGACCATTAGAGTTGCAGCACAGCAAATATGATGAATATTATCATGTTATTTGCCACCAAGTTTCATATTATTTGAAAGCATATGGCAGATGGATAGCCTCAGCCTATAGAACATGCTACCTCTTTCCTTTGAAAGGAAACATTAGCATAGAGTAACCATCTAGGCACTATGCTTCAGAAAAAAGTTGCAATATTTATAGTCTATGTCCCAAACAAAGCCTATTATTTACTTCAAGTGAGCAGATATTTAAGTATATTCAAAGCATAATTACTGCACAGAAATTTTTGAAATGGTAGTTGAGACAAATATGGAGAATTGTTGCATTTTGAAGGTATTCCGAAAGCAAGGCATCTATGCTTTCTATGAGGATTTCTACCACTTACTTTCTGTTGAGTTACTTAACTAGCACATCACTGAAAAAAATCTTCTGAAAAAAGTCAGAGTCAAAGTATATGCATTTTCCTTATTAATAATGTATCACTAATCACATACTAAAAACAAAGCAAACTTCAATATGTGGATATTTTTATATGTTTGTATGATTCAATATAATTTCCCTGTTTTCAGTAGTAAATGTAAATTTACAGGATTATTAAACAATTTATGAGCCAAGTTATAATTTAATCAATTCTTTAAAAAAAATCTTGATATTGAACTTTCAACAATACTGAAAACTGTGTTATTATAAAGAATAAACTATAGAATTATGCAATCATTCCATGTAAGATAATTTGTAATATATTGTATGTATTTAGTGTGTATATGTATGCGTGAGTTTTTTGTTGTTGTCAAATGAATGGAAGACAGAGGAAAACTTGGTCAGAATCAGTTCTTTACTGCTACCATAACATTCTCCCTAATCGAAAGCAGGTCATTAGGTTTGTCAAGGAAAACCTTTATCCAGTGAGTCCTATTGATAGTTCACAGGAAGAAACTCAAGAACTGAAGTGAAGTTGTGATTATTATTATTATTATGTATGATTATTATTTATTTTTTAAGTTGATGACTAAGTATGATGTCTCTGAGAAAAGGTACTTGGCATTGTGTTAATTTGCCAGGTTTAATTTCTTTAATGTCTCTATTTATATAAAAATACAGAAAAATCAATCCGTAAAAAGCATATATTTATACAATATATATTATATTAGTATGACAAAACTTTTAAATTCATTCTAAAAGTTAATATATGTAAAAAGCTTATATAGCATTTAGCAGGAAATGTACGGTGACATTAAATTTTCTATTGAGAAGAATCAATCCTATTAGATCATTGAAGTTAAGAAGAATCATATAGCACATAAAATCCATATCTCAAAATAGCCTAACTTTGTAGCACATAAAAAAAGAACTAGAGACAGATATTTGTGTTCAAGCTTCACACTGCAGACCAGAGAAGCAAAGTAGCCAAGCCAATAAATCTTACTTCTACCCAGCTGAAATGGCAATCCTGTCTCCATGAATCTTCAGAGGCAAAAGACTCTGAGTTCCTGTCTCCTCCTCCTCCTTTTTATTACTTTCTTCAACCAGCCATACCCCTACTGCTGGGATATAGGCATGTGATGCTAGGTATTGAGATCACCTTCTTGTGAGGTGTTTCTTTTATGACTGGACCTTTTTTGTGTAGTCATTATTGTGGCCTTGAACAAACAGAGACCCATCTATGTCCTAATCCTTACTATTGGGATTAGTTTCTATAGCTAATTAGTGTAGCTGCTTTGCTATTCTCATCTCCAGTGGCTTTAATAAATCCTTATAGTCCATAAAATATATGTGAAATTATATTGTACACCAGTTAAATTCTATAGAATTAGAAAAAGACTTAAATGTAAATTTAAATAGGTGAAATGATAAACATCGCTACACTATATATACATTTTAAGCTAGAATTTAATGCTTCATACTTAAAGTTTCTCCTTTAAAACTATATGAGTTATATGTATATATTTAAACATATATGGAAGTAGCTTTAACTACATTATTTATGAACTTGAATATATCTGTGAATGCTTCTATAAATTCAAAACCAACCTAGAGGATCCATGGAGCATTAGTTCACAGAGTCTTGGCATATATTAAAATGCAATATTTCTATTTATCCAATTCTATCATAGAACATAATATAGTATGTATAAATAATCCTCTTATATCTTCTTGTTTAAATTACCTGTAGTTTGAATTAATGAATATGTTCTTCATTTCATTCTGTTTATGTTTCAATGAATGTCTGTGATACAAGTCAATGGTCCATTTAGTACTAACCATATGAAGCCAAAACAATCATATCAATACACAGAAGATATGGCTTAGAGAGGAAGACCCTTGCTATGCAAGTAGGAAGACCTAAGGTTCATTCCATATCCTACTCCTACATCAACATATCAGCTTGATCAATTATTATAAAAATCTTAGGATCACTGGATTTGTCTGGCCACAGAGTCTTTATAATAAATATGGTCATCTTCAAGACTAGTGAGACTATGTATCAAGAAAATAAAACAGAAAATAATAGAACAGAATAAGTGATATCTTCCTCTAGTTTCCATGCATATGGGTATGAGCACACATAACACCTGAACATTCCAATAAACAAATAAAACAAATTATAAATACTTATGGCTGTAGCAAATGATCAGAAACCAAAAGTCTTTTAAGGCAAATGTGTTTTATCAAATCTTTATTAACAGGGTTTCCAGATAAAGTTCCATGGTTTCATGCATATTGTTGTCTTGGGAGTCTTTAGAAGACCTTCTCTTGATTCAACATTTTTTGTTAATGTGCTCTCATCTCTCCATATCTTTCTTCTCTTTGAGCAGTGTGGCCTCAATCAGCCTTCATGCTCTCAAATTCTTCCACTGTACCAAGGATAATCTAATTGAAATGATGTGTCTGAATAAGTTTATAATTACAGATATAGTGAGACTTTTTATTGAGGGCTGAAAATAGGTCTGTTTGTAGATTTGCATATTTATCTTTGTTGAATTGGTGTTTTGTTCCTTGGTTTCTGTTTCCATTTTTGGTCTTCTGGCCTATGTGGTCAAGGGATCTAGTCTTCAAAACCAGTATGTGGTCTCCACTAGGGTATGGGTGGGCTTGAATCCCTTGGTCTTACATGGCCTCAGATAAAGTAGATGTCTTCTTGTGTCTCTAGATCCAGTCTGGCCTATAGTAAAGCCTGAGTCTTTTTCTGGGGTACTTAGGACCATCCTAGCCTCTTGTAGAGCTGATAGGACTGTTATTTCAACTAGTGTGGACTGTATATCAGCTTATAGAATCTACTCCTCCCACAGGTGTGTTCTGTGTCTGGGCTTATAGAGTCTGCTGGAATTCTGCTATTGCTGGAGTGTTCTGTGCCTCAGTGGCAAAAGCCTGGTGGGTTCTGGGGTAGGGACCCAGAAACAGTAGAGCCAGAGACAAGTTGGTATCCTAGGCCTGGGGAGGGGTCAGGGGTCATGAAGAATCCACAGAAAGGTACAGTTCTCTAGTAGACAGATCACTTACCACTTTAACTTGCATGATTTTTACCGGCTTGACAGAAATCTAGGATTACTGGAAGAGTCCAGGCATGGGTCGGGGTAATAGCAGAGATGGTATGATTTGGAAGCTGAACCTAGATTTTTTTGATTGATAGTCAAAATATGTACATCTGTATCTAAACAAAATAATTGAATGTACACATGATGTATAAGTACAATTAGTCCTTTTCCTTTCCCTAGTATCTTAAAATGATAGTGTTAATCCAAATGTCATGAAATGTTTATGTGTGTGTATATTCATATGTATATTATATTCATTTGTAAAACACAGAACTTATGAAAAAAGCTAATACTATTAAAATGAATCTGAATTTACTATGGTATTTTTCAATTCTAATCTAGTACCAGAGAATGTATTGTCATTGTTCCATCTTATTTAACTATGTACTCTAAGAG
Source organism: Cricetiscus sungorus (assembly GCA_030556225.1). Taxonomy (NCBI): domain Eukaryota; kingdom Metazoa; phylum Chordata; class Mammalia; order Rodentia; family Cricetidae; genus Cricetiscus; species Cricetiscus sungorus. The sequence continues at coordinate 33,958,811 of JANBXA010000741.1, read as the reverse complement.
TAGTAAACTTGTTTCCAATCAACTAAATTTATTTAAGTAATTGTTAAAATTTAATAAAAATAGTAAATAATATCAGAATCTGAAGGATGTTGAAGGTTCATCAGAAGAAAATGGAAACTGTAAAGATTAACAAAATGATACTCAGTAAGACACAAGAAAGAAATAAAGTCCCTTTTGGCGGTAGAAAAATCAAAGTGAGGGACTGAATCAAAGCAAAACTCTGACCACCAAGGTACAGGATTAGAAACAAAGAAGTAAGACAGAAGCAGATGTAACAGGATAAAAGGAAATGTTTTACAAAGGTACTAAGTTAAAACATATGAAAAGATCTCTTTTACTAAAGGGTTTTAAGACACCAAGACATAAGATACTATGTCTGTGGTAAAGAATACCATGATAAATTCTTAGGAGTTTCTTCCATTCATATAATTTTAGTCCTTTTACTTGTGAGTTTGTCTTTTAGTGTGCTTTAAAACCTCTTATTTTAGAATATAAAATCTATTATTGGATATACCATACCTTAACCAAGTTTTTGCCAATTTTTTTGCCAAAATAAATTTATTTGATTCAGGCATATTTTCAAGAATGTTTACTATAATTAACATTCAAGTTGAAATTAATTGTAAAAATCAGAAACACCAACATCTGGATCAACAGACACCATGAATAGATATGGACACTTTGGATAGTTACTTAAAATCATAAACTGACAGTGAGTATGTGAGCAAGGCTTATCTAGAGTGATAGAAATTACCTAATTGAGCTATATAACTTTATGTAAACAATTAGATATATTGCATATGTCTACATACAATATATTATACTGTCTAAATTTATATATGATATATATGTATATATTATATATTAAATATATTTGTATATATATAATATATATGATTTATTTTACTGGAGAGACTTATAAGCAGTCAAAACCCAGCACTCTGGAGACAGAGGCAGGAGGACCTCTGTGAGTTTGAGGCCTGAGTTCCAGGACAGGTTCCAAAACTACACAGAGAAACCTTGTCTTGGAAAACAATTACAAAATTATTAACACCATGAACATGTGAATTCATCATGCACTCCAGCCCAAAATTAATATTCTACTTAAATGTCTTCCACTGACAATGTTATTGAATCTTCTGGTGATATAGTGTTTATGATTTAATAAAGCCACTGGAGATCACAATGCAAAGCTAGCAATAGCCAGAGAGCCAGACAGTGGTGATACACACCTATAATTCCAGCAGCCATAATAGCTAGCCATAGAGGCCATGTGTTAGTAGTACACACCTTTAATTCCAGGACTCTGGTGAGAGAGGCAGATGGATCTCTCTTAGTTTAATGATATACTGACTACACAAAATCTAATCAGTCTAAATGAGAAACACTCCCACAAAGGTGATCTCAGCATTTGGGATCACATGTTTTTAATCCAAGCGCCAGGGAGGTGGAGACAGGAGTGATATGGCTAAGCAGAGAAAGGAATGTAAGGCAGGAGCAGACAAAAACTCAGAGGATTGCAGTCTGAGGCTTGGTGGAGAGCACTGTGGTCCGCATTGCCCTCTGATGATTCCTGTCATCATCAGCTTGGGTAAGAGCTGTCTGCATTGACCTTTCCGCTTGAACCTCAATTTCAAACTTTCTGTGGGTTTTTATTATTTGTGCTACAAATCTGGTCCTAGTGCTATTACTATATTTTGTAGAAACTTTCAGAATAATTATCTTACTTAATTTTATATTTAATATATTCACATATGGTTTATATCATTATATATATATGTGTGTGTGTGTGTGTGTGTGTGTGCGTGTGTGTGTGTGTACTACTATCATTTTGGTCAATTCTGAGTCCTTTAAAAGATGGGGTTACCTCATAATCTTTCAATATTAGGAGCCTACTACACATAGTTAAAGGAAAAGTACTCAATAAATGTAATTTTAATTAAAATGTAGCTTAATGGTTTAAAGAATATTAGAGCATAAAAATGTGACTATAATAAACAGCCTTTAATATCCCTTCTAATACTGAAATATAATCAAAATGTTATTTTGATACCAGAATTCTGATTTTAAACTTACCAATTTGAAAGAACATTTCTACCAGATATATACTATGTAGTGATACATAGTAGCCAAGTTCTTATAAAAAAATCTTCATTGCCCTCCCTGTGGAGTGGGGGGTGGGGAGGTGAGAGGGTAGGAGGGGTGAGTATGGGAATGAGAGGGAACTGGGATTGATATGTAAAATAAGAACAAAATATAAACAAACAAAAAAAACCAAATAACAACAACAAACTTCATCTCTGTCATGCCCACCTCTCACTTTCTATTTCCCCTAACTCACTCTTTCCTTCCCACATACTAAAATTTTGCTTGGGATATTGTGTTCCATTCCCCTTTCCAGGGGACCATGTGAGTCTCTTTAGGGTTCTCCTTATTAGGGAGAGCAAGAGAAGAGACACCATAATACCACTATAGCTTTTCAGAGAAATCTGTTACTAGGGAAATGTCCAGAGATATACAAGGATGACCCCTACTAACAATCTAAGCAATAGTGGAGAGGCTACCTTAAACTCCTTTCCCCAATAATGAGATTGATGTCTACCTTATATGCCATCCCAGAGCCTTCATCTAGTAGCTGAAGGAAGCATCAAACACCCACAGCTAAACACTGAGCCAACTCCTGGAATCCAGTTGCAGACAGGGAGTGGTGAGCAAAGGGGCCAAGACAGGCTGTTGAAAAGTATACAAATAGCTGACCTGAACAAAGGGGAGCTCATGGACCCCAGTCTGAGAGCTGGGAAACAAGCATAATACCGACCCAGATCTCCTGAATGTAGGTGTTGGTTGATAGGACTGGGCAGTCTGTGGGGCCTCTGGTAGTGGGTCATTATTTATCCCTAGTATACGAATGGACTTTGGAAGCCCATTCCATATAGATGAATACTCTCTCAGCTAAGACACTTAGAGGAGGGCCTGGGACCTACTCCCAATGATATGACAGAATTTCAAGACTCCCCATGGAGGGCCTCACCTTCCTTGGGGAGAAGAAAGGGGATAGCATGAAGGGTTAGTGAGGGGAACAGGGTTAGACAGAAGGGTACAGGAACTGGGATTGATATGTAAAACAATCTAGTTACAAATTTAAATAAAAATTATATTAAAAAATTTCAGAATTAGAATCATGTTGGCCATTTTTTCATAGAATTCAAAACAATTTATATTTATGGGTATATTTCAGTGAGCGATATTCAAATGTAGTGATGGGGATATGGCTTGCCTAGCCTTTTCAATGAATTTCAGCCTTCTATTCTTTCAATAAAGAAAAACAAAAATCAGACTTAAAGTCTACACATCAGAAAGAGATGGGTTGAATATAGATATTTAATTTAGGTTCTCATACCAATTTTATCCTGTGTCTTTGTCCCAAACTGAAATGAATTTAGCCTCCTGATAATAGCAACACCTTGGAATTATCGCAAAGCAATGCATTTTTACAGCTGCTGTAATCATTCCGTACAGATTCAAACACCTCAGCCTAGATGCCAAGAGAAATTTAGATGACTCAGGAAGCTAAGGCCATTTACTCACAAAGCATTAGTTGCCTGAAAGTTGTATCATTCACTCAGTCCCTCCCAACAGCAGTAAAATCAAGAGTTGCAGTCTAAGTTTTCCAGGGATCTCCAGGTTGCAAGTTTCAGTGGATCAACACACATGATTGAAAGGTAGACTTTCCTGTAAGCAATACAATTAAATCATTATGGGTTCAACATGCTAGGCTTGTGTGAAATGATTGCTTTGACCTTTTTTGGGCACCATCTGAGATGAATATATTTGCTTGGGTCTCCTTTTGTAAGTCACATGCTGCCATGTATTGTGACCTGAAGTATAAGTGACAATAACTTTATTACTAAAACAACATTTAGAATTTAATCCAAGCAAAGAAATAATTTCTGCCTTTTCCCTAATACGGTCCTTACCACTGATTTTATTATGATTGTACCATTTAAAATGCACTGGATAGTTACTACGATGAACCTGAACAATTAAAACAACAAACAAAAATAATGCAATCACTTAGGATTCATAGAGAACTTGTATTTCTATTTACCCAGAATTATTTCCTGTGAGGTAACACCAACATCATTGCTCATGTCAAGAGAGATTGCTCTTCCTGCTTCCCCTTGATCAATCAAGTTTGAATTTGTTTGAAAGGACTTGAACTTTAAAAAGCCATTGCCATTATTAACTAATTCCAGGAGTAAATTACTTCTATAAAATAGACTGTAGTAATTCCCCTGTTGACTGGCCAGGAGGCAAACTTGCTGGCAGAAGCAGCCACTTACTATACCTTTCACAAAAGGAAATTACAGAAAGTGCCAGTTATTCTCCAGGTCAGTAAGCAAATGAACATTCATTCTCTGCTGTAACCCTGCTGCTGAAAGTAACCTTTTCTCATCCAGGTACCACAATGTTGATTTGATAACACATTTAAAAAAATTATCTTTATAGTAAAAGATTTAACAAAGGGATTAGTATGTTATATTGTCTCTCTTTTCCAAGTGTGGGCGCACAATTATCTGAGAATCAAAATGTTTTAATCAATCTGCAAGTATATATTTAAGCAAGTTAGTTGTTTTTACATGGACATGTTTTATAATTGTCTTTCAGGAATATCAAATTTACTTCATATTTGGTAATTTTAAGGGTTTGGATTTTTTCTATACTAATAACCCTTTTCTAATATAGAAATTAATTTATTCTCTATTGTCAGGCTAACAATACTGAGATCCAATCAGTAGATCATAATTGTTACCAACAGAAGGAAATAAGTTAACATTGTAAACTTGAGGGGAAAAAATGTAAAACCTAAATTGTTATTTGAAACAGACACTTGCTGGGAATGAAAATGTATAACAAAAAAAATATGGAGGTTTTTAGCATATATATTTTATATGCACATGAAAGACACTCAGGGATTATTTTGAATTTCAGCCTATGTAGCATATTTAAGGGTGAACAAAAAATAAAGAAGATGAAAAATGAAGAAAGGTAATTTTGACAAATACAGACAGATACAAATGAGTTAGAAAACCTTGTTAAAATTACTCCTTGGATATGTTTCTAAGATATAATGTAGGAATGCATATTAATGTACATTTGCATTCTAAAGTAAAGAAAGAAAAGGAAACTGATGGGAAATCCAAAGCCCAACAGGGCAAACAGTCAATCTTAAAGATGGACAGTGAATGTGGACTCCACTGCTGTGAGTTTGGAGCCTTCAAAATCCCAAAAGAAGGCAAGTACAGTACTATTATTGTATTATTGGGAATAATAACTATAGTGACACCCACCTCATAGTACTCCAGGTATGTCTTTGGTAGAGGATTCTGGTGCTTTCCAACATCTTTGCCTGGGGCGGCATCCTATCCAGAGCATCCTTGATATTCTGCATAGGGTATTTGTTTCTGTCCAGCTTGTCCATTTGAAAATTCTACTGAGTTGTCAGCATATGGACAATACCAATGTGTCATGTCTACCACTTGGAACCTGTTGCACAAGAGTCTACTTATATACACGGGTTGTGTCAAAAAAAAAAAAAAGTATCTAGAGGTGAACACTGAAGGGACTTTGGGCTTTGGGCAACATCTTGGAAGTCATTCTGCTCCTCTTTTTTAGGGCATGCTGATTCTATGAGTTTGAGCCTCAGATAGCTCTGAAATGCCTTTAGAGTTATTGTTTTCATGAATTCACTCAAACTTCCTTCTTTCCTTCCTAATCCTCTTATCAAACATTTATTCTGTCACAGTCTTGGTATGCTTTCCTGAACATATCTCTCATTCTTTATAATCTATCTTGGCTGAAAAATTCCTAACTTTAAAGTTATGCTTACTTTTAAGTTTAAGTTTTACTTATTTATTTTTAACTTTTTTCCTCACCTCAGGGGCTTACAAGGGAAAATTCTCTATGTATTGATCCTGAGAATACGAGAAACACACAAAACAATATGGGCTGTTGACATTACCTTTGATTGCTTTCCAGAGCCTGATGTAAGACCTATTTCTGAAGATAGAACACACGGGAAACAGGGATTGCATGATTACATATTCCTGAAGAAATAATGTGATAAGAATCCACACAATCTTCTTCCTTTTTAAATTTGAATATTCAGTGACATTTTGCGTGGGAACTAAATCCCATGAAGAAGAACAATATTAAATAATTTTTTGAACTTTAGTTTTCAGATTTTGACCCTATACATGAAGTGAGCATATTTTAAAAAATAGACTGATAATACAAAGCATATGATCACAAATTTTGTTTTAAAATACCATTAAATTTACTGGGAACATGATAGTTTAAGGATGACTTTTGGCATGAAACATAGACAGTAATAATAGCAATAAGGGAATTAGTATGCACTTTTTTTGATTACAATCAAAAGCCTAATAAAAATATATAGTTGTATCACCAACAGAAAAAAGCTATAAATGTTAAGAGATAAAAAATATAGTTCTTCTTCAAGTTGATGTAGTTATAAATTTTATAATAATATGTAGTAGATACAATTATGTCTATAAATATAAATGCTTGTTTATAAGTGTATAAATATAAATTCTGAGTAAGTACTTATGCATATGTAGATATCTACAAATTTGTGCATTTGTTCATATGCAGGGCCATATTTCCTTGTTTTGTCCTTAAGAAAAAAGTAAAAAGATATAATGAAGTAAAAAAAAGCAACATACATCTCTAGAAAAAAAATGTATAAATACCATTCTCCCCCATCAGGCTTCTTGAAAAAATTAACCCCTCTAAGTTAGGAAAAAAAACATTAAGAAAGAGTGTGGAAAATTTTGAGAACTCTACCCCTTTTGTTTTTAACAATGTTGAAAACCATGACATGGTTAATTAAGGTCATTGATATTGAGATTTATCAGTTAAAAATGAGTGTTAACAACTCTTATTTTCTAAAGATATTAGGGATCCAAGGAGCTTATCTAATCATAACAATTGCTATTTAAGCAAGGTTATAGTCATCATCAAATTATATGAAAAACAATCAAGGAAATTTGACTAAAATTAGGATGAAGACAAGGTTGTTAATTCTCCATATCTATTCAATATAGTATGTGGAATATTTAGATAGAGCAATAAGGAAGCTGAGAGAGAATAAGGATAAACAAATTGGAAAGGAGGAAGTAAAAATATCATTATTTTCAGATGATGTGATAGTATACATTTATGTACCTAAAAATTTTAATAGGGAACTCCTTCTGCTTATAAACAACTTCGGAAAAGTGGATGAATGCAGGATTTTATAATTAGGGTTTAATTGCTATAAAGAGACACCCATTGTTACAAGAACCTTTCCCCAGCAGCCTGGTCCCAGAACCTTGTCAGCCCCAAATAACACACAGAGACTCTATGTTATAAAGCTGTTGGCCTGTTACTAGCATTTCTTATTGGATAGCTCTGTCTTAAATATTAACACATTTTTATCAATCTAAGTATTTCCCTGTGGTCTTATCTTACAGGAGATAGGTGCTGTGCTTCTTCCTATCAGGTCCCTACATCTTGACTCTCTTCTACTACATCTCCCAGAATCCCGCTTGTCTACTAGTCCTGCCATTCTTGCTTTCCTATTTGCCAACAGGGCTTTATTCATTAACCAATAAGAGAAACATGTTTACAGAATGACATCTCCCATCACCCTATGATCATAGCAGCTCTAGTAAATGTAGCATGTAAGTTTTCTGCCAGCCCACCCACCACCAGTCTGGCATACAGGCCCCAAATAATGCTCAGGGACTCGGTATTTGACACAATCCTGTTGGCTAATTACCATTATTGTTTATGGGCTAGCTCTGTCTTGATTATTAACCCATTTCTATTTATCTAAGTATTTCCACATGCCTCATCTTACCGGAGAGCTTGGGCTGCATCTGATCTCTTTTGGCTCTTCATGCTGACTCCTCCCAACTACTTCCTCCTTCCTTCTAGTTTCCTAGTCCCTCCTATCTTGCTTTTATATTGGCCCAACAGTGCTTTATTTATTAACCAGTATGAAAAACATATTTACAGAATAACATCTCCCATCATCTCCTCTTTCTCTCTAAAATAAAAAGAAGGGGTTTAACCTTAACATAGCAGAATATATCATACAACTGCTATCAAATAAGAATCACAGTTAACAATATTTAGTCCATTAACATTTTGTAAGACTTAAAGAAAATATCATCTATCCTATCTTTGTTAGTCTAATGTCCTATATGTAACTTATCTTTAATCCTAACTAAGGAAGACTTTAACCAAAACTATCTGTCTTCAACTCCTTCAAAGACCACAGAAAGATAATATATAAACTCTAGAAATGACAGAGACAATGCACTGCCTGTTCAGTCACCTGAAGTTCTTCTTTAATGTTCCATCTTCAGCCCATAGGATATAGAGTGTCTCCAGACTCCTCAACAAAGCAGGAAACTTTAAACTGTCCACCTGTGTAAGCAGTTTGTTAGTCATTTTTCTTTGTGTCCTATAGACTGTCTGGCAGGCAGCCTCTTCCATGAAGCAGGAATCCTGTAGCAATGTCTATCTTTCATCAGCAGTCAATTTCCTGTGGCTTCTGCATGTCCAGTTTATACAGCATAAAGTCAAACAGTCTAGAAGAGCAGTACCTTGTTCAAATGGCCAGTCTTGCCATATTAGAAGCAAACTCCTTAACACGTTTCTTCAATGTCCACCTTCCTTTCTGATGCAGGTGGTATTACCAGGAGCAGTTGTGCCTCACTGTCAAGAAAAACCCTAATCCATTTTAAATGCCATATTCTGTAGGTCTTTGAAAGGTTTGAAGAATGCCAATACATCTCACATTCATCTCTGTATATCTAGAAATCTTAACTAACTTAACTCTAAGTTTTGACTATCATAGGTAACTCTCTATAATCTGTACTAAATTATGCATTACATTTTCCAATGAGCTATATAAACACAATACCTAAACAAGAGAAGAATTATACATATCACAAAATTGACCTTAAATTGTATCAATAAAAGAAAATCCATTCCAAAGCAAAGTATTCATATGTATACCATAATTCCATTTAAAAAGATTGCTTGTGGTCATTAGCCATTTATAACCAAGCCCATTTAAATGAAAACAAACATTTATAAACAATATTTGGGAATTTGGGCGTCGTTCTTTCCAAACTACTTCCTGCTGGTAGGGGGCGTTGTCATGGGGTTCCAAAGAAGATGCAGAAATCTTGGCTGTAGTCTGCAAGCCTGGCTTGTCCCAACTGTTTTCAATGTTATATCACCTGGGGCGCTGTTTCAGGGGGTCTGCCTTGATCAAACCCCATTAGTCTGGAAGGAAGCCACAGCTTTGCATTTTCTGTGGAAACAAAATTAGAAATCCTTTTCCCCAGTAATTTTTCCTTGAACTTAAATTTTGGAGTCAAAGCATTTTAAAATATATAAATTGAATTAATCCAGCAGCATTTCTTTTATCAATAGTTATTATTTTCTCAGCAATCAAATAATTTAAAGGCAACAGAATCGTGTATAGTATCCAAAATTTCTCTGTGCTTTCCATCTTTAGGTGGCTTTTTTATTACTCTATTTCTTCTACTTATATTTTTATATATTTTGAGACAGGGTTTCTCTGTGTAACTTTTATCTGTCCTGGAATTCACTGTATACCAGGTTTATTTTTAAATCACAGAGATCTGTTTGCCTATGCCTCCCAAGTGCTGGGATTAATGGCATGTGCCACACATCCATTCTACTTCCTTTTTTTTTCTGTTTTTAAACCATTGTATCCTGTATCTTTTTCTCTCCCAAGCCAACGTAATTTTTAAAACACAGTGTAAACCTTCATTGTAGCTTTCCTACACACCAATGAATTGTTAGCAGACCTCTTTAAAATCAATGTTGGTTTTCTGCCGCTTATGCAAATTTTGGAAACCTTTCTTAAAGGAGCCGCGCAAATCTATGTCTACTGCAAAACAAATCCAACCGAGAAAATGCTGCTACCATGAAGTCTTGCTAGTCTCTGTTCCTTTGTGTCTAAAACATTTCTTAAGCTTTTATTAGTTTTAAGTGAAAGTTCTTATTGCCACACTGGGTACCTTCTGTGATGTGAGAGCTTGGGTGACTATCCAGGTAGCTTGCTGTTTCTGTCCTTGCTGCACCTTTTTGAAGTTGCCCATCTGCATTTCCTGTCTACCCTAGTGTCCTTATTTTCCTTCTCAGCTCTTGAGGAGGTTGTAGATTAAACTATCTTAAGAATTATTCTCTCTTCTTAGTTAGATATATTAGGTACTAGACTTAAGCTTTTCAGCTTAGGACAATTCTATTGTAAACTCCCTTATGTCTTCACCCTAGGACTAGGTATGTTTGTGGTTTTGTTCTCGATTTTCCTTTTCTTAGAACACACTTGTTATTTACTGTTTTGTATATAGTTTAGTATCAAGCTTAAATCTTTTTTTAGACTAAAAGGGGAATTGTAGTGGGATATTCACTGTGTCTGCTTCTGTGGCACTGATCACACCCATTGTGGGGTGGAGCCAAGGGCAGAAGTGACCTGTGGGGCTTGGTCTCGGATGGAGGTGGAGAACGCTCTCTTTTCTAGGGGGACACGGAGAGAGGAGCATCCAGTTTTAACTGCTGAGTTCATCTGTCTGTGTTGTGAGTTGTTTCTCCCTTAATAAACATCTATTCAGCCTATTTGTTTATCCTGACCCTTATTACACCACAATAAGTAAATGAGAACATTTAATTGGGGCTTGCAGTTCAGAGGTTTAGTTACTTATCCTCTTGGCAAAATTCCTGGTGGCATGCTTGCAGACATGATGCTGGAGAGGAAGCTGAGAGGTCTGCATCTGCAACCTCAGGCAACAGGAAGTAAATAAGACCTACCAGGCCTAGCTTGAGCTTCTGTGACAGCAAAGTCTACCTTCAGTGACATATTTTCTCTAACAATGCCACTCATTAGCTCCAATGAGGCTACACCTTTCAATAATGCCATTTCCTAGGAGCCCTTGAGGCCATTTTCATTTAAATCACGAAGAATATTAACTGAAAAAATTGGTTGACCTCATACATTCAAATGACAAATAGACTAAGGAAGAAATAGGGGGGAAATGCCCTTTATAATAGCCTCAGATTTTATAAAATATCTTGCTTTTACTCTAAACAACAACAACAAAAAAATCAATCACTTATACAACAAAAAATCCTCAAATTTTTGAAAAAAGAAATTGAAGAAAGTATCAGAAATTAGAAAGATCTCCCACATTTACACATTTGTGGAATTAACATAGGAAAAATGGCCATTCTACTAAATGTACTTTATATGTTCATTGCAAACCCCATCAGCATTGCAATACATTTTCTGACAGATCCTGAAAAGACAATTGATGGGAGATGTTATTCTGTAAATATGTTTTTCATACTGGTTAATTAATAAAGCCCTTGGCCAATAGAAAAGGAAGATAGGAGGACTAAGAAACTAGGAGGAAGGAGGAAGTAGTAGGGAGGAGTCAATATGTAGACCAGGGAGGAAGGAAGATGCCAGCTGCGGCTCCTGGATAAGATGACCTATGTGGAAATAATTAGATAGGTAGAAATGGGTTAATAATTAAGACAGAGCTAGCCCATAAACAATAATGGTAACTGGCCAACAGAATTGTATCAAATACAGAGTCTCTGAGTGTTATTTGTGGCTGGTCTGCTGTGGGCCCAGAACGGCAGCAGACGAGCTGGCAGGTTGGTGGGCTGGCGGCCGGCAGGAAAAACCTGCGGTAACAGACAATTCTCAAATGTATATGAAAAAACAAAAACTAACAAACAAAGAAACAAAAAAACAAACAAACAAACAAACAAAAAACAGGGTAGCTAAAACAATCATGTGTAACAAAACAACTTCAGGAAGTGTAACCATCACTGATTTCAAGCCTTACTGCGGACCTGTAGTAATAAGCGCCACATAGTGTTGCCATAAATGGTGAATTCTTCATGAATGCAGAAAGGTGAAATTTTGGAATAATTTTAGCGGTGTTGTGAAAAACTAGTGCAATAGAAATTTCCTAGAATCTATGAGGTGACACTAGTAAGGACTCAGTAATGGAGGATACAATCTGAAATGGCCATCTTTTGCCTCTAGGCAAGACATTCAGCTGTAAAATGTGTTTACATTTAGATGAAATATTGGCTAAGGCATTTTTTGCAGATCCCTAAAAAATCCATGCTGATGCTAGCTAGCTAGCACATGTCACTCTCTGAAAACTGATAGCAAGTCTCATTACTGACTAATACTTCAACATAGTTCATTGATTGTAGAGAGATTAAGCAAGTGTGGGTTTTGAGCTCCCCACCCCCTACTTCTATTCTCTTTGGCATAATAAGGTACTCTGTAGGCTAAGAAAAGAGAATACTACAGACACAGCCACACATTCCTCCACCTTCAATCTGTCTTACCTGCAAGATGTGCTGGAGAATGGTAACACAGAACATGTGGGAGTAGCTAACCAATGTTCATTTCAACTTGAGGTTTATGCCAGGAAAGAGAGTGTATGACCTACACTTCAGAAATGCCCATGAATTGGAGAGTGAGTAGATCAGACCCTTAGGGAAGAAACAAACACAACTGAAAAATAAGTCAATGAAATGATTCCTAATGATATGCTGCTATACACGTAGATCAGTGTCATGTCCTATTGTTATCCAAGAGGCTTCCTGTGGCAGCAGATTAGAGTGGTTGCAGTGATCCAAAATCAGATTTTATATAGAAAAATATTCTAATCTGGAGGTGCACATGAGGTCCCTCACCTCTAAGATCGCAAACCCCTAGGAAGAGGGTGAGTAAAGATTGGAACCGGCATAGAAGATGGAGTACATCCAGAGAACATGGCCCAACATATCGAATAAGCAGGGCTCACATGGGCCCACAGCATCTTAAAGGACAAGCATGGTACCTGCATGGGTCTGCACCATGCCCACTGCATATATGTTATGGTTGTGTAGCTTTGTGTTCTTTTGAGACTAGAAACAGTAGGACTGGATGGATTTCTGCCTCTTTTGCCTGTATTGAGATTCAATTCCTCTTACTGGGTTGTCTTATACAGCCTCAGCATGAGAGCCTGTGCCTTGTCTTGTTGAATCTTGTTTTGGCCTGCCTGGCAATAATCACCTGGAGACCTGCACCTGGCAATAGTCTCCTGGAGACCTGCACTTTTTGACGAGGAAACCGAGTGCAGATGGGAATTTAGAAGGAGTGATGGGAGAGAGAACTGTAGTTTGGATTTATTTTTTGAGACATGAATCCTATTTCAATAAAGGAAACTTTACAAAAGAAGAAAACCTAGGCTAATCTTTATGCTACAAACTAAAATTGCTTATTTAAAAAATTGTATTAATTTCTGAGAAAGTTGTCATATCGTTTTGCAAAGGGATTTCCTAGAATGGTTGATTTCTGTCTATATTTATATACCAATTTTCTCAGAAAGAAAATACAACCAACATAATCATCTATCCTATATTCCTAATGTCTTGAGTTTTCTTCTTCTCCTTCTTCTCCTTCTTCTTCTTCTTCTTCTCCTTCTTCTCCTTCTTCTTCTTCTTCCTTTTCTTCTTCTCCTTCTCCTCTTCCTCCTCCTCCTTCTCCTCCTCCTCCTTCTCTTGTCTATTGATCTATATAATCCATTATTTGAAGACCATTTGACATATTTACAACTTTTGGAGAACTAACTTTAGAACAAGATTTCTTTTATCATGCTGTGCTAGATTTCTAAAAAAATTCAAGTTAAATTATTTATAGACTAATTTTCTGTTTGCTGTCTACTGCATGGCAAAGTGAAAAGTTCACAAATCCAGCCAGATGCCTCCTCCTATTTGAGGGCACTGACATTTCTTGATGGGCTGACAGTAAATCATAAGTCCCCAGGCTGCTCGTTAACTTTTAGAAGTTGATATAGTAACTTATAAATTTGGACTCCCTTGAATGAACATGAATTCTGCTATGGATACTATTTATAAAAAAATACTTATGATAGTAATAAATTGTGCCTCAAAGACTTACTTTAAAGGTGTTGAACTTCAACTTTGAAAACTACTGATCCTTCCTATTAAGCTCCACATTGGTGCTCACGAAACTCTGGAGATAGTGATATTTTTCAATTAAGGTAAAATATAATATCATTGATAATTATGTCACTATCAGACCTCTGGACATCCATCAATCACCTGTGATTTCTCTCTCATTTATCATAGTTATCAGAGCGTGCTACCATTTTCTCAAAGTGAATGTCCAAACATTAGAAACTGATGGCATCAGCTCAGATAATAAACACAATAAGTCAATGATTACCCAAAAATCTGTAAGTAATAAGGACATCTTGAAAATGAATTATGAGCTTATTAGATATACTTTGAAACCTACTCTAAGATAAAATAAGTTATATATAGACAAATTTTCTATGACAATTTAATTTTCACTGGCAAAAATAATTGTATATCTAAGTTTTGTAAAACTACATAAATATTTCTATCATGTGCTATACTCTAATATGTGGTAAAATATTGGGTAAAATTCTCAATAATTTAATTAACATTTCTGAATACACAGGATCCAGAGAATATATTTTTCAAATAAATTCTGTTTCTCTGTTTAACAATTTTGTGGTTATTTATGTAAATACTCCCATTTATGAATATTTGATTAGTAGTTTAGCTCATGAAATGAAACACTATAATTTTTTACTGAAAAGGTAGAAAAATATACAATAATTTTTATATTTAGAATATCAATGAACATTTTCTGATGTACTTAAATATCTGTCTTTAGATTTATTAATTCACATATAGTCACCATTACTCCCAGACATATTCCAAGACCATATAAAATTCATGCATTTTGGTAAACTTACATAACACTACATTAGGAACCTAAGCATCCTTTCCTGTAATTTATTCATGTATGTATTCATAGCAATTTTATGAGCACAAGAGTAATCCAATATTCATTGTTACAATCCCCTTTGTTTTTCCCTCTACCAAATCCTGATCTTTCCCTTGTCTCCATCATTGCATCTTTTTTTTTTTTTCAATATCAGGCAGTTTACTCATGTTTGTTTATTCTTTTATGTCTTGAAGGAAATATTGATTATTTACCAGTTTGAAGAGAAAGGTTATGATTAAAATTACTATGGATGGTGGCATTTAGTACTGTGCAAATACCTGGGTTTCACATCATTTGGGTAAATATCATGCACACATTTTTCTGGATTATGTATTGAGATTATATTTCTTAAAGTGAAAAACTGCTAAACTGTCCTGTAAACTAGGTGTGCTATTTTGTGTCAATATTGGATGTCAGCTTTCTAAATTATGGACCTTCTATAAGATATTTACTAATATCTGACTGTTTTGTGTAGAATTAACTGATAAGATGTGGATTTATTCACATACATATTTCCCCTAATTATTTGATGCTGTATCTCTGCAAATTTATTACCAATTCTACACTTTATTTCTTTTGAGTTTATAATAAAATATATATTTTGCAAACTAGTTTTGTGCAGCATATGTGTTTGCAGTCTGTTCACTATGTGAATATTACTATTTCCCCAATGATAGTTACGAAATAAAATTTTATAGTTTTACCTAGATACATTTTTTTTTATTTTTGATCTAAAAAGTAGTCAAAGGCAATCACTTGCATTTTTGGTAAAAAGATTAAGTATTTCATTTTATGTTTAAGATAAATTATGCATACTGAAACTTTTGTGCAAAATTTAAAATCTGTGTCTATTTTTTGTGAAGCTGTACTTTTCTTGCTATCATTATTATTATTGAAGTTATTAATACTTATATTTAACGTACAGTTTAATTACAAAGATAATGAAAATTGTGCAAATGTTGTATGAAGAATCATTCACCAGCATGATGTGACAAGGTTGGACTTGTGTTCAGTTATATATTCAGAGCCACTGATTTGAACTTCTTTGCTTTTCCTAGTTGCTGCAAGATCTAAAAATGTTTATAGAACACTCTATAGACTTGTCTTTGCCTTTGTGCAGATTCTCACTTTCAGCAAAGTGGCAAAATACAAAATCTGTTTATAAAAATCAATAGCCTTTCTATGTACCCACAGCCAAGACACTTAATAAGGAGATCATGAACACATACAGTTCACAATATTCTCAGAAACAATCAAATACATAGGAATGAACCTAATAAATGAGAAAAAACTTCTACATTGAAAACTTGGAATTTTCTAGTGGAGAAATCCACTAGAAAATAGATAAACCTTTCATGTTCATGAAATGTTTAAGTTGATAAAGTTCAAAATATATTTTACAAAAATTCATTTAGAAATTCAAAGCATCCCAATCATGAGCCCTATGACATACTTCATAACAATAGAAAAAATATTAAAATTTATATGAATACACAAAAGATCCCAGATAGCCAAAGTAATTCCAAGTGAAATGAATAATTTTTGAAAGGATTGCCATTCCATACCTCAGTACAAATTTAATGTAAAAGAAATTTATTAATTCAATTGTCTTAGAACTGCTGTAGTTCCTAGATTTGGGCTTACTAATTATCTGTGATGGAAAGAGAGAGGGCTCACAGGAACACATGTTGTAAAACTGAGCTATTGAGTATTGCTTGCAGATGAGGAATCAAACTCTTCAGTTGTATACCCACTGTAAATCCCACTAAGCTCTTAAAGAAAGTTCCAAACCCAGAGTTAAACATACAGCTCCAGTTAAATTTAGGGGTCACAAAACAAAAGGAATCAAATATGGTGAGGTCAAACAATATGTATTATTTACAAGTGTCAAATTTTCAAAGGACTAAATTAAGTAATTTAAAATTTTTTGAGTGCTACTTTTCAAAAGAATAGTTGGCAGACCCATTTTCCAACTGAATTATAAAACTCCCTCAATTCTGTTCTTAGTGGCTCATTCCACCACTCAGGGTCCCCCAGCAAATATCCACTGCCATGCTGGCCCTGCTCCCATCACGGAGAATATCAACTCTTAGATGTAGATCACTCCATGCAGAAGAACAAGAGTAGGCTACACCCACCATAAGAACAAATCGTATCCATCAGAAGATGAGGTATAGTCCACACTAGTCAGAAGCACAAAGACCCCTGCTGCACCAAGAAGACCAGCTCTCAACTTAGATTAGAGGTCATACAACTACCAGAAATCCAGGCCCCTGAGACCAGAAAATAACAGAAACACCTATGATGATCAGACACCTATCCAACAAAGACAAGCTTTGTTGTCCTAAATCAGTAACTAGACCTCAAACCCAGATACCTAAATGCCATGACAAGAACACAATAAACAGCAGGTAGGGCAATATGGAAACAGAGCCCAGATATGCTAATACAGATAGACCTGAATATTCCAGCTATGATGAAACATGAGAGAATGACCTTAGGAAGAACTTTATGAAGATGATTAATTTCCTTTAAAAAGTGTAACACAATGTGTGACCAGACAAGAACTCAAGTGGAAGGATTGGGACATCACCTCAGCCACAAAATCTACATTTTTCCTGCCTGCAGAATGTTTTGGGATCAGAGGATAGAAGAATCCTCATCAAAGAGAGCAGGGAAACTTTATCTAGCAAGACACAAAACCAGATGTAGTCTTCCAGACAAAAATTTGGCAGTCCATAAGGAGTCCTGTTAAGGAGGGGAATGAAGAATAAGATGAATAAAAGTGGTCAGGGATACCAAGTGAACAGGGAACATAGACTAAATTGACCAAGACTCATTGGGACTCATGTATATCAAGGAGCTTGTACATATCTGCCTAAGTCCCTGTATATATATTGTGTCTAAGTACCTTGGTGTTCTTGTGGAATTCTCTACAGTAGAAGTGGAGGCAGTGTCTGCTTACAGTATACTTTCCTCCTACTGGGTTACCTGATCAAGACTTTATGTGATGCTGTCTATGTTGTCCTATTGTAACATATCATGCTATATTTAGTTGATATTCCTGAGAGGTCAGTTCTTTTCTGAGGGGAGACTAAGGGTTCATGTATCTAGAGGAAAAACTCAGGGGAATGGAAGGAGGAGAAACTGTGGTAGGTATATAATACATGGGAGAATAATATTTTAATGGAAAAATAATTCAAGGCTTTAAAAAAAAAAGCAAATTGAACCTTGCTCCAAAAAGATGTGTGACCAGGTAAGCAATTTGATTCTAGGAACTACATGGTAAAATTAAAAGAATCATGCCCTAAAATTTGTCCTCTAACTTTCACAAAGCCCCTCACTGGTGCATGTACATACACCTCAGAAATATAGGAACTCCAGAGAAAAGGTGGAGAAGAGACTGTAGGAATCAGGGGCTTGGAGAATACCAGAAGAGCATGAATCACTGAAAGAACTAAGCATGGAACACATGGACTCACAGATCTTAGAAAGGCAATCACCAGGCTAGCATATGTGTGTACCAGATCTTCTGCATAGGTTAAGGTGGTTACCTTGTTGCTCTTGATTCAACTCCTAACATTGGGAGTTGGTGTGTCTCTGATTCTTTTGCTGGCTCTTGAGACCCATTTCTTTTATTGGCTTGCCTTTTCAGCTTCTATATGAGGGCTTTGGCCTTGTCTTAATGTATCTTGTTGTGTCCCATTTTGGTGACATCTATTGGAGGCCTATTCTTTTCTAAAAAGGAAACAGAGGGGCAGTGTATCTCTGGAGGAAGAGAAGGGTAGGGGAGCTAAGAGGAGTAGATGGAACTGAAATATGGTTGGCATGTATTTTATGATAGAGGAATCTATTTTCAAAAAGCAAACAAACAAACCAAACAAATGAATAAACAAAAAAAACCCCAAAATAACAAAAACCTGAGATGGGGGAACAAAATGAAATAATTCATTAAATTAAAGTTGATGGGATATAATCAATGCCAAATAATAAAACTTATAGTATTTATCATCTGTTATGTTCATTTGGAAGTGACAAGTGAGCTCCAATACCTTAACTAAAGAGTGCATTTGATAAAACTGAAATATTTTTTCAAAAACTTTGTATATATAATATACGTATACAACATACACACACAAACACAAACACATACACACAGACACACACACATATATATATATATATATATATATATATATATATATATATATACATATGTGTATATATATATGAACAATATTTGTGGAACTCTGGTTATATGGTAAACTACAGGAAATGAGAAGTAAACAGGTATTTTAAATCTTGCATTTTAAATCTTGTATGAAAACGTTTTATACATTATTTCAGTAAATATAAAGAATAGGAGTTTAGTTATGTTATTAAGAAAGAAGAGTTTAAGGTCATTACAGGCTAGCCCACAGAGTCAGAAGACCTGAGTTTCTGGGAGCTCATGGACACTAGAACTCATGTTAGGGATCCTGCATGGGACCTACTTAGACCCTATACATGTGGGTGAAAGTCGTGTTGCATGGTCTGTTCATGGGGCCCCTGGCAGTGAGACCAGGATCAGTCCCTAGCTCATGAGCTGCCTTTTTAGAACCCATTAACTACAATAGGATGCCTTGCTCAGCATTAATGAGGAGTTTGGTCTTACCTCAAATTGATAACCAGACTTTGTTGACTTCCCATGGGAGGTCTTACCTTTTCTAAAGTGTCTATGTTGGGGAATAGATAGGAAGTGGACTAGGATGAATGCAAGAAAATGAGGGGAAATTGTTGGTATGAAAAATAAATAAAAAATGTAAAATTAAAATATTCTTAATTACATAATAATTTTCAAGTGGAATATACTCAGAATTAAAAAACATACACACAAACAAATCACTAGCCTCAAAACATGTTATCAAATGATATTTTACTCAAATACTATCAATTACAATTTTGTGTGGCTTACTGAATCTCTTTATTCCCTTTTTTAGATATAAAATTCTGTAAAATTACAGGCATCTATAAAAGGTTTCCAGCATAAAATCAAATGGACACTTTCCACAGGAAGTCGCTGAGATAGGTAGACACTCATTTCAGATAATTAATTTCTGGAAGCTACATACTCATTTATCATCTACAGAACCAAAATAAAAGTACATGATCTTGTAATCACAACATTTGGGTTATATCTTAAAAATTGCCTTTTCAAAAAAATTTTTGGGCTTTGATAATTTCTGCAGAAAAATAGACAAGCTGTTTTGAAATGGAAAAGCACATTTAAGCTGCAGAACTGTGAGGGCTAATGTTAAATTGTCATGTCAGAAATCTCAACAATATGTTTTTAACAATATTTGAATAATGACATCACCCATTAGCATGCCAATTCTAATGTGTCAACTCCTCAAGCTCCCTATGTCTTAGATGAAGAGCTATAGTAAGTCAGTAACTGTGGGGATGGAGAATCACATACTTCCAGGGTGGATGAGCTCTAGTAAACAAACCCAATTGATCATTCCTGGAATGCACACACACACACACACACACACACTTAAAAATTTCTTGAACTTAGGAGAGTGAGAGATGTGTTGGGATATGGTTTGACAAAGTAATGGGCAGGAGTCAAATATATTCAGTGCTAATGGATGAAGCTCTTAAAAATTATATGAATTAGCAGCTAGGTGACAGTGGCACATGCCCTTAATCCCAGAAATGGGGAGGCAGAGGCAGGTGGATCTCTGTAATTTCCAAGCCAGCCTAGACTACAGAATGATCCAGAACAATATGTTACACCTCTATACAGAGAGATAGTAATTATGACCACTTTAATCTCTACTTCCTCTTCTTCTTTTTTTTTTATTTTAATTTTTACCCCAAGACTGAGGTTCTCTGTGTAGCTTTGGAAGCTGTCCTGGAACTCCCTCTGTAGACCAGGCTAGCCTCAAACTGACAGATATCCACCTGCCTCTGACTCTCGAGTACTGGGATGAAAGGCATGCAATGCCTGCCTTGAATCTCTTCTTAAGAACCCAAATTTGTTTCAAAGAATCCATTACAGGTAAATCAAGACTGCCTGTAACACCAGCTCTATGGGATCCAAAGCCTGTGGTGCCTCAGGCATCTTTGTTTACAATAAGATACTCTGTTATGCTTGTGTAATTGAAAATATTAAAAATAAATATTAACAAAAAGGAAGATGAAAACGAATATATATCCATTATCATCAGCAAAGAGTAAGTAAAATAAGCCTCACTTCAGTTACTGTCTTAAATATGAATACACAAATGACAAAACAGAGCTTCATTTCTTAGCAAAATTGTAGGAGGGTGGGGAGAAACACTCGAGGAAACTCTTCCCCTACTGAGGCAGAAATACTAGTCCTTCCTGAAACTTTTCATCTGATACTCTAGAGTACGTAAAACAACATGAGCCTCTTTTGGAGGCTCTCCAATGTTTGTATGAAACCAACATCCCCACTGCTCCACTAGATCTCCCTTTACAAGGAATATATAGTGTTGTTACAAAGGAAAACAATAGAACAAGAGAGAGCTTAAAGTATTTATATCTCTTAAAATATAATTTACGTTTATTTTAATAATGATGTGTTTTAAATGCCAATACAAAAGGATAGTTTTCTTCATGGCATTTCTGTGTTGTTTTCTAGTTTTCTCCTACCCACTTCCCACTGTTTCCTATTGGGATGGTCCTATCCTCTCCCCCTTGCTCACCTTTCCCTCCTCCTACATAGTCAAGTGTTTCTTTTTGTCTATTAAATTTCTATCTTAGTCAATTACACCACCATTTTTACCTCTGTCTTTATTTTATTGTCAAACACGGGTGTTTAGATTTTATATGCAAAATGTTACTAAGTACAGTAATCTATGCTCTAGGAATAGCATTTTTGTATTATAAAGTTACTAGTACTTTTGTTTATGTTTGTCTTCTTTTGCTGTTGGTCCATCTATGATTGCACTAGCAATCATATTCAAGACTTTGCTCTTACAGGGATGCTCCTCCTTGGATGTTATAGCACAGTGTGTAAATTGCTAAATGTGCAAACATGAACCATATTTAATATCCATATTTATAACCATATTTAATAATGCCAGTATTAAGATAGCACTAAATAATCATGGATGAGTATATTTGTTCCCCAATGATTGAAAAGAGGTGGAAAAATGGCATTTCCTGTTCAGAAAATCGTTCCGCTATTTGGATACTCTAAATACAAGGTAGAGACAGTCAAAATTCCCCAGTGTTGACCTGTAGGTCAACACTGTATGTTACATATGTATGTGCAAGTATGTCTATCCACAGACACACATGAATACACACAGAAACTAAATATTTGTTGTTAAACAAATCTTATGATGCAACAAACTTAAAAATATCAGTGTTTTCTTTTTTATATAAATTTACATCACTAGAAGAACATAAAATAAACTTCTGTTTATTCTATTTTCAGATTACTATAATCAAGCAAATACAAAGCCAACAACAAAGCATGAGAACCAATTTCCTTGTAAAGAAATATTCTACCATTAACTAATTTCTAAGGCTTTACATTTAAATTGCATTTAGTTACATTTTGAGTGACATTTTTTTTCACTTTTTAGTTCATCTCAAAATGATAATTTTAGGACATGGTGATATGCCTAGTGGTTTATAAATGATATGAAATAAAGCATTGTACTCATGTATATATGTAATAGAAATTAGAAAAATGATTATATAAGAAAAAGACAAGGGTCTGACTGTTATTTACATAACAATGTATGAAACTGTCAAACAGTAAAGAAAGCATTGTATAAAATAGATAACCATTCTTTCTTCAATTATACTCACAGTGGTTGTACTGAACCCTTGAATGCTGAAAAGTAAAATGCACTATGTATTCAAAAACCTACAAAAATAGAAGATGCAAACATATGTTTGCTTGTTCTTGATAAATATGTGATTCACTATTTTTATAGTCAATAACTTATAGCATATTAGCTTCAAATAAATATTTTTTAAAACATGTTTATAGTACATGGATAGATTTTTGTTGACCTTTGCAAAGTGTATTCCTGAGAAGGAGTAATAGCACTTTCAGGCTGAACTGTCTAAGACATACACACGTGTTAATGGAAACAATCAGAGCCCCTCTTGTAAGACAGCAGAGAATGTGAAATGTAGATATATACATTACAATTGTTGATTTGAATAAAAACTAATTCCATGATAGTAGTTTATCCTCATAAAAATTATTACTGTGACATGGTTTTATCTACACTTTAAACATTAGTTCTTAGACTTTTGCAAATGAGGCAGCTTATAGATAAGACCAATGTCTCTTCAATTGGGCACTTGAAATCAAACAGCTCTCCTATGAGGATGAAGATTGCAAGCTTCTGAATGAGATTCAATCTTCCACTTCCCGAGAATGATAAAATTAGAGTCTTTAAAAACTGACTAAAGGCAAGTATTTTTCCAAAATCCTATTCATCAGTGTCTAGCTGACTTCCATCACAATAGTGCACTCAAGCTGCCATTTAGGAGCTACTTAAAAATAAATTATCCAATCATCCCTCTTGCCCAATTATTTCACTTCTATGAAATCCTAGGTAGAATTTATTTGATGAACTTCTAGCCTCACAGACAAACTTCCTATAATCCACCTGGAAAGGCAAGATTTTCTTATACTTTCCTCCAACTTTTATTTTGCAGTGAAATATGGTAACTGCCTGATTTTATATGAAAAAGAATGCTAGATAATGGTACATGTGGCTTTTTTCTTAAAAAAATGCACAAAAGAAAAAGAACACTAGGCCTATATTTAAATTTGTTTATTGACATGAAACAAATTCTTGTCTCATGTAAACCTTTTCTAGAAATAAAACATATGATATCACTTACCAGTCATTTTTAAAGCCATTGTTTTGTCTGAGTGAGTCAGTAGTAGTATATGTATTTTCTCATTTTTCATCTCCAGTATAGTCCCTGTATAACAGACAAACTGAAACAATTCATTGTGTTTCAGAGAGCGCAGCAAGGCTTCTTCTCATTGAAAACTTCAAGATAATCTCTTATTATCTCCCAGGTAAACGAGTTCCCACAATGTGTCCAGTACTGAGATTTCTTTCACAAATACAGTGTTTATCATATTTCAGAAAACGGTTGGTTCTCAGTTATCAGTGTGTCTTATTTTGTGATAAAAGATCTCACCTGGCTGGTGTCTGACAGGTATAAAGCAATGTACATGTGCTCCACCATGGGATGCCTGTCAAACCTCTGCAAAAATATTGGTTTCCTCTAGCCCTTTTGTTTATAATTCCTCTAACAGGAGGCTATCATGATAGCCTGTATTCTCCTGCAGACAAACCTGGGATGAGATACATTGGTTCTTTTGGAGTTGTCTGAACATTTCAGTTGCTGCTAAATCCACCCACAGGGCAAACAATAGCACTTTCTCAATTTGAAATGTTTACTGTGGTTTCTCCAATAACTTTTTAACTGTGAAAGGCAAACAGAGACCTCAAGGTTTTTTATATCCCTGTGACCTTATTACAATTCTCAAATATTCTCACTATCAATCACACACATAAGAAACAAAGCATGGTTTCTTCACCTAACATCACAATTATAGGAGCAATTATGAAAAAGTATATTTTTAAATATATTGATATTTTACAATGGTTGATGGTTTTTTATTTACTACTTTTATGCCAATATTTAAATTACTGCCAATATTCAAAATACTAAAGCTATTTCAACAAATGTATCAACCTCACTGTCTCAATAAAAACAAAGCCTATGGTAACTGTTTGATAGTGATATATTTTTCTCTTTAAAACTATTTTCATTGGAGAGGAAAAAAGAATGTGGTAATTATATCCTTTATTAAAAAATAGCATGATGAAACTATCACAAATACCTATCACAAAAATCAATTTTAATATCTTGTAATTATGAAAATATCTAAGCAATGATAAGATGTGATATTTGTCTTTTAAAAGCTTTTAATAAGTTTCACTAAACTAGGAGTAGAATTACAATTTCAGACTTATGACATGTCATTACTCCAATGTAACTTACTTTGTTTTGAGGTTATGAAAAGTAATTAGGTCCACCACTGAGTTACTTAAAAGAGCTTAAAATATATAGACAAAACTACTATGTTCTTGCTGAAAATAGACTATTATTGCTCTGAGTATAAACTGTAGCAAACAATAATATGTATCTGGAATTTTATTAGGTACTTGAACATCTCTATTCATTAAACAATGCACAAAATAGATCATTATCTTCTATTTAATAACCACATTGGAAAACAAAGTTTTTCATGATATAAAGCATAGGTTTAGTGACAATATGAGAAAATAAGATGTATTGAACAGTATTAATATAACTTCCACAAGGAGTGGAATGAAAAGTTACATTCGTCAGAAGATGCAGCATCTCTGGCACTCTTTGAGTAATTATCTGCCTCAGGTTTGTGTTAATAATTCTGATGCTTCAATTAATTCCCTTGTGATTTCTTCTTTAATGTGTGTTATGGATAAATTTACAACTTAATATCTGTATATTTTTGAATATTCTATAACTTTTTAAGCATTAGTTTAACTATATTTGAAAATTGATAAAAATCAACTATGCTATGAAAGTATAGTTTGTAATGTAATGCTTAGAATATGTTACTGAATATATTTTATCTACCATAGAAATTGCTTTTGATTATTTACATTTTTGAAAACAAGATTTCTTTCATTATCTTCTTTAATCTATTCAATGACATTTTAGGATGTTTATAAAATTTATGTAAGTAACGAAAGTTTAGGTAATGACTCAATATTTCAGTTGCTTAATACAATCTATTTTTGAAAATTTCATCCATTTCTGAGAATTTTGTGTAGGTATACTCTTGTTTTAGTAATTCACATACACTCTAACATCTGCTAGACTTCCCCACTAAATCTTTATCCAAACACCATGATTTTTTAATAACTTACATAAATCACTCCATGATAAGCTCTCCAGTATGTTTGTTGGTCTAACTATTAAGCATGCATATCTTAACAGTGGCCACTTCTCCAAAGAAAATTGGTTCTTCCTATCCTAGAAAGCATCAACTGCTAAATCTCCTCAGCTAGAATCAGGATGACCTAAGTCCTTCTTCCATCTATTCTAGAAATCTGACAGCCTTGAAATTCTATCAGATTGCATAGGCAACCCCAGCTATTAGGAGTTTGTGTGTGTAATGAATAATATGTCCAGAAACCAATGATTTCCTACAACCTCTTAACCTCTGGCCTATGCAGATTCTCTTCACAGTCTTTCTTACTTTGTTTCATGTCGATAATCAATGCTAGCTTTTACATATTTCTAGAAGAAATATCTTTTCAAAAAGAAGTGTCATCCTACTCTTTATTATCCTAAGTTGGGATTGTCTTAAAGCCAAAACATTTCACTTCATGCCTGCACATATGTTTTTCCCATATTTGCTTCAGTTAGCACTTTGCAACAAAAAAGCATTACCTGGGTGAGGTGGGTGGCACCATTTTACACAATCACCAAAGCTACACATTGCTACAGAGTAGGTTGAAAACATTCACAAGCAGAAATGAAAAGATTCCTGACCAAAACTGTTGGGAGTCAGAATCTTAGCCCATTATATAGAGCTACAGCTTCTTATTCTACGGTTAAATATTTCATGAGTTGTCTCTTGACCTCTTGACTCACGTTTTCAATTTCACTGTTCATATAGGTCTATGATTTTAATTATTTTTTTAGTTATGTTACATTTAATTATAACACTTCCCTTTTTAAAACTTAATTGTTAATTTTAAATCATGTTGTACTTTTATAGTTGATTTTGAAAGTGACTTTTAGCACACTTTTAGCTAAGAGAAATTTTATTGGGTTAATAAACCATGGCTTCATTAATATAGATAAGCACAAAAAATGTTTTATTGGATAGCCTCATGTTTACCACTTTTGCTCAGGAAAGCCCAATGCAAATCAACATTTTCTTGTACTTTAAATTACATTTCTTTCTATGTAGAGACTATCTTATGATTTTATCATTGTAATTTCTTTTCCATCTAGTCAAGAAAGATTATATATTGTTTATAGGAAGCCTTGATGTATCTTTTGTGTTTATGTGTACATGAAGTTGCACATTCATGTGGGTATGTGCATATCCCTGTATATAAGTAAATGGGGTTTCCAGTGGTTAAGGATGAGGTTGTAATATGTTATAATATAACTCTCTATTTTTCCCCTATTTTATCTTTTTAGACAGGGTGTCTCATTCCACCTAAATTTGTACTGATTAAGCTAGATTAGCCAGTCAGAGAGGTCTAAGGATTGCCTAAAGTGCAGCCTTTTGGCTAAGGGCTCTCACAAGCCTTTTCACCAGTGTCAGGTCCAAAATCATACAATTTTTAGCAAAAGACTCTTCACCAAATGAGTCACAA
Organism: Cricetiscus sungorus; assembly: GCA_030556225.1. Lineage (NCBI taxonomy): Eukaryota > Metazoa > Chordata > Mammalia > Rodentia > Cricetidae > Cricetiscus > Cricetiscus sungorus. The sequence goes on along the minus strand of JANBXA010000741.1, from coordinate 33,931,412 downwards.
GTAGCTCTGTTTTTAATAGGGTTTCTTAACATTTAACTGGTATGTTTTGCTATATTTTATTTGTCTTCTGTTTGAAATTCAGCACTTTCATGTTTTTCCCAGATATAAACAGCCACTACCTGCTTCTTTAGTATGCAGAGTAATGTGTCATAATAAAATTATTGATTTTGTCAATCTTTAGAACGAAAGCAAGGGTGAATTCAACTACATCTTTATAAAAAAAAACTGTTTATAATTAAAGGAGAGATGTATCATTGTATTTTTGTTTATTTTAAAAGAGAGCCTCTTAATGTAGTTTATAAGGTCAAGGAAATCATTATTTCTACTAAACTAGCCTCAAACTAGCCAACTTTATGCTGAGGTTCACACATGCAGACATTAACCATGTGTTCCAAAACACAGAATTTCTAATTGAAACACAAAAAATTAAAACACAAAAATATTTCTAATTCAGAAGAGTCTTTGGTGTTTTAAGTGGGTCTTTTGATCACACACTATCTTCTATACCTTTATTTTAGTCTTTTCTACCATATTGCTCTATCAAAAGTTATAGTAAAATATTAATGACAGAAGAAAATAACCTCACTATTGTTATGGTATTTTGATTGTAAGGTAACTAGAGATTTGATCCAATAATTCTGTGCTGTCATCTGAGCAATTCCTTTATTAAGCAACACTGTTCAAAGCAAATGTTACCCAGTGACCATGATTCTTTTTAGCAGGAGTTTTGCTAAGTAATTTAAACAATTTTCTTCCTTAGGAACTGAAAGATAATATGTATGCATACAAAGGCAAATAATTTGCATTGATGATGATTAGTGTGACCTAATTCTCAAAACCAAGGGACAAGGAATGACTTGTACCTTTCCAAGTAAAAACTAAATCAATTTCTTAATTGCTAATGGTAATGAGATGCAAAGTTAAAATTTTCTTCTCGATGTGTTTAACACAATCCCCACTTCTCTAGTTGATCATGAAAATTCTAACAGAAACAAAGTACCCATCTACATATGATAAAGAGGAATTTTAAATGTGCTTGAACAGTCATTTGACATTGAAATAACTTCATTCACACAGTTCAGTGTTGCTAAACATTTGGTGACAAAGTATTCTGTATTTTCTCTGCTATGAAAGCATTTAAAGACACCAAAAGGGCAATTTAAATTGAAAATTAATTGTTTATGTAATGGTGCCTGTACATAGAATTACATTTTAGCTACAATATAAGTAGTAATGTGCATTCAAGCTGAAAAATGCTTTCTCTACAAATATAAGGAAAGCATATTCAGTAAAATCACAAGTTGAAGATAAGTCAATCGTTTTAAACTTAGGCAAGCAACAAAGAAGGAGACATCGAACACATTAATATGTTGTAGCTGAATGTGTTGCTCTCTAATGTCAAAACAGTGTTCAGAGTCTACCACTGCTATCCCCTGCTGCATCTTTTATAGCCATGAAAGAAGGCATGGAATTATTTCAACATGCATTTGCTTGTTGAATCTTACTCGATTAAACTTTCAAATGCCTATTCCCTTTCAAACTGAAATCCTTCTAAAGACAAGGTTCAAATCTATTTTTCATGGCAAAGTCATGCAGAAAAATGTGTTAATAGCAACAAAAGACATGTTTACAAAGTTTTTCTATCAATATCAAAGGGTATATTTGAAAGAAATTTAAGCGGATGATCTCTATTGTTTTATTTAAATATCTAAGTTAAAACAGACCATCAAATGATATTTTATGAGAAAAATCCTAGTTATATGTCATAGTATTTACTCTTTATGAACATTTGTACTTTCAAAAAAAGAGGAAGTATAATACTTATGGAATATCTTTAAAATTGTCTTACAGTACATTATTGCTTTCAATGCTTGCATGAGGTCATTTTCACTATGTTGGCTAGTTAGACTTGATTTTCAAATGCTCCACCTCAAGGAGACTTACTATTATTACTATTATTATTTTTGTTGTTGTATTATGGCTATGTTTTGGAGAAAATCATTTATTCACAATCTGTTGTTTGCAATAGACAATGAGAGATCATTCTATTACAAAAGGAAGGTGAACCTGAATTTTAAAACCATTTCAGTTTCCTTTGTATTAAATTAAAAATATTGTATTGCAAATGATAGTATTCTCTTATTGTTTGTCTATATCACTGTTGATATTTCCATATTACCTTCTATTCTCCTTGCATAGTTCCTAAAATGGGATATAAAAAGAAAAGACAAACTAAATATTATCTTAGGAAATATAACAATGCTTTTGTGACATTTTTATGAGTATTGTTTTAAAATAATGTTATTGCAGGAAAGGGCAGAGTAACTGGTTTTATCTTGAATTTGAAAGCTAAGTATTTTTCTACATTTTCCTAGATGAGGAAAAATTAAAATGTACATTAGTTATGCTATGCTAAACACTATGACTAAATCAACTTATATATGGAAGGTTTATAGGGCTTGCAATTCCAAAGGGATACGACTAATACCATTATTGCAGGAAGCACTGCATTAGCCTGTCTGACAGCTAGAATTGGAATCTGAGAGCAGAAGTTTCATATGTTGAACCAAAACCAGGAAACAGAGAGGGTGACCATAAAATGGAGGGAGGGGGGATAGGGAGGGCAGGAGATGGAACTGGGATCAATATGCAAGATAAGAACATATATATATATATATATGTATATATATATATACATACATATGTATATATATATATATATATTCAAAGCCTATCTCCAGAGTCAAAATTCAAGGCCATATCCCTTCCATCTCATTGGGAAGCTACCACTAACTGGTGAGCATGAATTTAAATTCGAGAGCCTATGTAGAGCATTTTACTCCATAGCCTGTGGGAGCACTTGGCCATGTCTAAACACAAAACACATTTAGTCATACTTCCACACTCACCCTCAGTGTCTCAGAATAAACACTGTCTAAAAATCCAGTCTTTTCCAAGACTCAAAGTAATTCCTTAATTGCAACTCTTTGTGATATAAAGAAAGCAAATTGTATCCTACCAACATATAATGACACATTACTATTCCAAAAGGAATGAATGGTGACATAGTGAGAAAATACCACACAAATAGGGATTGGGACGTGGCAGGACCAACAGCAAGACCTCTAGCTTCAGGTCTGGTATAAACCGGCTTAGATAATACTCCTTCTCCAGCTTTGACTCCTGAAAGATGGATCTCTCTCTTATGCCAATTCAACTTCCCACATGAATCTCTCCTTGGCAAATAGCCTCTGGTTCTTGTATCTCCATTATTTTGGGGTCACTAGTGCAATTCAACATTCATTTCTACAGCCTTTCGAGGCCTCCATGCATGCAATCTTCTGCCACAACCCTGGTAGATTTCCAAAACGTGCAAGGGAGTTTCCACAACCACTTTCTCATGTATCTTTCATGCCTCTAAAGCTGGAACCAGGTGAATGACAGATACTTCCATTGAAAGCTTTGTAAGATTGTTGGCCAACAGAATGGTATTTGCAGTAAATTGGTGTTGATTTCTCTTACACATAAGAAAATTATCTCTTTCCCCATAATCCATGGCCCAATCATGATTTTTTTTGGTGACTCTTTGCTCTTCAAAGCATTAATGTTTTTTTGTTTCTTTATTCTGCTCTACTTCCTCATTTTCATTATCGATTTGTATAAGTCTGGTAACAACAGACCATATGTTATTATAGTAGTCAGTGTTAGACTATGTGGATATCTCCAACAAAGAAATGAATCCCTTATTTTTAAATTTGGGGACAGGCAAGTTTTTAAAGAATGGTAGAAAGAAGACTTTTTTCCCAAAATTGCCAGTTGCTCATACTGTTTCCTTCTGAAATCTCTTAAGCTAGGCCTCTATAGTTGCTTAGCTATTAGCATGACTGTCTTCCAAACTCTTACTACTAGAACATGAAGGACTGGATTCAGTAGTAAATCATTTTTTTTAGTCTATGCCTGCAGTTTATAAGAACATCTCACAATTCATGTACCAACTCCTGTCTTAGGTTTTTTTCAACTTAATAATCACAGCTCTCATCTTAAAGGAAATGAGAGGTAGTTTACTCTGAAGCCATTTTAAGTAACCATAGATGAGAAACACATTTGTAAGTTTCCTTTAATTCCATGCTCAAAATGGGGAGGCAGTTGCCTGGGGTTTTAACAGTTTTACAGAAAAAGGAAAAAAATAAATGAGAGAAGCTGACACATTGAAATCGAAGTATGGACATTTAGAATGAAAATGAATTTTCCTTTTTCCTAACGTGTAGTCTGACATCATTCTTAGCTCTTGCGTTGGTAGATACTCTTATTCTGCTAAGTTAATATATTTTAAGAGTTTTTATTTGTCATTATAATATGGTACTTCAAATACAGGATAGGGCAAGTAATTGCTTCAGAAGGCTAAAACTAGCTCATGATACAGTAGCAGTAGCCTGTGAGCCTACAAAATCCCAATCTCTCACCAGTACTGAAATACCCAGAGGTCCTTCTGTATCTGTAGACAGATAAACCCTTTCCAGATTTTTTTCTAACAGCCAGACACAACTTCTTTCCAGGGAATTCATTCACAGGTTCTATTGCTGTGATAGAATACTCGACCAAAAATAACTTGGGAAGGAAACGCTGTGTTTGTAGCCTAAGTTTGATTAAAGATCTGAAGCAGAAGCTGCTTATTTGTTTATTCCTCCATGCTTGCTTAGTTTGCTTTCTTACACAACCCAAGACCATCAGTTCTGAAAGAGGTTAGACTAAGCACAGAATGCTGGTCTCAAGTATATCAAACATTAATCAAGAAAATGACCCTCAGGTTTGCCTGCAGGCAATTCTTAAGGGGTAATTTTCTCAGTTGAAGTTCCCTCTTTTTAGATGACTCTACCTGATATCAAGTTGACAAAACTAACCAACACTGGATGGAGTAGTTCTAATGAAACACTTTAATTCTAGCTGAAGAAATGTAAAGTGTGTATCTACTACTTTCCACTTTACAATCTATTACATGAGCTAGCAAATACTATAAGTCAACTATTACAATTCAAAATAGAATTCAACTTCAATCATTAAAAATTTTTAACATAATTAACATTTTTCAATTTCAGTACCTTTACCCCTTAAATGTAATATGTATCATTCACTATTTTCCACTTTATTTTCTATTCTTGGGGTATTTGAAAACATAGAGTGTTTTTATAGGCTCCTACTTAGGTGTAAAAATAGATACTTACTGTTTGTGAATAAGTCTACAACCCTGCTGTGAAATTCTTCATAAAGGCATCCTTCATTCACTAGTAAATTGAATCATATTGTGGCAAATGTAAGACTCAGCACTCCTATCAATTAGATAAATTTAATATTTGAAGATAAGCTCTGTTTGACAGGCATTAAGTGTACCTTAAATGAAAATGAAAAGTGCATCTTCTTGTCTCAACAAGAATTATTCCAAAATGGAGCTTTAGCAAAATGCATGCATCATAATTTGGTTTGGATGACAAGTATAGATAATCTGTATAAATCCTCATAGGCAGTACATATGGGTCATTAATTACCCAACTCCCCTTCTCAGTTCAAACTGAATTAAAACTTTATAAGACTTTGTCTCAATTAAACATTTCAAAATGATTACTCACAAAAAATGATAAGCGAATTTAAAATTAATTTAATAAGCATGATATTATGAAATTGCTGAAAATACAAAGAAAGAGCATGCATAATATATGCAGAGTTGTGTTGGTCTTTTCACTCTAAAATTAAATTCTTATTATTTATTGTTTAAAGTAGATCACAAGGATGTAGGAGTATCTTTTAGCACATATTTTCTTTTCTACTGGCTTTGTTTGTTTGTTTGTTTTTCTATAAGTCTAAAGAAAATCTTTACATGTTCCTGAGAAAAGCAAGAAAATCACAAAGAGAATTTTTTATTCCCAACCAGATAAGGATTTAAGCTAGCTGAAACTGATAGTAGACAAAGAGATACTGTTCAATAAAAAGCAAAGAAGAATGCTTGGCTTTTAAATGCCTCCATTCTATCACTAAGAGTCTGTCTTGTATGTGTGTGTGTGTGAGTGTGTGTGTGTGTTTGTGTGTGTGTGCACACGTGTGTGTATGTGTATTAGTTTACAGTACATGTATATAGTCCCTACCTGAGATTCTATCCAAATGATTATTTTTAAGTGTACATATTATTAATTTTTTCAAGTTCTCTAAAGATTAGAATGGTGCTAATTATCACATCAAACCAGAGACTGCATTTCCTAAAGGTATTCTTTCACCCTTTACCAAGGTATATTTTCTCTCTATATCACCTAAAGCTTGAAAAATGATATCGGGCTTACTTGTGAAGTGCATTAGCCTAATGTGCTATTCGACAGAGCTTTCCTTTAGAAATGTCTGTCACAAATAAACGGTACCTCAGCAACAAAGGTAAGACTTTGAATCCAATCTATTTGTACAACAGAACACTAGTTTGTATAATTAGGCACTCATGAGAGTTATCAAGTTTAAATGATTTCTTAGCTTTCCAACAAATCTGAATATTTAAAGAAATCTTTACTTACTATTAAAACCTAAGTGTTTATTCACAGGAATAGAATCATCGATAATAATCACCTTGAATTGAATCTGCATTTTTTCAGAAATGTAAAAATTTTAAGTATATTTAGAACATAGTGTATAATCATGCTTTCTTCTTTTCTACTTTCATCAGGTATTACTTGATCTATCATGTGCTTAGATTCTATTATCATTTCAACAATAGCAGAAAGCTTGTGTACATATTTCTATTTATAACAACTTTACTTGTCTGTAGTAATTAATCCAAGAATGGCCCCAGGATATTCATATATCAAATGCCCAATCAACAGGAAATGGCACTATTTGAGAAGTATTAGGAAAAGTAATACTTGTGGCAGAGGTGTGTCACTGTGGATAAGTTCGAGTTTTCAAATGCCCATGCCGCTCCCAGTCTTACACTCTTTCTCTCCATCTATGGATTAGGATGTAGACCTCAACTACTTTTTCAGCATTATGCCTGATGCCATGATTCCTTCCATTGTTATAATGGACTAAGCTACTAAAGGTCTTTATGTATATGTGTGTGAGTCTGATATTTTCCCCATGTAAAAATGAAATCAATACATAATGGAAGTCTTTTGATAGAATAAAATGTTAAGGAGATAAAAATGGAAAGAAGATCAAAGAGTAAACTGAGACTGCAGATACTCCTGTGGCAGAGAGATTTTGAAGATGGACTGAATGTATTTCTGCATTATTATATATTTATATGCCTATGGGAGTCATGGAATAGAATGTGGTGACTTGAATAGGAATGATCCCCAAAGATTCATATTTCAATGCTTTAGGAGTAGTATTTAGTATGTGTGCCATTGTAGGAGTATATTTGGCCTTGATGGGGGATATGTTTCACTGGGGATGGGCTTTGCGGTTTCAAGACCTCAAGCAGTGTTGGTGTGTTTATCTTCCTCCTTCCAATAGAACTGGATATAGAATTCTCAGATTTTTGACCAGAATCTTTTCTGTCTCCATGCTTCTTGCTATGATTATAATGCTCCAAACCTCTAAAATGTAAACTAATTCTAATTAAATATTTTCCTTTTTAAGAGTTGCTATGCTCATGGTATTTCGTCAATGCTCTAAGTGAAATGATAGAAATTCAGAAAAAAATACATTACTTTGGTTGTTTATATTTAGAATCTAGACTTGCAAAAACATTAAGAGACTATGATGCAGAATGCAAAAGATCAAAAGGAAAAGAAGATGCAGGAAAACAAGAAAGTGGGAAATGATGATGAAAACATAAATATCACTTTTGTATCATAAATGAAATCAAGACTTTAAAATGGTTATGACACTGAGTTGTCAACATCTGTGTCGTACAATCAAGAGGACTGGAGAAGGGAATGCCAGAACCGATACATGTCCCAGATGAATTGCGCAATTATTCTATAATTCTGAGACTGCAAGATAGAGGAAAGACAGTAATATAACATGGTTGGAAAGGACTTCAGCTTTGTCAGGAAGCAGTTGTATTGATTGGGAAACTATCCATCAAAGAATAAGATGGAAGATCAAAGAACATTTTAGAAAGTATGCTATATATTCAAAATTGAATGCTTCCTTAAAAATTTCAATTTTTATTATCTGCCCCAATTATCTACAAAGAAAACTAAAATAAAAAATTGACTAATCATAACTTTCCAAATCAGTGAGCCATTAGAACTGGAATAGGTAAGCTGAATACAATAAAATTTTAAGAGCAATGATTAAAAATTTGGAACTGTACCTAGTCAACAACAGGTATTGGAAACCACCATTTCAGCATATTTGGTAGAAGCAATGATTCTTATATTTTTTGATGTAAAAAGTACTATTACACTTTTGGTAACTTATCTTTGAACGTTATTGATTCTTTCAAACCTATCTAGTATTTATATACTGATATAAAGGAAAATAGAATGCCTACATTTCCTTAACATTACTTCATTTTAAAACACATTCATATATAACTGCATGTATCAAAGAAAGAACAATTACCAAAGACTGAATTATTAGCGCTAGTTACAGAAAGATTTATTGTTAAATTCTTATCTGTGAGAAGCCAAATAACATGCAATTATCAAGTAAAGCTTAAAATGATTTGACATTAATTTTAACAAAACACAAATTATTAAAATGCTCAGAAGAGGGAAATAAAAAAAACATATAAATTATTTTATCATCTGCTAAATTTGTACATTTGGGTCAAGAAATAGAAAAAATATCACAATAATTTTGAAGATAAGGAACCTGTAGATGAATTAAGTACTTCCCAAAGCATAGTTAGTAATTCCAAATTGACTTCATGAAATAGACAATTCCTTAATAATTATTATACATTTTAATTTGTAGTATGAACATAAAAAAACACAATGAAAGAACATAGCAGACAGTTTATTCTAGAGCCATTCTGAGTGATCATGACCTGGGAACACAATCTAAGGTTACTGAAAATTCAATGTGTCAATTTAGAAGCTGTTTCCCATGGTTTTACAGGTTTGCAAAACAAAACCATTAATAAATCTTTACAAGTTTAAATTTTTCTGGTGGGTAAACCAGAAAGGCAGGTACATCAAGATGGACAAAGCTTTTCTGTAGACATAAAATGTTATCTTATAGCATTCTCAGCCCTTGGAATGGAAGAAGATACTATTCTTTTAAGTTGACAGCTTCTAAGAAGTATGTTTCATATTATGAATTGCTGATTCAGCTATGGAACAGGATGAGGAATGGCTGTTCCTGAAATTTAAAACTAACCCAAGATACAATAATTAGCCTCTAAACCTACAAAATTCCAACCTCTACAGAGTACCAAAATTTTAATCAGTCTCTCAGTCACTGTAGACACAGTAACTACTTCTGGAGATTATAGAAATGATTTCAGAAAATGTCATTCACATTATGGATTAAGTTAAAGATTAAAATCTCCTTTATAGAAATGCATCTAGCTAAATTTATTATTTGATTATATTATCAAGTGATCTTACTGAAAATTCATTTCATATGTAATAAAAGGAAGTTTTATCAATAGCATAAATTTTGTAGGTTTATTGCTATTGTGTTTTGTGTTCATTTGAAATTATTACCCTATAAAGCTCTTAGGAAGAGGAACATATACAAATGATTTTTATGTATTACAAATTTACCATCAAAGGAAAATATTAAAAAATCTATCACTTGTGGTATGTCAAATTATTGCCTGAAACTCACAATCCTCTACTTCTTCAATCTACAAAAGAAATTATATGCCCACATGACTATCTAATGCAACATATTCCTCCCTAGCCTAACAACTCTAAAACTTTTTTTTTGATGGGATAATCATATGTTATTAATATACTCAGTTTTTAAATTGTCTTTTTTATCTATTATACATATACAATACCTATCTACATCATAAATTTAATGTTTACATAAAATTATAGCTACACGAAAATTAGGGAAATTGACACAGCAATCATGCTTCTAGTTAAACAACAGAAGTCAAATTCAGTCATGATAAGTCAGTTTTAGAGAAGGTAAAAAAATAGGATAAAATATGACAAAGTAAATATTGTTATTAACAATAATGTTAAATCAAGTTTTCAAAATGTAACTGTAGTGAAGATTATATGACTCTTTGTGATTACATATCCATAGGATTTGAAAAATTTTAATTTGTAAGAATGATGGAACACGATATTTATTTGATGAAAAAATAATTCACATGGTTTATTTTCTGTTTTCTAAGAACTTTTTGTTTAGGCTATAAAAATGATTACACACAACAATATTTAGATTGGCGAGGTATGAGTAGTAAATAATAGTTTAAATAGATGTAACTGCTGAGGAAATAGCAATAGTCATTAAAAGTGTCCCAACAAAAAACATGATCAGGCCAGATGGCTTCAGCACAGAATTCAATTGCAACTACAGAAAAGTGTTAATACCAATGCTCCTCAAATAATTCCACACTATAGAAACAGAAGGTATATTGACAAATTCTTTTTATGAAGTCCCAGTTATCTTGATGCCTAAACCAAGCAAAGATAAAACAAATAAATAGAATTGCAGATCAATTCCCTCATGAATATTGAAACAAAAATACTTGGCAAATACTGACAACCTGAATCCAAGAACTCATTAAAAAAAAAAACATTCAGCATGATTCAGTAGGCTTCATTCCAGAGATTTTAGAAAGTCTCAATATATGAAAATTATGTCAATGCAAAGTAATATATAAACAAACTAAAATGAATAAACAAACAAACAAAATGATCCTTTCATTAGATGTTGAAAAAAAAATGACACCCCTTCATGATAAAGGTTCCGAGAGAACAGTGATACAAGGAGCACACCTAAACATAAAAAAGGCCATACACAGGAAGCCAACAGCCAACATTAAACTAAATGGAGAGAAACTCAAAGTAATTCCACTAAAATCAGGGATAAGGAAAGACTGTCCACTCTCAAATATCTATTTAATACAGTAGTCAGGGTCTAGCTCAAACAATAGTACAACAAAAGGAGATCATGTGGACACATATTGGAAAGGAAGAAGTTAAACATTAACTATTTTCAGATGATATGATAGTATGCACAAGTTAAACAAAAATTTCATCAGGGAACTCATATAGTTGATAAACACCTTCAATAATATTGATAGATATAAGATCAACTAACAAAAATCAATGGCTTTCTTATATATAATTGAAAAAATGGGTGAGAAAGAAATCAGAGTAAGAAGACACTTTCCACTATCCACAAATTTAATAAAATATCTTGGAGTAACTCTAAGCAGATGAAAGAAAGACATATATGACAAGAATTTTAAGTCTTTGAAAAAGATATTGGGGAAGTGATCAGAAAATGCAAAATTCCCCCATGCTCATTGATTGATAGGATTAAAGTAGTAAAAATGGCAATGTTGAAAAAAAAAACAAAAACAAAAAAACAAACAAAACAAAACAAAAAAAAACAATCTATAGATTCAATGTAATCTCATCATAATACCAACACAATTCCTTACAGACATGGAAAGAATAATACTCAACTTCATGTGGAAAATCTAGAAACCCAGGGTAGCTAAAAGAATCCTGTACAATAAAAGAATTTCTAGAGGTATCACTATGTCTGACTTCAAGACCTACTATAGAGCTATAGTAATAAAAACTTTGTTATTATTATAAAAGTAACTTAGATCAATGGAATCAAATTGTAATCTCTACCATAACTTACCCATCTATGAACATGTAATATTTCACAAAGAAGTCAAAAATATAAAATAAAAAAAGAAAACATCTTCAATAATTGCTGCTGGCAAACTGGGTGGAGATGCATGTAAGAATGTAATTTTTAAATTTTTTCTTCATCATGTAAATTTTAAAGATATTTTTGGGTGCTATTTGGTGTTTCCATTCATTTTACATTGTAAAATATTCAAGAGGGTGGTCAATTCTTAACCATATACAAATTTTCCCCAGTTCTGCACATCACACCTAATGAACTGTACAATGTCTCATCATTAAGGCACATCACAAACTTAGTTAATTCCTTATAATGTAGTATTAACCTCTTATCTGGTATTGTGAAACAAACAGTATATTTCATTATTTATCAATGCTAGACTGTAGAGAAAAAGACCAGAAATTTTTTTCTCCTATCAAATATAAATTAATAATACTAGTTAACTTTTCCCTCATGTCCCGTATTTCTCATACTGCCACAGCCACATTTAAGAACCATCTTATTCTCAATTTCTATATAGTTACAATGATTGGAACAACAATTCTCACAAATACAAATGGTTCAAATATACCAAAACAGTGTGCAGATTTCCTTGGTAATATATGAAATATAAATCAAAAGTGAAGACATCCTGTCTCAATGTAATTTGATGGTCATTATGAAGAAAGCAAACAAGAAGTCTGGCAAGTAAAAAAGGAAAAAGCTTCCCTGAACTGATGCACTGATAATGGAAATATAGTGTAGAGCAGACACTACCCACTTCCAGGTGAACTTACATGCACAGAGAGAGAGAGAGAGAGAGAGAGAGAGAGAGAGAGAGAGAGAGAGAGAGAGAGAGAGAGAGAGAGAGAGGTAGAGAGAGAGACAGAGAGAGAGAGAGAGAGAGAGAGAGAGAGAGAGAGAGAAGAAAGAGAAGAGAAGAAAGAGAAGAAAGAGAATATGGGTCTCATGTCAACATTGTTTTCCTTGCTGTATATTGAAAGGAATTAATTTCTGCAGGAAATAGAAGTATATGTAACCCATACTTACTTTTTCTTTTGTTTTTGTCTTCTCTCACATTATATCCAGAACAGACTACAGTTTTCCCTCTGTCCTCTCCTCCTGTCTTTTCCATTGCACATCCTCTCTCCCTTGAATCTATACCCCCTTTGTCTCCTCTTCTCTGAGAGTAGATCAAGCAAACACAGCATAATATGCTACAATAAGACCAGGTATAAACAATCATATCAATCCTGGACAAGTCAACTCAGTAAGATAAAAGTGTTCCCACAGATAAGGCAAAAGAGTCAGAGAAATCTCACAGAACACTAAGCTACACCCTTCATGGAAAGTTGGAGGGGTGGTATGGGAGGGTTGTTGGGAGGCAAAGGAGGGAGGGAGAGACAGGGAACTGGGATAATAAATAAATAAATAAATAAATAAATAAACAAACAAATAAAACATGCAGAGAACCTAGGTCAGACTTATAGGCTAATGATTTTTTGTTAGCCCCCATGAGTCCCAGTGACTTGACTGTGTGGACTGAATAGTTGTTTTCCTGACTCCTCTGGTTCCTCCCATAATCCCTCCCCTTCCTCTGCAATAATCCAAAAGTTCCCCATAAATTCTGATGAGGAAATTTGCATGTGCTCCCATCAATTGCTGGATGAACTCTCTATGTGTTACCAGTAAGGAATTTTTCTGCCCACTTGGGCCCAAAGCCATGCCAGCCCCAAATATCACAGAGACAGTATTCGATATAATTCTGCTGGCCTGTTATTAGTTTCTTACTGGCTAGCTCTGTCTAAAATATTAACCCATTTCTATTAATCTAAGTATTTCCATATGGTCTCATCTTACCAGGCCAGAGTTCTGCTCTCTGCAGTCTCTCCATGCTGACTCCTCCCAACTACTTCCTCTTCCTTGTAGTCTACTAGGCCTGCTTATCTTGCTTTCCTATTGGCCAACAGTGCTTTATTAATTAACCAATACAAGAACCATATTTACAGAATAACATCTCCCATCATCAAAGGTCTTCAATAATGATTTTGCTAACCTCCAGTCTTAGAACACTCTGAAGACATGACAAACTGTAAGTCAAAGATGCATCTGCCGTGTTTGTGTCTTAGGAAGAGCTTCTATTGCTGTATTGAAACACCATGACAATAAAGCAAGGTCCAGAGGAAAGGGTTTGTTAGGCTTATATTTTTGCATTGCTGGTCATCACTGAAGGACATCAGGGCAGGATCTCAAACTAGGCAGGATGTCAGAGTCAAGAACTGTTGCAGAGGCAGTGAAGGTGAGCTGCTTACTGGCTTGTTTCCATGGCTTGCTCAGCCTACATTCTATGAATCTAGGACCAGCAGCTCATTGATGGCACCATCCACCATGGGCTGGGCCCTACCCCATTGATTACTCCATGAGAAAATGCCTTACATCTGGATTTTAAGGAGGCATTTCCTCAGCTGAGTTTTCTTCCTTGAAAGACTCTATAGCTTGATCAACAAAATCATCCAGTACAGTTAGCATCCCAATCTCTCCTCTTGACACCTTGCCTGGATAGAGACGGTGACTAGTTCAGGCTCCATGTCCCCCTATTACTAGGAATCTTTTCTAGGATTACTCTCAATGATTCCATGGAGTGTCCATTGTTCTAGGTTTTCACTTTGTCCTCAAAATGGTCCCCAATTTCTGTTATTTCTCTCAGCATTTTCTCCCTCCCGGCTCTACCTGTTCCCATTTCACCTGCCCCCAAGCTATCTGTAAACTCTATTTTGTTTTTCCTTTTCCAGCATATCCTTGCGTACCTTTTTAATCCCTTCTTGTTACTTAGCCTCAGTGGGTCTTTGAACCTTACCAAAAATATCTTTTACTTTACAGCTAATATAAACTTAGAAGTGAGACTATACCATGTTTGTTTTTCTATGACTGGGTTACCTTGCTCCATCCTTAAAGTTCTTAAAACTTCATGATGCCATTAATTTTAAAAGCTGCATAATATTCTATTGTGCAAATGTACCACATGTTTTTCATTCTTCTGTTGAGGGACATATAGATTGTTTCCAGTTTCTTGTTATCATGAATGAACCTACGATGACCATAGCTCAACAGTCCTTATGGTATGGTAGAACAACCTTTGGATGTATACCTAGGAGTGGTCTCATGTTAGATTGAGTTATAATTTTAGGATAAAATTCCTTTTAATTCTCAAAACACACATTTTCATAATAAAAAACAATGGTGCACACAAGCTGTTCTTTGACCTTAACGTGAACTGAATCACATGAACAACATCTAATACACACAAATATATATTTATTAATTAAAATAAATGTGTACATATGTATACTCTATATAGGTTTTTTACTAGGAAATCATGTATATAGGTGTTACATACTGAAAAGGGGAAAATATTGCAAAGGTAAATAAATCTTACCTGATAGATATAGTTTATGGGCTAGAAATTGTATATTGGCAAGTTTCTATTCTCCAAAACTCGTCTAATTGTAAAAACTAGAAAAAGAGTTGCTTTTAGAAATATTTAAACAAATCATAAATACATGAGAAAATGCAAAATGATAATAAACTAGTCAAAGCAATTTGGAAAAAGAACACTCCTGATGACAGATGCAGTGGAACTTTATGACATTTATAATGCTAAAATAAGGAAAAGTATACAGAATCGCCGTGAAGGCATTATAACACAGGCCAAGAATTTAGAGAGGCTAAAAACAGGTCTATATTATTGAGAAAATTGATTGTTGGGACAGATAAAATGGAAATGTAATGGTGCAAGTACATTTTTGCACTAATCAGGCATCCATAATGGATTGGAAAAAATCCTCAACACATGATTCATAAAATAGTTATTAAATTCTTGTCAAACTAGTCATAGTGGCATACTCTGGCAATCATATATTAGGAAAGGTGAGGCAGGAAGATAATGAATTTGAGTCTGGCCAGGGTTACATGGATGGACACTTTCTCCAGAAAATAAGTGAACAGTTAAGCAAATAAATAGGTAGTAAATAAATAGCAAAAAGAATTTGAATTTGTCTCAATAATATATAAAGCTAAAATTAAGATAGTACTTTGGATAAGTTAAAAAGTATTCCAATGATTTGACATTCAGCAAACACTTAATTAATTTCTTTAATATCTAAAAGCTAATCAAAAACTCTGTCCTGTGTAAAGCATGTTTGTCAACCATGATTTTCTCATCATGCCTTTTGGAGTAGAGGGGTCTCTTTTAAAGAAGCATATGTATATATAACATCACAGTAACATATTAAAGTTGGTGGACAGAAGCACATTTGCAGATATCTAAACTTATCTATAAATAATCCCTTCAGTCGTTCATAAAGTGTACTTTGAAACATATTGTATCACAGTTAGCTCAGTTCAGTTGGTCTAGATCATCATGGAGGAACAGATGTCTCCCAGGCAATGTTTACATTGGAGGCTCACCACAACAGTGAATCCACTGCAATATTTCAATATTTATTTTGTACCTTCAGACATTATTTTTCTGTCCCTTTTTCCAGACAAGGATAATTAAATTTGAACATGGTAAATATATAAATGATGCTCCTTACCAGTTTGCATCACTTTACATAGACTGAGACACTGTGTTCTTAATCCTAAAAGTGAATTCTCATCAATCACTAGGTTCTAATAAACATATTGCTCTTGGTCACTACATGTTCATCTTCTTCTGATCCTCATAAAATGCCTTAATTCCTTTTTATAGAAAACACTTTTAATTTATTCTTAGGAGAAATATAAGTGGGTTAGAATAATTTTGATAGATATGTATTGAGTATTTTCTCTTGGATATTTACAAATAATATTGCCAAATTTAGAATTCTGTGAAATTCTTTTTCAATATGTTAAATGTATAAGTTTGTATAGCTCACTCTTTTAAAACTTATTTGTCTTTGTAAGACTGGGGGAAGACCAGAATACTTAAGCTATTTTATTATAATTTAAATGAAATCTACAATAATAAAAAAACACCAAAGAATTGGCATGATATAGTCATATAGATCAATGAAATGAAAGCAAATAGAAATTGAATTTCTGACAAACTCACCTAGGTGGGTTACTGAAAAACATGGTCTGGCTGACATTTAAAAATAAACTTCATCCCTTGGTTCATACTGTGCAAAAAAAATTTCCTTGAAATAGATCAAAGTTAAAATCATAGAAGTTAAAAATAAAAGAAGTAGGTTGGCACTTCACTGGGCTTAAAGCTAGAGGTGCTGAATAAAAGGAAGACTGAGGAAACTATGAAAGGGAAGGCACATGTTGAATTATCTGGTTACCATGATACACCTTAGGTTGTAGGATTGTCAAAATCCAATGGCCTAAAGTCTCTTATATGTGTGCACATTTGTACATAGGAGTAAGTAATCAACATCTATTAAAATTGATAGTACACATTTATCACATTATCAGTTGCATTCACTAAATGCATAATAGAACAACAAAATTTCAAAAAGTTAAAAACAAACAGGAAAGGTCTTGGTAATTTTCTGCCCACACACAAAAGACCTTACCTCTGATCGTGCTGAATATATATTGTAGGAGTCTTATGAAGAATAAGCTCAGGTTTTCTGTGGTTTTACCACAGACTCTCTCTCTCTCTCTCTCTCTCTCTCTCTCTCTCTCTCTCTCTCTCTCTCTCTCTCTGTTTCTCTTTCTTTCATATATATACATATATATATATATATAGTATTTTATAGAAATGATTTATATAAGCATATTTTATTTCCCCAATTTCTTAACATTTGTTTTAAATAAAAAACATATCAACTAGACACATTTTAATTGATAACAAATGTTATACAGCTTTGCAGCATTTATCTATGCTTAAATGTAGTATATCCTATTAGCAGGTATGAGAAATATTTTCTGTGCAAATCCACAGGCAGCGTGGTTGCTGAATCCTCCCTGGCTCTAGAGCATAGTTCCTTGTCAGCACAACTCTGACCTAACAGCTTATCGTGATCTCAGCAGAGTCAAACCTAGCTCCTGTTCAGCTTTTCAATCAAGCCCTCACTAACCCCGGCCAATGTGACCCAATTTCTCCTTACAGCATTATGGAATTTTGAGCCATGATTTTTCCACTTCAACTAGTATTGAGTGTCAGATAAAGTTTTCAAGGGATCACTACAAACAATTTTATTTAGCTTATGAAAGTTCAAGAGTCACGAGGTGATTTCTCACTCTACTGAATGTGGTTTTAGTCAGCCTTAAAGAGTTAGCTGAAGAACAGAGCAGAATTTCCTTGTTAAAAATTATTTCTCTTGCTGAAGTTCAAGGGAAAAGAAAGAACTTAAAAGAAAGGCACATTTCTGAGCTTAAAAGACTGTCTATAAAAAAGGATTCCATTATTTCCCACTATACTTATCTATTATGAAGTCCAGTAGTATATTTCTATTAGTAATATAATATCTAAGTCACACAAAGTAACTTTAAAATAATTCATAACACATTCAGTTAAAAGAAGTGGTACAAATGGTATTTGCTATACGTTTCCATGGAAACAAATGTGCCTGCACAAAAATGCCATATCCATTATTTCTCAATAAAATGTCTTTGATTTATATTAGATTGGCTCTATAGCAAAAAAAAAAAAAAAAAAAAGCGAAGGAATTCTGAAACCCAAGAAATAGCTAAAAATTAGAATCACATTAAAGAGGAACTACCTTATTTTTCTGGATTGGTTTAAATACTACATACTTTCTCTTCATTTCTTCATTTCGTCTTGTGTTTTAAGGGATCTGGTTAAAATCTGCTAATGATGTCACAAAATATTTTTCACAAGAATATACCTGTAAGCACATATTTTATAGAAACTGCTTTACCTTGACAATCACACAATCCATTCATTAGTGAAAAAGAGAAGTTTTAAAAAATATATTACAAATATTTTCAAAATGTACCCTTGTTCCTCATATAATATTAATACATTTGGCCCATTGAATTCTTCATTGTCTTGAAAGAACAACAGTCAACTGAGTGATGACTTCTGACTCACAGGGTAGACTGTTTCAAAGTACATTGTCACGCTTAAATATGATTTATTGAACCACTACAAAAATTCATCCTCAAAAATTTCTTAAAAGTATAGTAGATCTAAAAAATCCCCATAGAAATAAAAATGTATACACCAAGTAAACAAAGCACACATTTTTGTTTAATTAATATATACATTTTCAAACAGCATTTTATTTTATTTTATTTTACTGCAGTATGATAGTTCTGATCTTAGCTTTCTTTTTTTTGAAGAGAAAACCAAGCAACTGGCTACACTGTTTACAATAATAAAGTCTATAGTAATTTACAAACCATTCCAAAGTGTAGAAAATTTCTATTGTCTCTTCTCTGTATCATTATCAGTGTTTGTTACTTCTCATCTTTTAATGATAGATGTCTTAATGGTGTAAGATGATATTTGAGTTTGCTTTGTTTTGCCATTATCTAATGATTCATGAAATTATTCATGTTTTTCAAATGTTTCTTAGATATTTTGTTTGTCATTTTGGGGGTTTTTATGTTCATTTATTTTGTGCACTTATAAAAACTGTTTTTAAATATTTTTATTTTATGTATTTTTAATTTTTGTTTTCATACATATATAATAAATGTTAATCCACTGTTTACTGTTGTTAGAGGTTTGGATAGAAAATGTCATTATGGGCTCATACTTTAATTAATTTGTCCCTTATAGGTGGTACTTCTTTATGAATTAGTGTCCTAGATGGAGGAAGAATATATCGGGAGCCTTAGTATTGAGGCTCACAGCCTATTTCTATTTCCTGTCCCACTTGTAGTTTTTATTTTGTGATCACATGAGGCAGAGGAATTGCAGCACAGGACTACTCTTGTGCATTTCTCAACCTCATATTGCTAGCTAAAACATACTTTTTCTTCTAAAGTTACTTCTCACCCAGTGCACAGTAATAGCAATAAGAAAACTATTTATTATAGTGTATAAATACCAAGTGGAGCAATCATTGATGTTAAGAAATCATCAAGGGTTTTATAGGCATTGAAAACACACACACACATATACACACACAGAGAGAGAAACCATATACACACAACAACCAATATACTTAATTCTGTTTCATGTAACATTGTTAATTAAATAATGCTAAGTATAATAAAGCATTCCAAAATTACATTATTGTTCTTAGATGAAATATCTACAGTGGTCAGATTTATATAAACCTAAAAAAAAAAAAAAAACAAAAAAACAAAAAACAAAAAAACAAAAAAAACAAAAAAAAACTTTGGTGCCTAAAGTTTTAAGAGTAAATGAAAATATCTACTAACTTTCATAAAGGGCATAGAGTTCCAAAATGAAATAATCTAACAATATAATTCACATCAATGCAGATAGAAAATATACTACCAAACTATATATACATACTTAGGATGAAAAATTTTGTCATGTGTTTTAATCATACTAAAAATCAAGAAATATACATATACCAACTTAAATTTGATTAGTGTTTTCATAACAGTATAGGAAAGTGGTCATGCTATTATAATTGTATCAGAAATGAGAAGAACTTTTTAAAAATACACAAGAAAAGAGATGAGTGAATTTGAATTATTCATGCACATACGTAGACATTAAAACTAAAAGAAAACTATTTTCTCGAATGTCACTGAAAGACTTTTTTCTGGTGTCTCTCATATTACAATTGCTACAAACACGTTCACAAGTCATATACTTTTTATAATATCATATTAATTTATAACATAATACAATTCTCAAAATACAAATCTGTAAAATGACCTGTGAAATATGGTTTGGTCCTTACAATTGCCTGTTGACTAGACTCCACTGCTTTTAATGTCTTTTATTAGGATATTAAGATTGTTATTAAGTGACCGTGCTTAATCTTATGTGAGTTCTCTCTTACAATCATGTGGAACATATTGGTATAGCACTTACATTTAAAGTGAATCTGCTTGTATGCCTAAAATAATTACTACCAAATGGTTTCTTGTATATACTTTTGTCAAGACATAGAATATTCACTACTCATATTGTGGATGGTATCTTACCTGAAAGCATTTACAACACTTTTAGTGCATTTTGAAAATAAGTTAAAAAAAAAATCTTCAGATTGGACATGGTTTTGCATAATCTGTTTGGGAAAATTTTGTTTAATAACAAATGACAGCTATACCCTGCATTTTGAGAAATTGTTTTGAGGAGAGTTTTATAGTTTAAAATATGATGAGTTACACCTAATTCTGCTTAGTCAGCAATTTAAATATTTCCATGCTTGTGAAGCTTGATTTGTATTGAAACATAACTAGAAGTTACTGAAATATTTTGCAGTACTTTTTGTGGCTTCATATATTCTCAGAGTTAAAGCCTATACAAGAAATCTGCAGAATACCTGAATTTTGACAACATACACACTCATGCACACTTGACAAATAACATGGTTTGTATGTATAAGCTAATCTTTCAAAGCCATACATCTTCTTAAATGTTCTTTTTTTAATCTTATCTTCTATAATAATCCCCAAGGCATGACCCTTGAAGCAAGATTCTATCCACAAAGCTCACAAGCTTATTGAAATTGATAAATTCAATCACCCCTAAGTGAGCACATCCTTTTCTTGACTTATAGTCCCCTGTGATCTAATCATTCTCACACTCTGCACTGTCTTTTGATCCCTGACCATCATTCACTGTTCTCTACATGACCCTTATGACACCTTTTATCACTTTTTGCTGAGGAATATGAGTACAGTAAGCTTTGTTTTCCTTAGTCATTCCTATGTATCTCTGTATAGCCACATGTGGTTATAAGGCTAAATAAATACAAATACTTTACAGAAAATCTGTTAGATGCTATGTAAAAGTAAATACTCTGAAATACAACCTTGAATCCTGCAGTAGGTATCATAAGCAAGTATATTTTCTCCATAATGGGAGACTTGCAAGGATAAAGTACTTTCCATTTTTTGAGGCCTTGTGGGGAGAATGTTGCCAAGATCTATGGTAGCATCCAATTATCCTTGGGGGAAAGATTCAACTAGAACAAAACAGATGGCCTTAGATGAGTAGAATGCACAGCATCACAGGGCCTCAATGATACCCCTTTCTATTGGATTAATAGACTTTCCAATGATCTCCTTAGGTAAGGTAGAATGTCTTCACTGTTTAAGTCATTGTTAGTTGGGCTATTTGTTACTTGCTGCTGAAGGGATGCCATCTGGTCCTCATCATCATCTATCCATGATGGTACTCAGGGACACATTCATCATCTTGTCCTGTCCTTAGTTGTCAGTGCATATGTGTTGCCACTGAATCATTCTTCATTTCCATTCTCATAGTCCCTCAGGAGGAATTCATTCTTCTGTTCTTTCTGTGAAAACTGCATCAAATTCTCTACAACTGCCTACTAAGATTCTTCATTGTGTCCTTGAGTTCCCTTTCCTTAAGTTTCCTGCTTTCATCTCCCTCATCAATTAGTTCTATCTGAAGAAAATACAAAGCATTTTCTTTGCATTAGATGATGGCTAGAACTTGCTAGAAGCTTTTTTATATATTTTAATCCTGTAGTTCATGCTGGGGACAGGAGAAACAAGACTTCATTCACAGAAAATCATCCCCATGTGCCCCAAATCATGTTGCCTCCATATGCTCTTAACCATCTCTTATCTTTGATTTAAATGTTCGTTTACCTAGTGTAAAGAATCATTGTATGCATTCTGTTTGTTCATGGCTTAGTTCCAAAGATTACTAACTTTTTCTTTGAATCTTTTGCAATTTACTCAAGCACTAATCATGAGATTTCAAAAGATAGAAGAGACTGCTTTAAGCTAACATATTATCCCTATGGCCATGAGACTAGAAGAGCTTATATTCCACTGGAATATGCAAGAAGCAAAAGGAGACCAAGATATGACAGTAAATAGTTTAGTTACAATTTACCACCTCCTATCCTGTTACACAATGACATATATTTATAGGATATAATTTCCAGTGAAATATCCTGTTGACTTCTTTCTGTACTAAGTGGGAGGATTAGCGGAACTTCCAATAAATTTTTGAAAAGATACAAGAAATAAACATTTTCCTTTTCTAGTACTATTTATTTTCAGGCATATAGGGTAATATAAAGTTATTAAAGTCTCAGCTACATTGTAAATCACCAGAATTTTTCTTTAGCTTAACTATATTCTGTGGCAAATAAAATGCAAGCTGTAATTTACTGACCAGGACAATTCTAGAAGTATGTAATGAAGCACTTTTCCCTAATGATCCTCTGACAATTGGACCCCAAATCAGATAATAAATGGCAGAATAAGGAGGACTGTAATTTCAAAGTTTCCCAGTTAGAGATGAGATTTAATAGGTCCTTGAAGATCAAAATGATCTTCTGGGATTGGTGAGAGCACTGAAATTAAATGGTCCTTTTGATATAATCGACAAAGAATTCTTTAATGAAAATAATATTTTGAAACAATATCAAGTGTCATGTATATTAATGGGTAAAAATGATACCCTCTGGGCAAAATTACTCATTTTCTAGAAGCATATATTTCCTGATGATATTGAAGTATTATCTGTAGAATTTTGCAAAGGAGGAATGAAGTTACAACTATTTTCTGGTTATTCTTTTGTTTATTCTCTTCTTAAAGATATAGGAGACTAAGTATCCTAGGTCTTAGTAAAAGGTGCTATGTTCAAGAAATTTCAATATGCTGAAAATTAAAGGCTGACAGTCTAAACTATGTAGATAAAACCTTGATTGACACAAGAAAATATGAGAGGCATAGTCATTTTCACGTGTGGTATTTGGGGTAAGTTTTTTTGTTTGTTTTTAAAAGTTCTTCCAGTGCATTTTCTTTTGGTTGTTCAAACTCATTGATTTACTTTAGGATTTCTTTGACTTTATGCACAACCCTCTATGGAGAAATATCTTGCTCAGCTTAGACACATGGGGGATGGCCATGTTCCTGCCTCTAGTAACTTTGTTGATTCCCCATTGGAGGTCTCAGCCTTCTGAAGGTAGAATGGGGTTGGGGTGGGCATATAGTGGGGGAAGTGGGTTGATGGGAGGAAAAGGGTACTGGGGTTCATATGTACAATACGATTGTTTTAAAACTACAAAAAAAAGTAAAAAAAAAAAAACTGCTCTGACTTATATCATCTTTAGGGTAAGATCCTGAGAAATACATGGTCAGTGCAATGATTAGAAAAATGGTACTGAAACATGACTGGTAACTTGTAAGCCATAGTTTAGTTTTGCATGGTGGCTATCTGGCTGCAGTTTTAAGGGAAAATCCACTCTACATTGGAGAACTGAGAAGTAGTGGAGCCAAGCAGGAACAAACAAATGTACAATCTGATGAAATTCCCTATCGCTGGTTTGTAACTGATAGTCTATAAAATCTATCACTACCCAATTTCTCTTTGCACATTTTCAAGAAAACTCTGAATTTGATTAGACCAGGCTAGAGAAATCAACAGAAATACCTGACTTGAATAAGAGGGAGATCATAGACCCCAGCCCGATAGCTAGGAAACCAGCATAGGACCTTTCCAGACCCTCTGAATGTGTATGTTTGTTAGGAGGACTGGGCGGTCTATTGGGGTCTCTGGTAGTGGGTCAACATTTATCCCTAGTATACAATTGGACTATAGGAGCCTATTCCACATAGAGGGATACTCTCTCAGCCAGGACACATTGGGGAGGGCCTGGGCCCTGCTCCAACTGATAAGACAAAATTAGAAGATTCCCCATGGAAGCCCTCACCCTCCTTGGGGAGCAGAAAACGGATGAGATAGGGTAGAAAGATACGGTAGGTATGTTGAGGAAACTGGGATTGATATGTAAATCAAGCTTGATTCAAATGTAAATTTTAAAAAATTTAAACGTAAAATCTGATACTGTATGCTTTGCTTGTCATTGTTCAATGCTAGATGATATTTTTTTGTTTTTTTTATTTTTTTATTAATAATATAATTTAAAATTTTTACATATCGATCCCATGTCCACCCTCCCTCTCTCCCTCCCTCCCTTTCTCTTACCCTTCCCCCCCCTCACATGCACCCTGGCCACCCTCTTCTCCCCTCTCCCCACCCCCATTCTATATGTAGGGCTATGCTATCCAGGTGGGGTCATGTAAATCTGTCAAGTCATTTGAAGTAGAGACTAGGACATCTCTCCTGTCTCTAGGTTAAGGGAGTATTCCTCCATTGGGCATGTGTCCGTAATACTATATTTATTTCTACTACTATAGCAAATAATTTTTAAAGAGCAAAACCTTTCAATAGATGTTTACTAATTCCTTCTGGTCTCTGCAGACACACACACACACACACACACACACACACACACACACACACACACACAACAAAACAAAACAAAACAAAAACATGTGGCTATATGAGAGTGAATCAGTACAAAAAGAGAAAGAGATCTCATGCTTTTAATCACAGATATATATATGTGTGTATATATATATATATATATATATATATATATATATATATATGTATATCAGGAGCTCAGTGTCTCATGCTGTCATGCTGTATGCTCTAGCCAAGACTCAGTCTTCCTATCCCAGCCTTTGTAGAGACATAAACTCTTTGGGGGTTCACTGCTTTGTTTTTCTAATCTTCAGCTTGAACCCCAGTATCTGTCTCTGAGTTTATGGTAATTGTACTACACACAACACAGGCTTGCGCACACAGCACACACTTAACATTCATATTTGTAGTTGAAATCAATGTGCTTTCATAGCCTTATAGAAACAGTCATTTTGTGATATGTCTAGAAATAACTGATATAGTTAAAATAATGTACAATAGAAAGGGGAAATATAAATCCTTAATACTATAAATTTTGTTGTTATATTAAATAAACTTCCAAGTACTTGCCCACTCATGTGAATATATGTTATATAGTGGTTTACATTTTGCATTTGATTTTTTTTATTATTTTTTGTATAGGTCATTTAAATCCGTATATTTTTTCCTATTCTTATTGCCTACTACTTTCTTATTAATATAGCTGGATATCAAGGGAAAGCCTGAAAGACGTTCAGGGAACATTAAGGTATATCATATACTATCCTAAGAATTAGACAAGGAAGGATTAGAGAACCTGGGGGAGGGGCGATTCTTGTAGCTATAGGGACACATTCAAATCACATACACAGTGACAATTTTATTCGAAATAGTCAATATTACTATGACATAAATTAAATCTTGATCATGAAGATGCCATGTTATACCTATACTTCATTTTAATATGTTTATGTGTTGTATAGTTAAAATGGATATTTCAATCATTCTAAATTATTAATTCTAAATAACAACAATCAAAAATTTTACTATAATAGCATGTGTTTTCTATCATTTTGTAAGCTTTGGGAATATACAGTCAACTAATATAAATATATTAAATAATAATTTAATTAGTAAACTAGGTCACACAAAAATTTTGAATACTTTCACAACATTAATTTATATATATATATATATATATATGTATATATATATATATTGTCTTTTCAAAATGATTATAGAATAATGAATGTGTTTTTTAGTTTTAATGCCATAGTCTTTGTGGATTGTTTATATTTTAAGTTTTCTATTTTACCTTAGGAACACAATACTAGTAGGGCAGTGGTGCCACATGCCTTTAATCGCAGCACTTGGGAGGCACAAGTAGGAGAGTCTCTGTGGGTTTAAGGCCTGCCTCATCTACAGATCGAGTGCCAGAACAGACTCCAAAGCTACACAGAGAAGCTGTGTCTCAAAAACAAGAAAACTAAACCAAACCAAACCAAAACAAAACAAACAATTCTGAAAAGGCAACAGAATATGTATATCATTGTTGTTTTTAAAATATAAGACAAAGGAAAATACAGGGCTGTCTACTCAAAACAAAATGGGCTCAAATATGCAAAAATAAATAGAATACAAAAACTAGTTACATGTATTGTGTGTTCAGGATTCAGATGGAGTCTTCTTGGGCAATCTTGGATAATAATCACAATATCTCTATTTATTATAACATACATACTAATTCCTAATAAATTGAATTGGAGATTTTTTTTCATGTACTCTACAAAACATATTTAAAATATTTGAATGCATGTGTAAATGTCATAATGTCAGTAACTCATTTTCAATATAATGACACCTCTGTGTTTTCCTATGTTTTTAAATCCCTACAAAAATTGTCAATTTCAGAGTATTGCAAATTTTAAGAAACAAGCATTTTTCTAGTCCTATGCTTTATGTTCAGGTAGCAGGAGCATAACATGTTTGCTGTTGGCACAAGCTCTGAGAACATTCTCACTTGAAGGGCTGTGTAATTGCTCTTTACCTAAATAAACACAAGATTCTTTCTTTGCTGAAATGTCATCTGTTTAGTGAAGTTCTCTCTCCCCAATAAAGGAGAGAAATTTGCTTTCATAAGTAAATATTCTTGTTTTCTTGGCAGTGATTTTTTTTCTCTCATAGCACTCTAGATTCTGACACATTATACGCTTGATATTTTCCTTGTTCCTTATTTGCCTTATTCTGCAAAAACAAAAGTTCCACTCAAACAATATTCTCTATTAATGTCATATTCCCTAATCACATAGGTCAGCATGACACATAGTAGGCATCCAAAACATATGTTTTCAATAAACTTTGTAATGACTAAATAAGGGTTTCTTTTTTGATCTGACAGCCACTAATTTAGATTATAAAATCAAAATTTATTTCAAAATATGAGCTATTGATAATATGCCCCAGAAGCAGTGTCATTGATAACCATTAGCATTCAATTATCAAATGTTTTCTTCAGGAGTTTACAACTTGGTACTTCCACAAAACTGTCTAGAATTTTATTTCAATGTTGTTGTTAGTGCATGCATGAATAAGGTTGTAGAAATTATAAGGAGGCAAGATGTAACTATTGTTTTGCCAAGAGAAATGAATGCAAATAAAATGCAGTACCCTCAGTGATTTACAAATATATTGTCACTGCAATGTGAAGATAAATGCCCACATTGCATAATGACTTGTTATACAGCGTTTTAAAAACAGCATCAAACAAAAAGATGCTGATCTCTCTAATGTCATGCTGCATCACATTATACAGTACCAACCACAGGAAACTTAACATAGCATACTATGGCTTGTCTTGTTTATATAATTTTCAGAGGTATTTGATTTCTCAGAAATGTCAGTTATTACGCAGGGTTTCTAACAAAGGAAAATGGAGCTGTATTAGTCTTCTAATACTAACTAACTGAATTTACCAGTTTCCCTGAGGCAGTCACAGTGTGTACACCACTATTTCTCTCTGACCCAAGGTAGTTTCTTAGATGGTTATTGGGAAAAAAATGCAACATAAGTATCTGTAAACTGCTATTTTCTGAAAAAGACAAAGATATAATCATTTCACAGGAGCCACTGCATGGAAAATGCCTTTTAAGAAATATTAGTTAGTAGATCTTGGATATTCAATGTTACTAAAAGCAAAGTCTTGAGTTTTATCTCATTAAACAGGTTAAATATGCTTTTTCAAGAACAAAAGAATTTGTATTAAAAAACTGATTCCACACAATTGAAATAGCTTTTAACAGATGTGTAAATATTTTCCTTTTTTGAGGGGTGAGTTTTAAGACTGTGTATTCATAATGAACATAGCTTTGCAATTGACCTTTAGCATTTTACAATGTACTATATACTGTTCTATATTTTTTACAAACTGGATATTGCTGTTCTGTATTATAATATTAGTCAAGGATTAAAACAATAAAAGTGACTGTATTAGATTTTGGGTATAAATATTAGTCTCATTTTGTCAAATAAATTAACAAGTAGTAAACATGAAAATTGTCATTTCTCATACATACTAGTTAGTTGTTGTCATCCACAAAAACTTTGTTCAAAATTTTTAAACCTTAGATGTTTTTTGTTATCATCTTAACTCCAAAGAATTCAAGCCTCTCTCTTCTTTATAGATGGACTTCACATTCTTTTCAATATTTTTAACTTTCTGGTATAATTATGTAAACATGTTTTTAGTTCCAGGCCAGATGGTCTATAACCTCAGAATTTGAGAGCAATATGGTCTGGATCTCAATATTATCTTAGCCTACATAATGAATTTGAGGAAAACCTGGGCTATATGAGAGCCTGCAAAATAAATCAACAAACCAATCATCAGTGAACAAACAGTAATGAATAAAAAGAGTCTGCTTGAGCCTTTTAACATCCAGAATGCTGTACTCTATCAAGAAATATATACATTTTATTGATTGTGTTGCAATGAAATTATGACCTCAATCCTCAGCTGAACCAGAAATAAATTTGAATGTTTTTGTACATCTTACAACACAAATTCCATGGCATGGAAAGTAGAAGTAATTCTTCCTGATTAGTAAATGACAGCACTTCAATGCAAAATGTTCAACAACATATGCATACATTCAAGAATAAAGAAATCTAAATTGAAAAGTGTACATGCTATATGCATGTATATGTGTTCATGTGTACTTTGTGTATATATATATATATATATATATATATATATATATATATATATATACATATATATGTGTGTGTGAGTGTGTGTGTGTGTGTTTGCAGTCAGGTATATATTTGTTATATTTGTTATGTATTCTTATTAGAATATTAAAAAGAGAGTGTATTTGTAGTTTAGAGCAATACCAGTTATTTTAACTTAAATATAAGGGTTTATTCTAGTAAATAAAGCTAGATTGTGAATAGGTCATATTTCAATCTTTCAAGAGAGCTTTCACATAAAATTTATTAAAAATAATGGGTAAAATTGTCAATTATGGCATAAAAATATTTGTATGTATATTAAGACAGTCTCAACCAAGGTCTTTTCGAAATATCAACCACTCCAGCATTATTCTTCAAGAAATCTGCAACATTGACTAAGTTTGGAGTAGAAGTCCATTGGATCACAACTTGGAAAACTACTGCCAAATGAGATCACACCACAGAAGGGACTTACTGTTAAGGGTTGAGTTTCTCTACAGATAAGAAAATATGGAATAACCATAGCTAAGTGAGAAAGAACCCTGCCTCAATATAAATGAGAGGTGTCATAAGTGTCAGCACCTGTATGGAGAGGATTTGTGGAAACCATTAAGAAATTAAATCAACAGGGTGTATGGTTTCTATAGGATCAAGGAATCAGTAACTCTACATTTTTATTCAGGAAGGGATGAGGATGCATTCATTAATTGAGTTTTCAAATACAGGGTAACTCTAAAAGTCTTCTAGTAAGTTTTCTTTTTTATTTAAGTTGAAACAAAGTAGATTTACATGTCAATCCAACTTCCATCACTCTCCCATCCTCCCCAATCACCCCTCCACCAAGCCCAGCCTATACACTTTCTGCTCCCCAGAGAGAGCAAGGCCTTCCATGGGGAATCTTCAAATTGGGTCATATCATTTGGGACAGGGCTTAGGCCCTCCCCCATGTGTCTAGGCTGAGAAAGTATTCCTCTATGTGGAATGGGCTCTCAAAGTCCATTCCTATATTATAGATAAATACTGATCAACTACTAGAGGCCCCATAGACTGCCCATTACTTCTAACTAACACCCACACTCACTCACACTCAGAGAGTCTGGTTTGGTCCTATGCTGGTTCCCCAGCTACAGGATTGGGGTGCATGAACTCCCCTTTGTTCTGGTCAGCTGCTTTTATGGGTTTCTCCAGCCTTTGTCAATCACTCTTTCCTCTCTGTAACTGGATTCCAGGAGTTTGGCTACTGTGTAGCTGTGGTTGTCTGTTTCTGTTTCCATCAGCTACTATATGAAGGCTCAAGGATAGCATATAAGGTAGATGTCAATCTCATTATCAGAGAAGAACAAAGTATCACCAGACTATAATACACACCACTAGAGAAACCTGGAAACAAGGAGGAAACTAAGAGATTCATACAAGGTCCTTCACAGAAGAGGAAAGGAACAAAATGTCCTGAATATATTGGGAGTTAGGGGGCAGTGAGTGGAGAGGGAGCTAGGAGAAAAAGAAGGGAAGGAGAGGAAAGTACGTGGGACTAGGAAGATTGAATCAGGGTAGGAATAGAGGACAGAAGAGAAAGAGAGAGAGAGAGAAGAGAGAGAGAGAGAGAGAGAGAGAGAGAGAGAGAGAGAGAGAGAGAACATAAAAGAAGGAGCCATTATAGGTTTAAAGAAAAAACTGACTCTAGAGAAATGTCCAAAGACCTACAAGACTGATCCCAACTAACAATTCGAACAATGGAAATTTCCTTCCCTGATAATGAGATTGATGACTTACTTACCCACCATCATAGAGGCCTCATCTAGTAGCTGATGAAAACAGAAACAGACACCAACAGCTAAACACTGAGTCGAACTGGAATCCAGACACAGAGATAAAATGTAAGACCCTCAGAATGAGGAGTCTCCCCATTTCGGTTGGTACCCCCAAGAACTCAATGTCCACTCCAGTTGATGCAACATGCAAGAGGTTTTAATGAACAGGATACTTTGGGCAAACCGGCTCCCTCAGCACATAGGTTAGAGAAGCAACTTTTTCTGGTCGCAGGTACTTTTAAAGGAAAACACCACAAGCTCAGGGTGGGGCTGTGAACCCCTGTCCCTTGCGTATGTGACCAGTCATGGGTTTTCTCCTTGAGGCCCCTGATGGTCTCACTGTTTTGATCAGCAGGACTTTAGGGCCATGAGGTGTGCTAATTAACCTTGTTTGGGAAAACCGGAGTTGCAGCTATCACTGGCAGGAGGGGCAGTGTGAATTGTTGGTATCCTGCTATCTTAGGGACTTGTGAGGGAAGTTGCTGGTGGTTTCTAGGTCAGACTGTCCTTCATTTTAAGTGGGGGATTTCCTTAACTTTACTTTTGGTCTTTCAGAAGCACAAGACCAGGCTTCAGAAAACCACAGAGACAGCTGACCTGAACAAGGAGAACCTAATGGGATGCAGATTGATAGCTGGGAAACCAGCATTGGACCAACTCAGACCGCCTGAACATGGGTCTCAGTTAGAAGGCCTGGGCAGTCTAAGGAACCTCTGAAAATGGAACAAAGATGTATCCCTGGTGCACAAAAGGACTTAGGGTGCATATTCCCCATGGAGGGATACTCCTTTAACCTAGAGCCAGGAGGGGAGTACCTATTCCCTACTCCAAGTGACATGACAGATATTGTTGATCCCTCCTGCAAGGCATCACCCTCCCTGTGGAATGTGTGTGGGGATGGGAATGGGGTGGTTGGGGGGGCATGGGAGGTAGGAAAAGAGGGAAGGAGGTAGGGAGAGAAAACTGGGATCAATATGTAAAATAAGAAAAATAAATAAAAAACAAAAATTATATATGCAAATGTATATCTACATATACATATATAATCATAAATATAATATGTAAATCCATTAATGTCGCTTGTATGTATATTTTAGGGCTGACCATTTGGCAATGGGCAAATAATTTGTTTTTTCTGGTGAAGACCATCTCTATTACTGCTAGTTTTCCTCATTTGCCTGTAACACTTTGTGTAGTATTGAGGGCTCAACAACTTTTTCCTGTCATTTTCCATGTTCATGCGTGTCATTCTTGTTTTAGCTCATATTTGTGCAACCTTCTATGGACATATTACCTTACAGTTTGAGCCAATATTATATGAATATTCTAAACAAACAGTACAGTTAGAATAGTAGTAAGTATGTAAATTACAGCACTAAATGGTTCACTGTTAGCTAGAGGAGTTGAGGACACCTAGACAACCTCTGTTTGGAACCAACAAAGAATAATCCATGGGTGCTCACAGAGACTGAAGTGGTATTAGCTGACCCTGCACATGTCTTCACAGGTCCTGTTGAATATGCATATATATATGCTAGCTTGGTGTTTGAAGGGGACTATTGAGAGTGGGGGTGGGGATATACCTGACTCTTTTTCCTGTTGTCAGAATCCTTTTTCTCCTACTGGGTTGCCTTATTCAACCTTGATGTGAGGATTTGTACCTGCTCTCATTGTATTTTGCTGTGCATTGTTCATCTTCTGTCACTGGAAGGCCTGCTCAATTCCAAGGGCAGATGGGTAGTGGATCTCAGGGAGATCCTGGGGATGAAATTAGAAGAGTAGAGATAGGGAAAAATGTCATCAGGAGATATTATATGAGAGGAGAATAAATAAAAATTGAAAAATAAAAACAAAGATCCCTTTGTTCCTCCATAAAACAGAAAGTAGCAGAATGTTACATCCAATGTCCAAACATAGTAAGGATGTATAATACAAAACATAAAATTAGTATGTCAATATAATTTATAAATGAAGATGTAGGAGAACCCTGCTATTAATGTCACAAAGTCCAGCATGTCTCAATAGCTCTATGAGCTAATAGCCATAGACTTCCTCTTTTCTTTTTAACCTTAATTAGAGAGTGTCTGTAAGCTCAGATACCTGACCTTATTCGGAGAATGACCCTGAACATAGCTCCCTGCTAATGCTTATGAGTCAGTTCTTATGATAATTAGGTGCTGTTTTATGACCAATCAGCTTTTCCTACACATTACTCTAAAATCCCGTACATAACTAACCCTGGAACAATGAAGAGGAGTTGTCCCTCTCAAGCTGACTTCTGGTAGTCCTTAACATCATACTCAGGGCTTTCTGAACCCTGTTTGCTGCTCTTGCTCCCTTTGCCCTCCAATGTCCCCTGAAAAAAGAGACCCACAAAAGTTGCAAAAATTTGAAATCAAATCTTAATTATTCTGCATGGTTTGAGAACACTGGCTAACTAATAATAGACAAAGAAGTCTTGTAAATTAAAGAAGAACCTACAGTTACTACTTTATTAAACCAGACTAATTGTAGTTCTCATTTCTCATTATGGAAACTGCTCTTTGGAGCAAGTGGAGGATTGTACAAACACAAAACAAAAACAACAACAACAAAAATCCTCAAAACCAATCAAAATTCATATTCAAAGTTGTGGAGTATAGTCAAACCTTATCAATCCACAAAACAACTCCCACAACTCAGTCTCAGGGAACATTGTGGAAAAGAGTGTGGAAACACTGTAAGTGATAAGAAATTTACTCAGAAATGTTTTAAATGGTAATACCAGAAACAACATGCATGAAGTAATACAACACACCTGCCTAAACGTGACCATACCAAGGACAACATCAATTGACATGCTAATTTAGAAAGGTGAAAATGTAGGATGTGTTATCCCATAGACAAAAAAATACAGACAACTAAGACACACTGAAATCAGAAGAAATAATCTTTGCCAAGGAAGAGCCCACCAATTAAAGATCCAGTACCAAATGGTCAGTCCTGAAATCAAACATACTGGTAATATTACACATTTTGAGCAGGTTATTTTAATGTATTAATGTATTTAGGAATTTCACATACACACACACACACACACACACACACACACACACACACACAAGCATGCATCCACACTCAACACTCAGTTTCCCCATTTCAAGTGTATGTTTTAATTAATAATTAATCAGTAAATAAATGTAAGGATACAAATAAACATGCTTAATGAAGAAATACTGAAGATATATTTTTAAAATGGAAACACCAGAAAACAGAAAGCTCTCCTGTTTGTGTCATTTTGTTCAGATGGTCATACTATCAAAACCTATTTGAAGATTCAATAAAATACTCACTAAAATACCCATGAGTTTTCTATATAACCACAAAAAAAGCAAACATGGAAGTCATACAGAAGCATAGAGACCACTAATAAAATAATTCAGAGCAAAAATAAAATAAAATAAAATAAAAAAGATAAATTCTTGATGTATCACAATCTGACTTTAAATTAAATTTCTTAAATTTTTCAGTTGTTCATATCCCAAAATAATAAGACACTGTACGATTAGCATAAACTCAGTATTATAGAATGACAAAATAGAATCGCTGACATGGTTATGAACTTAAACCCTTGCAGCCAATGAATTATCTATACACAGTAGTGTCAAAAATGACCAGATCAGAAGAGATAACCTTGTCAATGAATGGTGCTGCTGAAACTGTACATCAAATATGAGATTGAAAATGAGCCCTATTCTCATCTTGTACACAAACAATTCAATTTCTTACTATTGAGACATATGCTCACCCGAGTTTATGACTGCTTTTTTCCAAGACCCAGGGCATGAGAACAGCTCAGGTGCCCTTCAATATGTGGTACTTATACATCACAGAATTTTATTTATCGGTGAAGAAAATTAAACTATGAATTTTTTCATTAATGAGAAGCAGGAGATGAAGGGAAGGACGCAGCCAAGGGATATCTCTGACAATGACAGGAGCTACACTCATGATATTACAACACTTGTGATTGCCTGCATGAGACCTGAATAAAGTGGAGCTAGTTAACATTCTAGCATAGACTAGGATCTATTCCAAATGAGGAGCTTTTGAAAATTTCTGGCAGGTAGGGACCAAAGAGTTAGTTTCTTTAAAGGTACAAATCCCAGTAGGTTTACTACCCTCATGAATGCAAACACTTATAAATATATGGGCATCACATTTTGGACTTAGAAAGCTATTTTTAAAAGTACTGGGATTTAGGAAGTAGTAGAAAGTTGAGCCTAAGTCTGGGAAAATTTAGATAAACTAGAGAATGAGATTGAACAAAATAAATGTCATAAAATTCTCACAGAATTTATAAAATTATTTTATCCAAAATATATATACCTAGCAGCTAGTTAAAACCCAGAAGAATCTTAGAACTTCTAAAGAATAACAATATAAATACTTCAATACCATGGTACATGCAAAAATATTCAGAATAAGAGCTCAATAGCTCAGAAAGTAAAAGTGGGGTGTAGGTTACTACACCAACTCAAAATCATTGTCACAGCAATTGAAACAGTATATAAAACAAAACCACATATTAAAGTATAAAATAATGTCTTTGCTATCTGCTCACCTGAAAACAGACTAACCTTCAAAATATAAGAATTACACCTAAAATAAAAAAATGTTCTAATTAATAAGTATAATCAGATAGTTTTAAAAAAATTGAAATATCCCAAATGAAAAAAAAATGTTCAAAATAATTTTACATCAAGGAACTCAGATCATAGGCCAACAAGATGGCTGAGGAAGTCAAGGCCCACATACAAGTGTGGGTGTGTGTATGCACACAGATATACATACCCCCACCACCACAATCCCCACTACCCCTCATGTAAATAAATGTTTAAAGTGAAAGGGGGAAAGAAGGGAAAGATAGAGAGAGGTAGAAGAGGAGAGAGATGAAATGAAAAAGAAAGAGAAGAAAGAAAAAAGAGAAAGGGAAAGAAAGTAATGAGTTATTCTTGCAGAGGCACTGTCTTCAGTTCTCAACATTCATTTTCAGGCCTGTTGAGAACAGCTTATAACTCCCATCAAGGGCATTCAACACCATTTTCTAGACTCCAGGGACATCCGAATTTATATGTGCATAACCCCCTGTCACACATAAACACATTATTAAAATAAATAATAAAAAGAATCTTATTTTAAAAAATTCAATCTCAGTCCATTCTAATCAGACACTATTAAAGCACAAGACAAAAAATGTTGCATGTGAAGGTGTTATTAACAAAGCCTTTATATTTTGCTTCAAGAATTTAAATTAGTACACTCACATAGGAAGACAATAGTAACATCCTTTAATAAATAACAAATACATAGTTAATATATGTGATCATGCTACAGCAATCCTAGTTCTATTACCGTGAGATTACAAAGTGAACATGAGAGACGTTCATACTCATGCGTTTTTCAGGAATATTCAAATTCCCAAATTATAATATTAGATTAGGTAACCAGCAAGAGTGAAAGAATAATGAAAATATTGTATAAATACATAGTGTATTCTTAGATATTAAGTAGACTAAAAACATGATCACCAATCATAGTGATATGTCAACCTCATGACACTTACAGTGTGTTAAAGCCTATAGAAGTGAGTTACCCTGTCCTGTCTCAGCTACCAATGAGCAACACTGGTACTCAGAGGAAACCACAATAATGAGATTCTGATGTGGTGAAAAAAATAAATGCTAAAGCAATACCCAGCAGATAAAGACTACCACTCAGCACACAAAATGTTGCTCACCTGAGGCCATTTTGACAAAGATTTGTATGCCTCTCATGTAGCATACCAGGATACTGCCGTTTAATTAGATCTGGTTTCCTCAGTCTTTCCTTGTATGACTTAAGGTCTGTCAATAACTTCTCTAAAAAGTTAAGTGGACAACGTGTGAAATTGTAAAGTCAAACATTCCGTTCACAAATGAGGATTCAATGTCTTCAATGCCTTTAAGTTTTACTTGCATTTATCACCATTTAACAAATCACCAAATGTTATATAAGGGATATCCAGACAATATTCCACTATCACATTACACATCAGTCTATTGTCTCATTGCGCGAGATACATTTCTATTACTGTACAAAATACTATAAACGGGAGGTGGGGTGGAAGAAAGAAGAAAGAAAAACATGATGGGAGGGGAAAGAGTTGCTTTAGCTTATTGTTCACAGGATACAAAAAGGTGGGTTTGTGAAGACAAGCATTTGAAGCAGTCAGTCAAGCATCATCCATTATCAGTGAGGAGACTAAGATAAATGCAACATGCTGCTTGGCTTTCTGTCTCCTTTCACCCAGTCCAAGGACACAGGAACTAAATTGTACCATTCACAATGGGTGGGTACTGACACCTCAATTAGCATCATCATAATAATCACCTGCAGCTAAGTAGGAAGTACCTTCTCCCAAGTTATTCTATATCCTTCAACCTGACAGCACTACTCAATATACCTTTCAAACACTAAAATCTAGTAAATGTGATTAACATATAGACAACTGATAGTCATTATCATTTGGGGCAATATAGTTTTTTTTAATTCTTTCTTATTAATACTGATTAATTATTGTTGCAATATGGCTAAATGATTTATGGTGAACAATGCCTTGAGAACAGTGGGTAAGGAATCAGAGGACAAAAGTCAGATGGACTTTTACAACAGGTGCATTTTGTTTCCTGTATTATTGTTGGATGTGATTATGTGATTTCTGTTACAACCATATAAATTCAATTTGGAAGACATATTTATTTTTTGTTGGGTGTCAGAACATAGCTACAGAACCCAGTTTGGTCAGTATATCCTGGATCTGGATATAGCTTTCTGCCTTGCTTTTATTCCTTATGAGATATTGTCTATAGCAAATGACAGGCAATTGTTTTTAAATTGGTCTGTCCTGAGGAAGTACTGGGAAAGAATTGCTTTTTTTTTTTTTTTTTTTTTTTTTAACAATACTTAGTATGTGTTTACTGGCATTGCTTTACATGGTTTTTTGATGATGTTTTCCAAAACTCCTACAAAGAGCCTTCCTTTGATCATCAATTTCTTTGTTACATTCATGTATAAAAGTCCACTGAAACTGATGTAAGGTTGTCTACGAATCAGACAATAATCTGTTCCATTCTTTCTGTTCCTCAGATCCCAGGTCCAGCTTACTCAGGTTTCCCTTTTGCTACTGATACTCCACCCCACTGTTGCTGATTCATCACAACTGACAGAACCTGCTGTTCAAGGCTCCTGTGTTAGACTGAGAGGATCAGCTCTTCAAAAACCAGGTGTTGGCTCAGCATTGGGCTTGCTGAGCCAGACAGCCAATAGAATGCATGACAACTAGGTTCTCAGCTTCTCAGGTATGACGCAGAATTTGTTCATTCTTCATGTTTATGTAGATGTATCTGTGTATGTATATATACATACAAACTCATTCTATTCGTGAGGTTCCACTTGACAACACTAATACCCTGCATATGCATATATACTATAATACATATTTTAAAAAATATTTTTGATCCAATATGCTATGCAAACTGTTTTAAATTATGTCTTCAAATGGAAGAAAAATTTAATCTAGAAAGCATTTCCATCACTTTCTCACAAACACAATGACCTTTTAAGGGGCAATGTTAAAGCTTCAGAGTCTCATTCTTGCATGCTTGGTAGAGGGGTAGAGTGCTCTGAGAGCCAGTAAGCCTGACAGTGTGAACCCTTTTATCCACTTTGTATTAAAGTAAATTTTGTTTTTTAATTCAGTGCCAAAATAGTGCAGAGTTTTGAGTAATCCATTCAATTTAGTCTTCCAAGGCTTCTGTCATCATTTGGCACCAAGTTAATAGTTTTAAATAACTGAGTTTTATTATTAAACTGTTTGCTACCTCATTTTTGAATCTGCAAAATGTTTGTTCAGAATGAGTTTCCTATTATAAACTAAATCTCTTCCCATAGATTTGTATTTTTTGTTTGTTTGTTTGTTTTCCCCTAGAAGTGTGGCTTGTAATTCATGGAACTCTTCTGTAGGATTAATAAATTAATAACATCAACAGTTCATTTGCTAGTATGTAATAATTATGTATTTTTTTTACATTGTCTGGTCTATGTAGAGAAAAGCCTGGTATGTATTTCTGTAGTGAAAAGGCTAAACTTTATTAAAGTGTTCTAGCTAATGTGTTGGCTCTTTATTCTCTAATATCTGGCATGAATGAATTCTCTGGGAACTACACCAATATCTATCTAGGTATAGAAATATATAGGGTGTCACAAACCATCCTTTTTCAGAAAAGCACATCCTGAGTCCGCCAGAAACTGATATTTATGAATGATAAATATCTTTTTAGTGGTCCTAATTTAATTTTATAAACATACATGATTGAATGTTTTCCATTAATGTCAGATATTTTTGACAATATTTGAGGGGGAGGGCCTCAGGCCTGCCCAAATAATATGACATTCATGTTCCCCCATAAGAGGCTTCACCCTCTCTGAAGAGTGGATGGGGGGTGTGATGGGAGATGGTGGGGGTGATGGGAGGGTGGGAGGGAGCGGGAACTGGGATTGGTAATTAAAATAAAACTATTTTAATTTTAGTAAAAATTTAATAAAAAATTATATTTCTTAAAATTAAATGTTTTGTGTGAGAAGTCATTATATTTGATTTCTCGATAAGATGCTGACAGAATTCTTCTCACACTTAAGGACAAAAAGGGGGAACATTTTCCTTTCCCATTTCCATTCTAGTAGGAAGCTTGACTTACATAAAACTAATTGACATATATATATATATATATATATATATATATGTATGTATGTATATATATATTTGGCATGTTATTTCTGAAGGCCTATAGAATCATAAAATACAGATAAAATATAATATTCTCATTAATATGTGCCTGAATAAGATTTAAACCTATATTTCCACTTCTAAAAAAATACAAAATAAACTTAAGACAAACTGTGATGTCTAACAGTGTATCAATTTTCCATTTATTTTCACTGGGAACTATTTAAAAATAATGTCCAATACCCAGATAAAAAATAAAAGAAATCTTTAAAATCTGCCCTATACCAGCCCCTAGCCAGTCTTAAGCAAAAGTACCTGTAGGGTTAGTGGTACCTGTTCTCAATAATTCCTTTAACCTATTTTCTCTGAGAATGAAGGTGTGACTTTTAGGCCAACCTTATAGACTGGTTGGCCAAGGAATAACTGAGATCACTGTGTCTGCCTCCTATTGCTGTGGTCACAGCTGTGCATGAAAACCTGACTTTGTTTTTAATATGGGTCTTGGGGATCCAATCTGAGAGTCTCATGTTTTCATAGCAAGCACTTCACTCTTAAGCCCTAAAATACATTAAAATGTGAACTTCCCATATAAATCTTATTAAATGATTTTCAATGATCAAAACTAACTCATATTTACAGTAGGATATAACATATTGGTTCTATCAACTGTTTCTTTTTCCTGAACACTTTCACATTATTTTCCAAAGTGTTTAGTACCTGGAATAACGCCTTCCATCAATTTCCCCTCAGGTGTTCATCATGTATGCCCTCCTAAGAGAGTTATTCTTCACTTTAATTGTAGCATTTAATTGGAAAAGATCTCTACAGTTAAGCCCCTGGCATGAAAGAAATTTTCATCTAGACATATTTGCAACCCCCATGAATGCTTACTTATAATAGATGTACACTAAATGTCTACTAATTTGTATTGCAAATTAAGACCCTGATTCTCCAGAAAGACTCCTGCAAAAACAAGTACATTGTAATTACTCCAATACATCAACATTTTTAGCTGCATGAAATAGAAAGGCTTAGTAACACAGATACATAACAATGTTCTCATAAATAAATTAATGAACAAACAAATTAAAATAGTGTTTTATTCATAGAACTAATGTAAGAATATAATACAAAATGTGTGGGTGATGTATTGTAACAGTGTTGGTTCTATACAAATTGGTTTTTCAAACTGTAGACCACTGATACTTTGTTCTTGATAAATCTTGGTAGAATTCTGTGGATTGAAGGGTGATCAGAAACTTAGGTATGTATTATCCTTCAATTTATAATGATAAAAATAACTTAAACATTGCAAAGTATCTTTAGGAAGAAAAATTATCTGTGCTTGAATAACACTGAACTGGGAAAAAGAGTGATTGATCAATGCTGTTTGACCACAGAAATTTCCCTTGAGCTTATCACATACAAAAAATGGGGGAATTTTCCTAAGAAAAATAAAAAAGCAAGGGAAAATAGGGCTGTCCTTATTTATAATCAAATACACTACAGGAAGCATACAATTTATAAAGTGCAGTATGTAAAGAAGATACCAACCTACTGTTAAATAAAGTTTGCTCCAAGATTGAAGCATTCCATTCTACAGGAAAGCTCCTTAAAAATAGGCAAGTAAAAAAAAAAAAACTCAAAATATCATCAGGAAGTCTCTGAACTTAATCAGATTCACTATCCCTACCTCCACGCACACAAGGGTAAGCAATAAAAGGTGAGAGTTCTTCTGAGAATAGCACAAAACAGCTGCAAAGAAGATGCTCAGACAGGCTAATCTGCAATGAAGACTGAGACCAGAATAGCTACCTAGAAGAGGCAGAAACTCACTGAGCTGTGTGAAGGTTTCAAGCAACTGAGGCACTGTGAAAGGACATTCTTCACCACGTTTAACTGCCTAGTAGCTGTGTAGTAGTTTCCATGTTTCCAGCTTTGTGAATTGTCACTATTGCTGTGATAGACTTTGACAATGCATCTGTTTTTGAGTCATTTCTGCTCCTATAGATAACATTCATTCATATTCTTGTAAGTCATCCCAGTACCACTAACAGTTTGTCAAGTTGTAACTTGGTGGTGTCTATACTTTTCCTCCTGTCTGTTATGGCTTCTGTACCTGCGTGCACCTGGGGTTAGGAGAGGTGTGTGCTGTGTTGTTCCATAACCTACTTTGAGTATTAAAAAACTTACCAGAAAAAAAGATTTGGGAGGATTACTAATAATATAAAGAAATTTTATCTATATTCCTGTGTGTGTGTGTGTGTGTGTGTGTGTGTTTCAAGGAAATCATATATATATATATATATATATATATATATATATATATATATAAAGAAATAAGAGAAACTTGGTAAAATACAACTAGTTATACCTTAGGTATAGGGCAAACATGCCTTAAAGAAAGAGCTTTTGGTGACTAAGCGCCCAAGAACAGCTCAGAACATTGTGGAGACCAAGGCTGACACAGAAGAGAGTTTACTGATATGATCATAGTTCTCTGTTCAGTCCCCATAAGATTTCTTAATACTTGCCATGACAATTTCTCTTTGCATAAGAGGAATTATCATGGAATGTCCTAGAAGAAACTGCTAATAAGTCACTTACATATAGACCATAAATATTATATTATGTATGGACAATATATACCCTTTGTCACTTACACAAAGTGTATTACTTGCATAAGTTTTTGTTTGCTGGAACTGCAATTGGTGAAGCTGGCTCTGCTTAAATCAAGGATTACCTGATGGATTGTTCCTGCCAAAGGTGGAGGAACTGAATGAATCACACTTTCCTCTATTGGAAACAACACTCTACACACATAGAATGGCCTAACTAAAACCTCTAGTTCTATTACCAGCAACATCAACCATTTTTATGTCTTCCTGTTTCTCATGCTAAATTTAAATAGGTAAATAATTTGCAATGGAACAGAAAAAATAGTTTACAGGCATCAAGTATATGTGTTTGAGAAAATAGTAAGTAATATGCCGCAGTTGATGTGGTCCAATTTGTATTGCAGGAACATCTATTGTTTAGAATTTACTTACTGTTAGTCTAACATTCTTTTAATCTATCGTACAATTTAACTATTTTGGCAAGGATCCTCATAGTTAAAGAAGAAAGAAATTCAAGTAAATTTTGCTCTGCAGAGCTCTAGTTTTGCTTTAATAATTTATTGGTCTACATACCCTCCTAACACATACTACCCACTTTAATATACATAATTTTCTAAGAATATTATAGACTTTCAAATAATACAAAATGTAACACAAAAAGTAAATGACCCAGAGCAGATATTGTGTTCAAGCTGAAGATCAGGGAAGCAAAGAAGCCAATTTACCAGAGAGCTCTAACATCGCTGGGGGGGGGTCCTATTATCAACATGGCTGGAGAAAGAATTCTGATAGTGAGCCCCTGCTCCTGTCTTATATACCTCCCTGATGCTGGGAATACATGTGTTCCCATGTCTGGGATCATCTTTTTGTGACCTATTTCTTTTTGTGTAGGTCTGGGTGGGCTTGGGCTCACAGAGATCTGCCTACCTCTTAATCTTGGGTCCTTGGATACAAGACATGTACCAAGATCCCTTAACTTAATGGCTGTTGTGAGTAAAGGTGTGTGCCTGGCTTCTATTGCTTGTGGCTAACTTTGCTTTGATTCATTTGCTGGTATTTTTCTGTTTGATTGTTTGTTGCTCCTGCTTTGGTGTTTTTTTTTTAATTTTTATTTTGTTTTGTCCAAAGATTTTGCATTTGTTTTATTCTTATAGATCCTTCTTTGATCCTATGAGATTTCTACTTAATGCTTGTGATCTTTTACAGTACCTTGCACACGGTTGCCTTTTTGTTCCTTCCCAAGTTAAACTCTACCTCATTAACACAGTTTCAAATGTTCAACTGCCTATTGGAAGATGCACTGCATTTGGTAAGAACAATTTCCAAAGTTAGACATTCACAACTGA
Source organism: Cricetiscus sungorus (assembly GCA_030556225.1). Lineage (NCBI taxonomy): Eukaryota > Metazoa > Chordata > Mammalia > Rodentia > Cricetidae > Cricetiscus > Cricetiscus sungorus. The sequence continues at coordinate 33,887,514 of JANBXA010000741.1, read as the reverse complement.
CCTTTCCCTCAATGGCCATAACAGCAAGGCTTTATCACAGAATATTTCAGCTCTATTTATTAGTTCATAATAATAAACACATTTAATTTCCCTTCACTTTTCTTTTTCTCATCACATCCAATTGTTGGATTCATTTTCAAACTATTTTTATAAATTATACACTTTCTTATTTATCCTTACCACCACTAGAAACAGACTATCATTTCATAAAGAATTATTGTTCTTGTTTCATTGTGGCTCCTTTGCTTCTAGCCTATTTTCTAGGTTATTTTTAACAAGGAAGGAAAACAGATTGATGATTAGTGATGTTTCATTTTTTGCTTAATTGTCTGAAAAAAATGACACAATTCCACCATACGTAGTACAAATACTAAATGCCCTAAACTTCAATAAAATCCTCATCTCATTGACCACAACTATTTCAGTTTACAAGTTTGCTCTAATTACTATGATAAAACTACTGATAATAGGACAATCATAAATTGGACCCAGTCTGTGTATTTGCTGTTTTTGAATTGTAATCTTTCCTTTTAAAACACACATGACTCTGGTTTGGATCAAATATTGTATTCTGTATTTGCTATACCATGTTATATTTACAAATTGTATTTTAAATTGCCAATATTCATGGTTTTAGAATTCTTTCCCTCTGTATATGATATATACATATCATATATGTATATATGATATACATATAAATATAAATATACATATAGTACAAATATAAAAATGAATGACTACAAATATTTACACACATAAACCTATTCATCTTCATTAAAAATAACTTTGTTAGATTTATTTTATGTGTCATCAGTGGTAAATCTTGTTGCACAGTACCTCGTAAATTATAATTAGTCAATAAATTAATGGTTTGTAAACTAAAATTAAAGATAATTTTATTCAAGAAGGAAAAGATAAATGCTAGAATTTAATGTAATATGAATACAATTCTCATTTATTTTTAAATACAGTAATCACCTATTTAGATATTGAGAGGAAGGAAAGTCTTATTGTCCTATAAAACTTGAAATTTTAAATATTTCATACACTCTTTTCTTTAACTAGAAAAAGATAAATTGAGATTTTAAAGCAATCTATGTTTAAACATGACTTTTTAGTCAGTTTGCAATTAAAAGAAGCCAATGTTAACATGATTTTCATGTGTCATAATAATTGGCCACAGAATATAAAGGAAAACATATATTATTAAAATGATGATTTAACTTTTATTATACCATACTTTCAGTTCTCATCAGAACACATAATTTTATTATAGTATTTTGTCATGAGAGTTTTGTAATACTAACATAGTTTTACAATTATGACAAAATCTTTTCTTTATTCTTTGTACCTCATGTGCTACTCTTAGATATCATTAGGGGGATAGCTTATACAAAACATGTATTAATGATTCTGAGTTCAGCAAGCTGTAATATTCAAAAGAAAATACATAGATGGACCCTTTTTGGTGAGCGATAGCTTATATATTCATAAGCATTCATTGCTTTTTTGTTCACAGGAGACAGGAATGATAAGGGGGTTCTTTGTTCTCCTTTACAAAGAGAAAATTCACGACACCAGCAACTAAGACTGTACAATGTTCCCTTCTGTCTCAGCCCCAGCAGCTAGGCACAGTAAGACTCCTGTGAGTAGGCCCTTCTACCACTACTGCCACTTATTAGACTCCCCAAAATAAATTTCCACTCCACCCCACAAATTCACTGAAACCATCATATTCCCCCACTCCACATAGCAATGGCAGGCCCTGAGACAGAGGCTCTGATAAGCATAGATAGCAGTGGAAGAATAAATTCAACAGCATAAAGAACAATATGGCACCACCAGAGCCTGGTGGTTCTACAACAGCAATATCTGAAAATCTCAATGTAGGTTATATAGAAGAAACAGACCTTGAAAATAACTTTATGAACATAACAGAAGCCTTTAAAGAGGAAATAAAAAATTCCATTAAGGAAATTGCAGAAAAGGCAAAAAAAAAAAAAAAAAAAAAAAAAAAAGAAAGAAAGAAAAAGAAAACAAATCAATAAATCTTTTAAATATAGACAAGAAATAATCAGATGAAAGAAACAGTACAAGACTTGAAAATTGAAATAGAGTCAATAACAAAACACAAACTGAAGGTTATTCTGGAAATAAAAAGTCTGGGTAAAAGTACAGTGTATACAGATGTGAGCATAACCATCAGAATGAAAGAGACGGATGAGAGAAGCTCAGGCACTGAAGATCCAATAGAAAGACAATGTTAAATACAACAAAGTCTTCAAACAACACATCTAGGAAAACTAGAACGCCATGAAAAGACCAATCCTATGAGTAATAGGGATAGAGGAAAGAACAGAACCCCAGCTCAAAGGCAAAGAAATGTATTCAAAAAAACATAGAAGTAAATTTTCCCAACCTAAAGATGGGCATGCCTATGAGCCTACAAGAAGCTCATAGAATACCAAATTGACTGTAACAAATAAGTAAGTAAGTAAGTAAATAAATAAATAAATAAATGGTACTCTCACCACGTAATAATGAAAACACTAAAAATAAAAAACAAAAAATAATTTTTTAAGAGCTGAAAAAGAAAAAAGGAAGAAATAAAACATGAAGGCAGACCCCTCAAAATATCTGACTTCACAATGGAGATGCCAGCCCAGACTAATAACCCTATGAAGACACCAAGAGACCACAGATGCCAGCCCAGACTAATAACCCAGCAAAACTTTCAACCACTATAGGTGGAAAAAAAGGTATTCTGTAACAAAACAAATTTATACAATACTTATCCATAAAGCCAGACCAATAGAAAATAATAGAAAAAGAACTTCCACTGTAGAAGTTAGCTACACCCACAAAACACAAACAATACATCACCCCACACCAGCAAATCCCAAAGACAAAACCAAAATATAACAAGAATTAACAATCACTGGTCATTAATATTCCTTAACAACAAAAGACTTAATTTGCTCATAAAAAGACACAGCCAAATAGAACGGAAATAAAAACAGGAACCATACTTCTGCTGCATACAAGACACAGAACTCAACTTCAAAGACAGACATTAACTCAGAGAAAAGGGTTAGGAAATGTGTTTCCAATCAAATGACCTAAGAAATGAGCTGGTGTAGCATTCCTAGGTTATTTGATATTTATCACATCTATCAAGTGGTATCAATTCTTAAAATTGATTCTCAAAGCACAAAGACATACACATTTGTAAAATAAGCATTTCTAAAGCTTAAGTATCATTATACCACATTAATACTGGGAGACTTCAATACCTCACTTGCACCATTGGACAGGTCTGCCAGACAGAAATTTAACAGAGAAATAAGTGAACTAATGAATGTCATGACTTAAATTAGCTTAACAGACATATAAAGGACATTCCACCCAAACATAAAAGAATATAGCATTTCCTCAGCACCTCATAGAACATTCTCTAAAATGATCACATACTTAGTGACAAATTAAATCTCAATAGACACATAAAAAGTGATAACCGCCTGTATTTTATCAGACCACCATCACTTAAAATTAGAATTAAACAACAATATTAATTACAGAAAGCCTGTAAATTCACGGAAACTAAAGAATGTTCAATTGAATCACCATTGGTTCAAGGAAGCAATAAAAAAAATTAAAGACTTCATCTGAGTTCAATAAAAATGAATGCACAACATTACCAAATTTATGGGACAGTATGAAAGTCGTGCTAAGAAGAAAGCTTGTAGCACTAAGTGCCTACATAAAGAATTTGGAGAAATTTCCCAATAGTGACTAAATACCACACCTGAAAGCTCTATAACAAAGAGAAGAAAACTCAGGATGAGTAGATGACCGAAATAATCAAATGGAGAGCAAAACTCAATAAAATAGAAACAAGGAGAACAATACAAATATTAATGAAACTAAGAGTTGGTTCTTCAGGAAAATCAACAATATAAACAGACCGTTATCTAAACTAATCATAAGGCAGAGAGAGAATATGTAAATTAACAAAATCAGAAATAAACAGGGGGACATAACAATAGACACTGAGGAAATCCAGAGAATCATTAGATCATATTTCAAAAACCTGTACTCCACAAAATTATGAAATCTAAAAAATAATGGAAAATTTTCTAGATAGGTACCACCTAACAAAACTAAATCAAGTCCAGGTAATCAGTTTAAGGTAAGATCTCCTGGGTAGATTGGGGGTACAGGGAAGGGGGGTATGGTATAAAAACATGAGGGAGTTGGGGAAGGGACAGACAGGAAGAACAATGAAAACTGGGATTAGAGAGATACAAGGAAATTCACAGAGAGAGCTGACCAGGCTTCCTGACTGTCAGTCCACAATCTTTGAAGTTTCATAACAGAACTAAGCCCTCTGCATTTGGATGACAGTTGTGTGTCATGATCTATTTGGGAAGCCCCTGGCAGGATTTATCGCTCTTACAACTCTTACACAAGGTGGCTGTTTGAGCCTATTCACTACAGTGGGATACCTTTCTCAGCCTTAACACAGGGATGGGGGTGGGTTGGGGGTAGGGGGGATGGGCTTGGTCTTGTTTCAACTTGATGTGTTAGTTTTAGTTGACACCCCATTGGAGGCGAGTTAGAGTGAGGTGGGAGGAGAACAAAAGGAGGAGAGGGGAGACTGTGGTTAATATTCAACATGAATAACAAGAAAAAAAATTAAAAAGGAAACAAAAGCAGAGGAGATAACTATGAACTCAGCTTGGGCACTGAGACTTAGGAAGAACTCTAGTATAAGAAAACTGAAAGAGTCTTGGGATTCATCAGCCCAGGTGCACTCAATGCAGTCAGCCATGACCTAGAAACACAGTCACCAAGTAGCCCTTTGATCTCTCCTTTGGGTCATGGGCAGATGCTAACAGCTCATAAATCAGATCAACTGCAATGAATTCTCACCCGAGTTTCCTCTTGTTGGTGTTCCACTCCTTTCTTCTCAAGGCTACTGATTCTATATACAGTGCATGCTGATGAGACACTTTGGGCTGGAATAAAACACATCATATGACACATACATTAGACATGAATTCATCAGTCAACTTTATAAGAAACAAGGCCATGATAACCTAGGCTAAACACCAAGGCAAGTGGGACAACGTTTCATGGTTCCTCACAAGCCCACACACCTCAGCCTCCATGCCTACTCTTGGATTCTTGCATCTTCTCCAAGCAATACCAGCCTTTAGCTCACAATCATTTCTTACTGTTGGCTGCTGCCTGGTTTATGATGTCATTTTCCCTCCAACCTTACCAGAACCTCATAGAATCTTGGTGTTTCCATGGCAATGCCTTAAACAAATTTGCATCATAACAGGTCTAGGGAGTACAGTTAGATACTGGACACATTTGCCACTGAGGTTAGCTAATCAGACAAGGATGATGAATTATCTTTCTCCAATTGTATTGTGTATTACTGATACTGTACCCCTCACCATGTCAAGTAAGGTAAAAAATTAAAATATTCCTTTTGCCTACGACTACCCTGATTTTTATTAGAATTTTAAAATTTTGTTTACTGGGAACACTATTGATGTGGATATAGATATCTTGAGTTGAATGTTACATTTTGTTTTGATTCTTACCAGGTATGTGATCAGACAGTTTAACCTGAAGTCATTTCCATCCACCTCAGGAAATAACAATGTCACCATGCTCTGGTGTCTGTACTGTATAAGGGAAAAGTGAACATGGAATAAAATCGGGCCCTTGTTGACAGTGTTAAACTCAAGACTACAGGAACATGGACAGGATGTGCCAAAATCTAGTACTCCATACCATGATAGGGACAATCTCTTTACACTAAAGTTTCCCTTTATTGTTTAAAATCCAGGGCTCCTTTAAAAGTAATGTTCACACCATGTATGGAGGCACATATCTGAAATAATAGTATGTAAAGCTTGATGGGATGGAAGTTAGTTAAATTCTAACATGTTCTGCTCTGATACATGTCTCCAAACTCACCAAATAAATATTAAAATGGGGAAAAATGACTGTTCAAAGAATAAGGACATTTGTGGTCAAGCATTTATACCCTAATTTTAGTCTAAGAACAGCACCCCCCCCCACCACACACACACCACAGGGTCTTGGGAGAAAGAGAGAATAGAGTATACATGAATATATTTTTAAAGTTGTAAGGAGCAAGACCTAGTCACATAATTTTCTTTATAAACTAATTAACCATTTCCCCCCACTCTACCTATAAATATCTCTGCTTTGTGAGTTGAGATTCTAAATAGGCATTTTTTCTTTGGAAGAATATTTATGTCTCAGCAGTAGTATTCTTTGTTCTTTGGGATTTAATGGAGTGTATCAATTATATCTATATTCTTTGTGTTAACAATTTAATCCATTTAGAATCACCTGTGTATTGTGTGTGGTTTTATAAAGTAAAAAGAATATCTTCAATCTTAATTTGACTCTTATAAATTCCTTAACTCCTTGGTCTTATATTTCTTTCTCCTTAATGGTTACAGTCATTTTAATATTATGAATAGTAGAGTCTTAGCTTTTACTTTCAATTCACTTTTCTTTAAAGCTTCCGTATTTTGTTTGCTGTTTTGTTCTCATTGTTATGCTCTCCCTTCCCAATGTTGTATGAAGGGCCAACATGATACTGTGAGCGTGCTAACTCTTCAAATGTGTGTCTATCCATACTACCTTAACAGCAATATACTATACAACATCTAAAACATGGTTCCTCTGAAAATTATGTGGATAATAAAAATAAAATAATGACTTAAAACCAAAATAAAACAAATCAAACAAACAATCAGAAAAGGCCAATGGCTAGGCCCCAGGGAAGCATTGATTTAGTTTACATTCAATTACAAATTGAATGCTAAAAGCTTATGCATAAGTCATTTAGCCCCCAACTAAGAATTTTTTAATAGATTGAAGCCATTGCAGAAACTCACACATATTCAAAATATACAGCATAAAGGTCAACTGACAGTAGAGTTTACATTCATAATTAATACACTCACAGAACTCCTATACTTAAGGCTCTGGGAAAGTCAAGGAAGAGGTACCAGAAAATTCTAGTTGTGAGAAGACTAGGACATATTTTATCTAGGGCATCTATTCTGAAAGGGGGAGGAAAGAAAGAGAGAGAGGGGGGAGGGAGAGAGAGAGACAGAGAGGCCGAGAGACAGAAAGACAGATAGACAGACAGACACACACACACACACACACACACACACACAGACAGAGAGAGAGAGAGAGAGAGAGAGAGAGAGAGAGAGAGAGAGAGAGAGAGGACAAAGAAGCAGAAGGCATTGGAGAGAGGATATTAATTAGCCACTCCCAAAATGTCTGTGCCAACCTTATCCCAGCAATCCCACTGGCAAGACAGCTGCAGATTGGAAGGATGAGAACCTTGGTTGGTGTCCCAATAACTCTACTAGAAGTCCTGCCTGGTCATAAAAGATGGACACGTCAGACTATTTGCTTAGAGGTCCCTAGTGCTTGAAGTCTTACTTAGGGTTTTTATTTTAGGTACCAGACATTTTTCTTTTTTCCAGATTTGTATCTCACCATGAAATGCCTCAAATTTGCTTTAATTTCTGATCCTTCATGTACCTATTCACATATGCTCCCAGATGTAAATATGAATGTACTCTTGTATTTCTATTTTTGAGAGAAATCTAAATTCTTTACCCTTTGAGCTCTTTTTGCCTAGCTTTTCTTGTCTGTGGATTGTACCATGATTAATATTTACAGCTGATTACCACTTATAAAGGAGTACATACCATGTCTGTTTTTCTGGGACTTATTCAGGATGATGTTTTTCTAGTTCTACCTATTTGCCTTCAAATATCACGATGTCTGTGTTTTTAAAACTGAGAAATACTCCATTGTGTAAATGTAACATTATTCACCTGAGAGACATGTAGGTTGTTTCCATATTTTAGCTATTATGACTAGAGATGTTATGAACATCATTGAGTAAGTGTCCTTGTGATATGAGTGAACATCATTTTACTGTATGTCCTAGTATAATACAGCTGGGTCATAAGGTAGATTGATTCCTGATTTTCTGAGAAACCACCATATTGATTTCCAATGTAGCTGCACATGTTTACACTCCCACCAGCAATGAGGGAATGTACCCTTTGTACCACATCATCTCCAACATTACTGTCACTTGCATTTTGTTTTGTTTTGGTTTGGTTTGGTTTGGTTTCTTAGCCAGACTGACCTGAGTAAGGAACAGTATAAGAGTCACTTATGTTTGCTTTATCTTATGGCTAAGTATGTTAAACATCTCTTTAAGTGATTCACACCTATTTAAGAATCCTCTATTGAAAATTCTCTGTTTAGATCACTACTCAAGGTTTTTATTGAATTATTTATTTTTTAATGTCTCCTTTCTTGAGTTCTTATATATTTTTGTATATCAGCCCTCTGTTAGATATGAGGTTTGTGAAGATATTTTCATGAATATTCTTTAGGCTGCCATTTTTTACTATTGCTGATAACCTGGGATTGATGTGAAAAGTCCCTCTGATCACATGTTTCAAACAAGTGGATCTGTATACCTTGGGCCATTTTTATTTATGCAATTTCAATGATTTGCTTGAAGAGTTTAGAATCAGAATTTTTCCTTGAAGTTTCTTAAAAATAGTTATAATTATCAGGTTATTCCATTGTATCAGTAACCATTAGCTCTTTGATCCATAGCTCTAATTTTGAAAGCCACAAAAGAAGTTTCAAACTAGACATACCTACTGGTAAAACAATGTGCACAGTTGACAGCATTTGTGGTTACAACTACAGTGTCATGCAGTGTGAAAGATAATTTCGTCTCTAGTGGTTGAGATTTACATTGGGTAGGGTCTGTGTTGTCACAACCAAATCACAAGCTGAAGCTGCAACAATTCATTCTGCATTCTGTATTGCTCTATCTCATCTGGGGAAATACCAGGTTTTTTCATTTATCTTATAGACAACATAATTTGGAAATTTACCTTTAATGGTTGGCACTGTCTATTTTGCTCTCATGTCCATCTGTCTTAACATTTTAGCTTTTTGGCACTGTTATCAGAAAAGAGAACTGTGGGTTTTTAGATTCTAATTCATTACCTGTCTCTTCTGGTACCATTAACTTCTAATATCTATTTACTACCATTGTTCCCAAGACTTTTGTATTTAAAATAATTCCCTCCAGTACAGTTATGCAAATACATGATTTTAAACATATACATGATTTTAAACTTCACCCATCTATGTAATTCTTTAAGGCTAGTCATCAATTCATGGATACACCTGAAACATCAATGTCTTTATTGCCTGAATCATATATATGTAATTATTTTGTCCATGACTGAGAAAGTCAAACTAAAGATACCCAGCAATATGGCTAGCATAGTGAAAGCAACAAGAGTAGGTAGCACATATACTTCTGAGGCCATGCCCAGAATTATGCAACAAACTGTCCATATGGTTTGACAAATGGGTAAGGTCCTCTCCAGGACATGACCACAAGGAGAGATTGTTTGTGCTATTCTTAGACCTAGTATCCTTAATAAATCAAATGTCTCCCACCATTCTAATGATAGTGTCCTTTAACTTATGTAAGCTTTTGAGTTTCATGAGGTCCAATTTACTAATTGTTGATCTTAGATCATGTACTATGGGACTTCTTTTCAGGAAGTTGTTTCTTGTTCCCATATTTCAAAATTATTCCTTACTTTTTCTCTTAACAGGGTCAGCATATCTGTATTCATTGTGAAGCTTTAATCAACTTAGACTTGAATTTTGTGCAGGGTGAAGGATATAGATCTATTTGTATTCTTCTAAACGCCAGAATCCAGATAGATAAGAACCATTTATTGAAGATGCTTGCTATCTTCCACTTTATAATTTTGGCTTGTTTTTAGAAAATCTGGTATCAACAGGTGTGTAGATTTATTTATGGGTCTTCAATTCAATTCCATTGATCAACTTGTCTATTTTTATGCAAGAAAAATACAGGTTTCCTTACCTCTAGTACAGCTTGAAATCAGTTATGGGGATACCTTGTATAGGATTGTTTTAGCTATCCTGACATTTGTTTTTAAACATGAAGTTGAATATTGTTCTTTTAAGGTGTGTAAAAAATATTCTGGGGTTTTAATGGAAATTGTATTGAACTTGTAGATTTCTTTTGGTAATATTTCCATTTTTATTATGTGAATCCTACTGATCCTTGAGCATGAGAGATCTTCCAATCTGCCAATAACTTCTACAATTTCTTTCTTCAAAGATTTGAAGGTCTTGGCGTACAAGACTTTCATTTGCTTGGTTAGTTACACCAAGATATATTTTATTATTTGTGGCTATTGTGAAGGGCATTGTTTCCCTGATTTTTTTCTCAACCATTTTTCATTTGTATATAGGAGCATTAATATTTTTTAAATTAATCATGTATCAAGCTATTTCATTTAAAGTGTCTATCAGCAGTACGGATATCTTGGTAGAATTTGGGAGTCACTTATATGTACTATCATATCATCTTCAAATGATACTTTGACTCCTTCCTTTTCAATTTCTATCCTTGATTTTCCCTTACGTGTCTGGTTAATCTAGGTAGAATTTCAAATATTGTAAATAATAGATATAGAGAGAAAGGAGAGCCTTATCTTTTTCCTGATTTTATTGGAATTGCTTTAATTTTCTCTCCATTTATTTTGATGTTGATCATATGCTTGATGTATACTGTCTTTATTTTGTTTAGGCATGTTCTTTCTATTCCTGATGTCTGAAATATTTTTATCATGAAGGAGTTTTTGATTTTGTCAAAGGCTTTTTCAACATTATTGATATGACCTTGGGTTTTTTTTTCCAGTTTGATTATATTGTGGATTACACTGCCAGATTTTTAAGTTGAACTATCCCTGAATCTCTGTATTGAGACATACTTGGTCCTGTTGGATGATATTTGGATGTGCTCTTGGATTTGGCTTGAGTATTTTCATGAGTACTTTTCCATCAATGTTCGTGTGTGAATTTTGTCTAAAATTCTTTCTTTTTTTAAGTCTTAGTGTGTTCTTAATACTAGTGATTTTGTGTATCAGAAGTTTATATTTTGTTAAGTAATTTAAGATGTGTTGATATTATCTTTTCTTTGAAAGTCTGGTAGAATTCAATACTAAAACATTCTGGCCCAGGGCTTATTTGGTTGGGAGACTTTTAATGACAGCTTCCATATCCTTAGGGATTATAGGCCTATTTAAATTGTTCATCTAATCTTGATTTATTTTTATAAGTGGTATATATCAAGAAATGTGTTCATTTCTTTATGATTTTCCAAATTAATGAAGTACATATTTTTGAAATATTTCTAAATGATTCTCTTGATTACCTCAGTGTGTGTTTTTGGCATTGTCTATTTGGATAGTCTTTCTTTGTAACTTAGTTTGGATAAGGGTTTGTCTATTTTGTTGACTTTTTCCAAGAATCAACTGTGTTTCATTAACTAGTCCCAGTATTCTTTATGTTCTGTTTATTGACTTCAGCCCTCATTATGATTATTTTCTCTTCTATATGTTTGGGGCTTTTGTTGTTGTTGTTTTATAGCTTTCAGGTGTGCTGTAAGTTGCTAGCATGAATCCTCTCCAAATTCTTTATGAAGGCACTTATGAACTTACTACTTAGCATCTCTTTTATTTTGTCCCATATTTTGGGTATGTTGGGCATCCTTTTTCATTGAATTCAGGGATTTCTTTCCTTATTCCTACCTTGAAACAGTTGTCATTCGCCAGAGAGTTGTTCAGTTTCCATGAGTTTGTAGACTTTCTTTTGTTTCTGTTGTTGGAATCCAACTTTAACCCATGGTGGTCTATAGGATGAAGTAGGTTATGTATATTTTCCTCTATTGGTTGAAACTTGCTTTGTATGACATACTCATATCAATAAGTATATGTTCAATTCTGAAGAATGTTCCATGAGGTAGATAAGAAGAAAATGGTGTGTGTGTGTGTGTGTGTGTGTTGTGTGTGTGTGTGTGTGTTTGAGAGATTTGTCCTATAGATACTTGTCAGATCCTTTCATTCATAATATCTTTTGTTTACATTGGTGAGAGGTTGACTTGCAGTCTTCCACAATCAGTGTGTGATTTAATATTTAGTAGTATTTCCCTTATAAATTTGGGTGCCCTTGTGTTTGTGGTAAAGACATTGAGAACTGAGATGTAACCTTAGTGGATTTTTACTTTCAAGAGTATGAAATGTCATTCCTCATCTGTTTTGATTAATTTGGTTTAAATTTATTTTGTTAGATATTAGAATAGCTACATCAGCTTGCTTCTTTCAGCCATGTGCATGGAAAATATTTTATTAATATGTTACTCTGAATTAATATATGTCTTTGATGTTGATGTTTGTTTCTCATGTGATGGTCTAGAAGAGAAGGACTGGACGTATTCAGCCTGATATCTTATATAAGCCAGGACCACCAGCCTAGGTTTCAGGATACGAAACTATGTCACAAAGACTTATATTAATTATGAAAGCTTGACCTTAGCTTAGACTTGTTACAAACTAGTCCTTATAAATTAATTAACCATTTTTCCATTATTCTACTAGTTTACATGTGCCTGTGGCTTTTATCTCTGCTTCTGCATATCCTTTGTTCCATGCTTCTAGCTGGTGATTCTGCCTTTTTTTCTTTCCTGAGACTTCTTTGTTAACAAAAGTACTGCCTAACCTCTTCCTGTCTAGCTATTGGGCTTTCAGCTCTTTATTAAACTAATCACAGCAACACATCTTCACATAGTGTAAAGGAATATTCTGCAAGAGGTCTATCACTATCCATAAAGGTCTGAGTCTTCCTCTATTGCTCACTAATTTGAGAAAATGCCTTACAGCTAGATCTCATGGTGGTTGTACTGGGTAGTTTATTTTGACAACTTGACACAAACAGTAGAGTTAATAGAAGAAAAAATGCAGATGAATTGCCATGCTGTAAGACATTTTCTCATTTTGTGAATAAACTGGGAGACCCAGATCACAGTGGATGGTGCTGTCCCTGGGCTGTTGATCCTGGGTTCTGTAAGTGGGTTGAGCAAGCAATGGGAGCAAGCCAGTAAGCAGCTCCACTCCATGTCCTCTGTATGTGCTCCTGCTTCCAGGATTTGCCCTGTTTGAGTTCCTGTCCTGACTTCCTCCAGTGTTATAAAGCAATGCTGATGTGTCAGCTGAATAAACCCTTTTCTCCCCAACTTGTTTTTGGTCATATTTTCTAAAGAATCACAGCTATAGAAATCCTAAAAGAAAAAATTGGCCCCAGGGACACAGACATGAACATATTTTTTGGATTGGGGAAGAGACTTGGAAGTTTGGGTTAGAAGAGTCATTTCATATTGAGAGACTTCATTTGATGCTATGAAGGAATTTGGAATATAAGGATATTGAGAAAAATATGGAAAATGAAGGCTAGCTTGGCAACTGTCACCTGGTAATTTAAGTACTCTTCTCCAGTTATTTGCTATTTTGAATTAAGGTCCCATAGTTCTGGTTAGCTGGTGCTGAAGAAGTATCTCTGATTAACAAGATACCAAATTCCAACAAATTTTTGCTTTGTTGGAATACTTAATGCTGGTCAGCTGGAGCTAAGATATTAGTGGTGATTAAGATGAAACTAGCATCACTAAGGTGAAATATTCTGTAAAGGGTTTCCAGAGAAGACATGTTCCAGAGGCAGCCAAGATTTTACCTGTGCTGTCAACTGAACTCAGTAATGTGTAATTATTACACAGGTGGTAGTGGATTTGAAAGCATGAAGGGATCACTGAGAGCAACTGAGGATTGGCACCAGGAGAGACCAGGAGAGGCCACTGATGAAGTTAAAGCCTCAGTAGCTGTTGAAGGGCCAGGACTGAAGGGATAATGCAAAGAAGTTGAGACTTAGATATGGGAAGCTATTGGTGAAAGGGAGACCAGTTGTAGCTCAAGACCCTAAGGTTTTGGAGATGCTAGTGCCATGAGATGAACAGCAATGGAGCAGTGACTGCTTGAGCCTAGAAGATGAGGTGGGTGTACTACAAAAGACAGAGCCACAGAAGTGGTCCAAGACATTTGGAGGAGTCCTGAAGATCATGAGTGAACCACTAATATTGGAAAGTTGTCATTTTGCTTTGCTCTCATTTTATTGTGATTCTTCCTACTTGAAATAAAAAAGCATGTCACGAGAGCCCACAGCTGAGGGACTTTTGATTTTATAAGACATTGAATTTTCAAAAGGATTGACTATTTCAAAGGAACCAAAAATTTAATGTTTGAATTTGTTAATACTCTGGGACTTAAGTTTTCTCCTAAACCCTATCCTTGGCATTATTTCTTGTTCAATATGACCCATTATTGTGGAAGAATTCACAGGTGCTTTTCAGAGTATGCATACTTTTCAAGGAAGTACTTATAGTTTTGTCATAGGCTTTGTTGTGACAATTGTTGGGATGAAAATTTTCCAAAGTTTCAATATGTTACATATGTAAAGGTTAAATTCAGTGTCAGATCCTATAATTCTGAACAAACCTAAGCTAACTAAGTCATGCTTAATTGGGATTTATTCTTGCCTCTCATGATTCATCTTGCTGCTAGCAGTAGATCTAGCAGGGCCCTCCACAGCAGGTACTATGCATGGTGCCGAAGAAATCCCTGAGAGATACACCCCGAACTCCTGGCCAAGATAGAAACTCTGAACTTAGCATGGGCTTTGAATCCTCAAAGCAATTCTTTCAACAAAGCCACTTGTTCTAATTTTGCTACTCCCAGATGAGAAACATTCAAATCTATGAATTTATGGGGGACATTCTTCCTCAAACCACCACAAGCATTAACTAATTTTTATCTCGTACTTACATGTTTCCTCTCAACATACTTCCACAACATGATTTAACACTCTTTTATATCACTTTGTTATTAATGTTAACTTTTGAGATTGTAATTTAATTAGGACATGTATCTCTTATTTTTCATATCCCTAAAACCTCCCAAATGGTGGGGCTTCCCCTCTGTCTTCAAAATGTATGACAATATTTTTTTAAATTTTGTTATTATATATATTGTTTTGTGTAGAGATTAAGTATATGTTTGTACATATATACATATATATTTCTAAATATCACCATTGAATCATATGTTACATATATATATATATATATATATATATATATATATATATATATATATATGTAAATCTGTTTTCAGGGCTGACTATTATGCTAAAGACAAGAAATTAATGTATTTTGCGAATGCTACTCTCCCACTGCCAGCATTCCTCAAATGCACATAGATTTTTGTTGTTGTTTTTGTTTTGTTGTTGTTGTTTTGTTTTTCATAGCACCAATATTTTGTACACTTTGCCTCATTCAGTTTGGTATATCTCTTGCTATAGTCTTTGTTCAGCTCTTATTCGGCATTATGCTTATGAGACTATTAGTATAGTTTCTGATGCTACCAGCAGACAAAAATCTCACAATATACTCTCTGATCTTTTGAATCTTATAATCTTAATACCACTTTTCTTCTGTATTTCCTGATCCCTACATGAATCCCTACCAACAATTTATAAACATTTTCCTTATACTCACAGATAAGTGCTTCATCTCTCATTAAAGAGACTTCTTTTTACAACAGAAAAAGTATTACAGAAATCTTAAATAAATCAAAATATACAATTGTGGATCACAGTCCCAATGGATATGACCTTTGTCTCTTATTGAAAACTAAAAACAGAGGCTCAATTAAATCTCATGTGTTCTACTTATCAAGCCTAACACTCCCAAAAAGTGCAAAAACATAGTGGTATATTATATGTCCTGAAGTCCAAATGGAAATTTAGAAGCATTACAAAGCAGTATTTAAAGCCTTTTTTATAATGTTGACATACGTTTTTAGAACTAAAAAGATGGAGAATTGTGATGGGGATAAAAGGTATTCAAGTAATTAAGCAATCAGTTAATCTGTTGCCTCTCTAAATCATTTTAGTCCTAGTTCTCAATATTGGGCCCCTATAATGAGATTGATGACTCCTTTAAATACCATTATAGAACTTGTATCTAGTAGATTATAGAAGCAGCAGAGATTCACAGCTAAGCACTGAGCTGAATTCCTGGAATACAGTTATAGAGAGGCAAGAGTAGTGAACAAAGTGGTCAAGTCCATGCCGAAGAAACCCACAGAAACAGCTGACCTGAGCAAGTGGGAGTGCACAGACACCAGTCCGACAACTGGAGAATAAGCACTGGTCTGAACCTGGACCCCTGAAATTGAGTGTTAGGAGAACTGGACAGTCTAAGGGGCCTTTGGCAGTGGAACCAATAGTTATCCCTAGTACAAAAATAGACTTTGGGAGGCCATTCCCTATGGAGGTGTACTCTCTCAGTCTAGATACATGGAGGACGGGCTAGACCCTGCTTCAAATTATATGACAGACTTTGATGATCCCCCGTAAGTGGCCTCATTCTCCCTGAGGAGTGGATGGGGATTGGATTGGGGGTTAAAATGGGAAATGGGAGGATGGGAGCTAGATAGAACTTGATTGGTATGAAAATAAGTTTTTTTTTATTTTAAACAAAATTAATATAAAAAACAAACAACAAAAAAGAAGTGATCTTAAAGAGGGGTATATTCTGTGATGTGATGGTAAAGCCTTGTCTGGAAAGGAAGTATTCCTAAAAGACTTGTTTGGTCCATCACATTTGGCTCTAAGCCTCTATTCTTGTTTTGATTGCAAAAAATGTATTTAACAGGCACAAAGGAACTATGGCTAATTCTAATTTCTAATATGTGCCAAGTCTTCTACTCTTTATGTGTCAGAGGATCAGACCTAGGAACAAATAACTTCCAGGTTAAAAATTAGTGGAAACCCTGTATCTCACAATGGGATGGGGGTTGGTGAGGAGAACAGGGGAGGACAGGAGGGTTCGGGAACTGGGATTGATATGTAAAACAAGCTTGTTTCAAATTTAATTAGAAACAATAAAATAAGAAATTTTTCTCTATCAAACTATGAAATCTTTAAGATATCACTTTCTTGGAACAAAATTGAGTGAAATCTACCTTTGTAATAAAACATGTAATTATCTTTGAATACATGCTCTGTCCTTTCTGTGAATAAATCTACTATACTATGTCACTGTGGATTCCAGGCTGGTCTCATGATTTTTTAGTACTGCATTCAAAGTGAACCACAAGTTTGGGTATGCTGTGCTTCCTTTTCATTGAATTCTAAGAAATCTTTAATTTCTTTATTTATTCCTTGAACCAGTAGTGATTGAATTGGGCATTGTTCAATTTTCATGAGATTGTATGTTTTCTGCATTTAGTGCTGTTGTTTAATTCTAATTTTAAGCCATGGTGATTTGATAAGTTACAGGGGATTATTTCTTTATTTCTTTTCCTCTTTTTCTTCTTCTTTTTTCTTATTCTGTTGGGGTTTGTCTTGTTGAGTATGTGGTTGATTTCAGAAAAGTTTCTGTGTAGTCCTGAGAAGAAGGTATATTCTTTTGTGTTTGGATGGAATGTTCTATTAAAGTCTGTTAAACTAAATTGGTACATAACTGGTTTCTGTTAGTTCCTTTGTTTTTTGTTAAGTTTCTGTCTGGTAGTCCTTTCCAATGGTGAGAGTGGGGTGTTGAAGTCTCCTGAGGTATTTGTGGTTTTATGTGTAATTTGAGTTTTAGTAATGTTTCTTTTAGGAGTGTGGGTGCCTTTTATTTGCTGCATATAGGGTCAAAATTGAGACGTCATCTTGATGGACTGTTCCTGTGATTAATATGAAATGCCCTTCTTTACCTCTTTTGATTAATTTTAGTTTGAATTCTAATCTGTTAGACAGTATGGTAGCTAAATGGTTTTATAGAAATTTTTCAAATGCTACAGGCAGAGGAGGGAGGAAAGTTATCAAATTCTCTCTGGCCACACTGCAAGAAAATCCATTTTATCTCAACACTAATATCACATAATTTCTTTGGAATGTAACTTTCATCTTGAAGGGGGATAGTAATTTAGGTCTTGCCAGCTAGTATGCCAAAACTCCTTAGACAATTAACTTGTCTGTATGTAGCTTAAAGGGAGCACCTAATGGTTTTCAGAAGAACCGCTTTCTGCAGCTGTGTTATATAATTACTCTCTGGGAGTCTACTATTGAAGAACTAAGTTTGAGATGGCATACAAATTTAAATCCAGTGTGCTCCCTGTTTACTTCTATGCAAATATGAAAACATAATAAACATAAAAATTTTGGAGGGGTGATGTCATTGTTAGAGTTTCTATTGCTGCAACCAAACATCATGACCAAAAAGGAAGTTAGGTAGGAAAGGGTTTAATAAGGGTATACTTACACATTTCTGTTCATCAGCAAAAGAAGTTGAGACAATACTCAAAAGGGGTAAAATCCTGGAGACCAGAGCTAATTCAGGTAACATGGAAGGAGGATGCTTAATAGCATATTTTCCCTGGCATACTCAAACTACTTTCTTCTAGGACAACCCAGGACAACCAGCCCAGGGATGGCACCCACCTACATTAGGTTGGGACCTCCCCCAATGATCACTAATTGAGAAAATGCCTTAAAGCTGGGTCTTATGAAGGCATTTTCTCAAATGAGGCTCCTTCTCTGATGAGTGTAGCTTGTGCTAAGTTAACACAAAACCAGCTAGTACAGGACAATTTTCTTTATTAATAATAAGGGCATGGTTGAAATTATAATTTCAATCATGTTTAAAAAGAGAAAATCATAACACATTCATTGAATCAAATGACATATGATGAAATAACCTCATACATGATGACAAAGGGAATTTCTTAGATTTGTTACAGAATTAATAGGCAATAAAGTGGAGTATCCCAGCAAAACCTGTTTTTTCAGACTCTTTAATTCTCTATAAAACATACTTCAAGGATTTGAGACAAATGTACTGGAAGTAGAGACTTCAAAAATAATAGCAAGCTCACTTTCTACATCTTCTCAAGAGGAGTTCTAATGCCCTTGATCTTGCTTACAATAGCAGAAGACATGGGTTGAGAGTAAAGTGGCAGACATGTTTGCTTCTGATGCCTTTCTAATTCCCTTTAGTTTGAAGTCTTAAACACAGCAAATAACTGACAGAAGCAGAAAACACAGCTCCACACTGGTGGCCATGATGGCCAGGAGCCTTATTATCATTTATCTCTAGTAAGAAGTATCCAGGAATCTTTAACATTCCTGTAGGGAACTATTTCAGGATGAGACAGTATGAAGTAAAGGTAGAGTTTAATAAGAAGATTAAATGATCATTTAATTAACAGCATTTTGAAAGCACAATAAACTTAAAAATATGTAAGAACATACTGGCGCACTCAATATGAGAGAGTCTTGCCTATATTTCAGAATAATTACTAACCATAGAATTTTGGTGGTTTCTGATATAATGTTTAATTTATAAATTTTAGGCAAATACAGACATCCAGAATAAAACCTCAGGCTCAAAATGATACAAAGAAACATTTTGAGCTAAGATATAGTTTATTTAATAAATGGATCTTTATCTGGGTAATAGTGAACAAAGTTCATAATTTCATTTGTAAGATCTTGGGACAAGAAATTCAACTGTTTTCATCGTGAAAAGGATTTGATTTACACTCAAGTTATAAACACTATGTCTTTAAACATAGTTAATTGTTATTTTAACATTCATAATAACTACATGTTTGGAGAAAGAACATTGTATTTATGTTGGCAGTCTTCAGGGAAATTGCTGTTTATTGTGCCAAAATTCTCGACTCTCAGCAAGAGGCTTCAATAAGACAAGAGTGTGAAGTACTCTTCTGTCCCAAGTATTCTTGATATTCAGATTTCTTTCCATCTCACCTCAGAACTATAATTTAAGATACTTTCTCTGGACTTCAATGATTTCAATATATTCTTTGTGTTTTTCTTCTTGACCTATCTTCTGTTATAAAAATCTGCTGTAACTAAGAACTTTGAGTACTTAAGTCACACTATTTTTTCTTTTCCATTGAATAACTTGTATAAAATATTTTTCTCAATACTGAGGTTTGAGCCCAGACCACAAGCATGTCAGGCAAGTAATTTATCACTGAATTATAGAGTAAATCAATGAAAATTAATTTTAGAAAATATAATTAAAACAATTCAGAAAACACATATTTTATATATATTAAGGATTATTCAAATATAAGTAGGAAGTAGTAGAAAACAAGAATACAACAATGAATTGCAACAGTCTCTTCAATGCCCTCCACTTTACCTTTGGTTGAATCCTTATTTACAAAACACTATGCAGGAAATCATTCATACTTGTGAATAGGATAAATGGATGGGCTAAAGTGAAAGTTGTCAACAAACACTGAAGGTATTTTATAATGTATGACACAAAGCATTAAATGTTAAGCTGCATACATGCTTTTAAGCATAAAATTCAGCAATCATAAATGACAGAGAAATTAATTTCAAAGACCTTTGTCAATTTTTCTAAAATATAAACAAAATATAACTTTCCTTTGCCCATATCTGTTTTAATTTCGTATTTAGGTGAAAGATACCAACAAAGTATCTAAATAATGCTCTGCTGTTAACTTCCTTTAATGTGCCAAATCAGTTTAATTACAGTTTCTATAAATAATCTATGCAAAATACTTCCCTGAACAGAATGCACTTTTCCTTCTCTGTGTGGCAAATTTTAATACTTAAAAGCATTAGAACAGATGTTAGGTGCCTGCTAAACTTGTTTTCAGTTTTCTTTTATTTATATGTTAATGAGAATTTAATTACTTCATGAATACTTAAACAACCTGAGGGTGCCTGATATCATTAGCTTGAACATGACAAGCACCTCAAGTGACCACATGGGAAGACAAAAATTGCTTTTAGTTTACTTGAAGACAGAAAGATGAATTCATTTCACCCCCTGCTATGTTTTACCTGACATACAAAACTGAAAAAGCACAGATTCAATCTTGCTTCAACATGAATGAAAAAACTTCCGCAAAGCACTCAGGAACATAAATTCATCCTATTTGGTTTTGCTTCAATGTCTTTTAATAACTACTCAAGCTATACTCTGCTTTAAAAATCTTATTTCACGAGAAAGTGTTCTGTTAAAGTGAGGCAGTCTCCTTTTTAATAGTGGAGAGTCATGAACATTTTAAACACTATTTGTGACTTTGAAATAGTTCTCCCTTTGAGTTCAGTTGAAAGGATTTACTTGGCCTAACTGTAGGGAAGATTTAGCAAAAATAATATTTGTAGACCTTTGCATGCCAGTTTTGATAATGTAGTGAAAATGTAAAGATAATATTGCTAATTAATTTTGTCATACACTTTTCCATATGTAAATAAGTATTGTTGATGTTCAACAAATGTCAGAATAAAAATTGTATCACTTTGGCATATTGATCAATTTTATCTTCAGTAAATTTGGTTATAAAAACAAACTCGATGTCATCAGAATCTCCTACATTTCTTGCTACTTTTTTCTCCATGGGCAAGGACAAGGGACTTTAGAGCATTGTTTGCATCAGGAGCCAACTTCATCATCCATCCTTACTCATAAATAATGTTATTTATTTCAGAAATGCTACTAAGGAATACAACTACACCTGCATCAGCTTTCCTTACAGAATAGAGTCCATTTTTAAGCTCATAAATATTCCAAAAGAGAATGTCTCTAGGACCCTTCATTCTCCCTGAATGATTTCAAGCCCTCAATATTGTGTATACTCATTCTGTCCTACCTCAAGAGAAAAAGAAGTATGCAACTTCAGAAACAATAAGGGTGAATAATCATGCAACTGACATCTCCCAACACATTCTGTGAGGTTCTTTTTTCTGTTGATGAGTTATATATATTTTCATCTGTGTCTAATAACTCATCAAAGCTTTATAAGCAGGAGGGAGAATCTCCTTATGATTTAAATACCTTCATATCCTATATACTTGAGATTCCAGGGGGATTCGATACTTCCCACATAACCAACATCTGATAAAACCAAATATGATGCAGAACTACTGGACTGAAGGAGAGGAAGGGTATTTTATTTCTCATTTCTCATCCAGTAAGGATAATAGATGTCCTAAATTGCCCAGATGTTTGTGAACAGTTAACTACAAAATATCTTGTAAAATTATTATATAACAGAAGGCCTACTGATAAACTACAAAGATAGGCATTTCCACTTCCTATAAGAATCAATCCCATGGCCAGAACAAACTCCTTAAGGTAAAGCAGATTGTTCAGAGTGGGGGAGCTCTAGAAGTAGTTATCTGGGGTTGTAAATCAATACAATAGACCTTCTCCATCATCTAACAGTACCCTGAAGAGTTTATCCCATTCTTTATACTCCCTTATCTTCTTAATGCTCTATTTCTAATGACTAAACATTTTTGGTAGAAAGCAAATGGACAAAGAAGCTGTGGGGACTACAGACTGATTCCAATGACAGTTATTACATAGTATTTAATAACTATCCATGGTAGACATACAGTAATTTCAAATTTTAAATACAGATCAATATAGAATAATCAATTTTAAAAGCTTTCTGCTGCAAACAAAAAGCATATTAAGTACAAGAGTACATATTTTGTAATTGTGTTATAAGCAGTACTTTTGGGAATTTTAAAGATTGTAAAATCCATACATATGAATAAAAAATTATTACAGCATGTACATGGAAAGAAAGTACTATAATGTTTCAAGAAAAAAAAAGGTTGTCTTGTACTATGGGTGTTAGGAAGTGGCTGCTCCTTTAAATGAACCAATGAACATTACAAGTCACTTTTATTTTTGTTGTTTTGTTTTTATTTGTTTTAGATAAAATCTTTCAGGCAAAATTACAAAGAAGCATCCAAATAATAAACTCATACAGAATCACTTTTACTAGATGACCTAAAATACTTGTGCCTGTTAAAATTCTAAACTTTCTACCCAAGGCCTTTCACTTGGTCATTTTTTTATTAAATATATAAACTTTCATCGAGGATGCTCAGGAATGTGTCCACCTTTATAAGTGACAATGACTCCTTGTTGTGTGAATATGTATGAGTTTACCGAATACATTCTCATCCCTGGTTTACCACACTACAAAATCAGTAGGTTGACAGGCAAAGAGGTAAAGAGCTTTGCTGTGACCAGGAAGAGTTTAAATGCTAAAGACACAGTTTTAATAAAGCATCTTAGCTATTGTGTAAGAATGAAAGTAATACAGTAATTTTTAACAAGTATGGATTTGAACAGAGATGTCCAGGATAGGCTTGCTCTTGTCCTAACAGGAGAATAAATGTGTTTTTGTTTGTCATACATTATCATGTGATGGTGGTTACAAAGCATAGTTTATTTTTAAATCTAAAGAAATAGTAATGTTTAAAGCTTTAGAAGTAGAGAATGGAGGGGGGAAGAGTGAGGGGAGGAGGTTTGTAATGGGCAATGTATTAAATAACTTCCTTTACTGGAGTGAAAATTGTTTCTAAAAATAGATGATTCTTGAAGAAGAATTTATTTGTATGCATTGATTAAGATAATGTACAGTTTTTTGAACAGAAAAAGGCATAGTAGCTGCTTACATTGCATCCAAGACCAGTGAAGAGGCAGAATTGATTCCTAGAAATGCCTTAATCCATATTTACCTTTTATTCATAAATATGCACAGCAAATATCTAGAGTAACTTCCTATTATTCTGTTAAAGCTGTCTGGATATGACCTCACAGAAAAACCCAGAGTAAATTTTTAGCTTTTATATTTTATTTATGTATTCAGTTCTTTTTTTATGAATTATATTTGAATTAGAAACCTTTGTATTTTACATATCAACCTCAGTTCCCTCTCGCTCCCAAAAGTACTCCTTACTGTACTCCCCTCTATTCCATCCTCCATCTACTACCTAGGGACAGTGAGGCCTTCCATGGGGGATTTTCTTCAAAGTCTGTCAAGTAATTTGGGGCAGTATCCCTACATGGGAAATGATCTCCAGGAAATCCAGTCATGCACTAGAAATAAAGCCTGGTTCCACTGCTAGAGGTCCTATAGACTGCCCAGGCCGCATTCAGGGGGCCTGGTTTGATCCTATGTTGGTTTCTCAGCTGATAGACTGGTGTCTATGAGCTCCCACTTGTTTGGGTCAGCTGTTTTTGTGGGTTTCCCCAGCATGATCTTGACCTTTCTGTTGAACACTCCTCCCTCTCTACAACTGGATTCCAGGAGGTTGGCTCACTGCTTTGCGTGGATCCCAGAGAAATTTTCTTAGAAATTTTAAAAAACAACTCTGAACTGAAGGTATAATTTTATTGGCTATAATTGATAAACTGCTGTCATAGTATTCAGGTGTAGAACCCTAGCAATGACTGAGAAGGGCATGGGTTGTTGGGGAGGATGAGAAGGGTATAAAATTTTAAAGGAAAACAACAGAAACATTGAGAAAGCCTAAACAAAATCAAGTTGCAGATAAAAATTTATCATCAGAGACAATTTATCTCTCAGAGATTTACACTCTCCCATTTCTCATTACTCACTGCAGGTTGGACACTTCTTCACTGTTTTTCTGCTACTTGAACTTACTGCTTTGCATTCAGCAGAGGAAAACATATTTGCTTTAGTGCAATAATGACTATAATTTTGAGGATACTTTTATCTTTTACATCTGTACTACTAGAACTTATTGCTTACTAAATGCTAGGTGATTTTTCTACTCAAACATTTTCCTACTCAGCCATGAAGTGTATTTATGAATATCCATAACATATTGGAGGTGCTAATGGACTGGCATCCATTATAAATACCTACTAAAAATATTGGTAAAATATTTGCAAAACAGGAAGTTAGGAAATGGTTTGATAATAAGTTTTATGACCTTTTCAACCCTGAGCCCATTCTGTCTAAATTTTCCATCTCCAGTTTCATATATCCTTCAGGTGAAGTTGTTAGAATATTCAGATGCCATCACTATGGACATGTGTTTTTGTATTAAGCGCTAGATTAAAGTGATAAAGTCTGGATTCTTTTCTAAAAATTAAATAAATCTGGCATTAAACTTTTGTGCCTAAAATAGGACTGATTTCTTTTAAATATCTTTAATTTATGCATGGAAAGTCAGATGCATTACCTTAATGCATTTCTCCTCATAATCACACACACACACACACACACACACACACACACACACTTATCCATATGAAAGTATAAAATGCCATGGGTAAACAAAATTAAAGTAGATAATTATAAGATAAAGCTTCCATTGACACATATGTGCAAAGGCTGTTGAAGAATATTTTAATCTGAAAAAAAAGAATGAGTAATTTGTAAGGCTTTAGTATATAAAGTGTCATACCAACTTTCAGAAAGGAAGAATTTGTTCTCTGTCACTGCAAGACAATGTAAGATTTTGATTTTATAAATGGATAGATAAGCATGGCTATAAGGGACAAGGAAAGGTAGAGCCCCAAATGAATAATTATCAGCCTTTCAATTCTCATAGTCTATAAGAGATTATGCTGTGAGTATTCTGAGATAGGATATATACCAATTTATGAAGTGATGTGTGTATTTTCGTATTTATTCAAAATATCCATCACAATTCAAGATGAAGGGCTTGAGGGAAGTAAGATATTCAGACCCATTCTCTGGTAAGGTAAGACCACGTGGAAAGACTTAGTTTGATAGAAATGGTTTAATATTTAAGACAGAGCTAACCAATAAGAAACACTTGTAACAGGCCAACAGCTTTATATCTAATACAGCATCTCTCTGTGTTATTTGGGGCTGATAAGTCTCTCAACCAGGCTGGTGGGAAAGTACTCAGTAAAGTGGTACCTGCAACACAGGTACTAAGTTTTAAATTCCACTTAAAACTTGACAAAAGCTTAAAAAGGGATTTTAGAAACAAAAGAACAGAGTCAAGCAAGGCTTCTTAGTAGCAGCATTTTTCTCAGGTAGGCTCTGTTTTGCTAGAAATAATCAAAGACTTGCAAGGCTCCTTTACTGAGGTTTCCTAATTAAGCATAAGAGGCAAAAATCTGCAGAGCCCTTTTAGAGGGTCTCACAAGTCCCTTTTCTAGTTTAGTTCTTTGGGAGAGGGAGACTGGATCTTTTTTAAGGATACAGCCCCAAAACTTTTAGATACCCAAAAGTTTAT
This sequence comes from Cricetiscus sungorus, assembly GCA_030556225.1. Lineage (NCBI taxonomy): Eukaryota > Metazoa > Chordata > Mammalia > Rodentia > Cricetidae > Cricetiscus > Cricetiscus sungorus. Next base: position 33,861,372 of record JANBXA010000741.1, on the reverse strand, counting down.
GTGCAGCTCTAATTGAACTCTAGGAATTTTTTTTTTTTTAAAGAGGGATACAAAGTTGGGGGGGTGGGGATGAGTCTGGGCAAAGTTGGAGAGATGAGGGTAAGAATGACCAAAATTCATTGTATGCATCTATAAAATGCTCAAAGAATAAAAGTATTTAAAAATAAATAAACAAACAAACAAAAAACAAAACAAAAAAGAGTCACTGCTAACACTTGAATGGTGTGTATAAGCAGCTGGCAATGTCAGTGACCACATCTTTAAGCCAGCAGCATGCTGTTTGATGGCAGCATAGACCAAGGCAGTGAGCACAGCTCTCACTGCTGTCAGTAAGCATACCCCTGCCATATTGGAAAGCAATGTTGTTATTTAGCAGATAAAAGACTCATAGCCATAAAAAGATAAAAGATACAGTGAAGACAGATTGAGATAAAGAAAAAACCTCTAAAGTTTTACAGTGTGTTTAAAATATATGTAGACATGGGAGAGAAAAAGAAACAGGATAAAGTGGTTTAAAAAAAAAGTAGAAATAAAGTAGCTGGGTGTGATGGCACATGCCTTTAATCTCAGCACAAAGGAGGCAGAGGCAAGCAGATCGCTCTGATTTTAAAAACATCTTGACTTCAAATTTTAAGTCTAAGGACAGGTTACAGGGGAAAAGAAATTATGTTTTTGTTTCTACAGAATATGTAAAGCTGTGGAATCTTTCCAGACTAACATGGTTTGATCAAGCAAAACCCAGTGTTGTACGTGAGCTTGGGAAAAAGAATTCTGGGGAAGGGGGGGGTTAAATATACCTTTATCTGCATATCAGTTTCAGTTCCCTATAGAAAACTACACCAAGAAAGTGAAAAATGACTCTTTTGCGTAGCTCAGAGTTAAAGCAAAAAGAGTTGTTTCCTATAGGTGGACACTCAAATTTAATAAATATATATTTATTTACTTTTAGCCTTTCTGAAAGCTATAATCTAAGGACATAATTCCAGTAGTGTGGTTTCTAAATAATTTCTTACCTTATCTCCTATACTCTCCTAAACATAAATGTATCAAAGGCTAGTGACTGTCAGTGAAAAAGCCTTTTAGAGCAATAACATATGTGACTTATCATTCAAAATTAAGAGAATAAAATGAGAACTGTAGATATGCCAAGAATTTTGATATAACACAAATATAAACATACAGAACATTTAACAAAAGAAAAATATGGGGAGAGAGAAAAAAATCTCAAATTCTGGTTGCCTTGCTCAGAGAAAGATGATAGCTTTCAGAAATGCCAAAAGAAGAAAATACACATATGTATATTAAATTTGAGTGTCCACCTATAGAAATAATTCTTTTTCCTTTTACTCTAAGCCATGACAGAGGCATTTTTCTCTTTCTTAATGTTATTTTCTATAGGGAACTGAAACTGACATACCTTTATAAATATATTTAAACACACACACACACACACACACACACACACACACACACACACACACACTTCCAGTTTCCAAGTTCTTGTATACTTCCCCCTTCCTCTCACCCATTTTATTTGTTTGCTTGCCATGTATTGTTTAATTTGTGTACATGTTACATACATGAGACATAGGTTTTTCTTTGGTTGGCTTATCAAATTAATATTCTTTTCATAAAAATAATTTGGAAGTGTTCATTCCTGTTCGGTTTTAGAGTAGTAATTTAAAAGGACTATCAGTATCATCATCTTTAAAAGACATGCCATGATAATTTTATTGTTCTGAACATACATATAGTGTTTTTTCATTTTGAAACTTTCCTTGAAGGTTGTTTTTGGTAAAGTCTATAAGTAGCCATTTTGGGTTAAAATTAATTATAGAGACAGGTCTGGAATCCAGTTGTAGAGAGGGAGGAGTGATGAGCAAAGATGTCAAGACCAGGGTGGGGAGACCCATAGAAGCAGCTGACCTGAACAAGAGGTAGTTCATGGACCCCAAACTAACAGCTTAGAAAACAGCATAGAATCTAAGTAGGACCCCTGAACATTGGTGTCAGGAGACCTGGTCAGTCTATGGAGCATCTGGTAGTGAAACAACATTTATCCTAAGCATTCAAATGGACTTTGGGAACACATTGCCCATAGAGAGATATTCTCTCAGCATAGACACACATGGGAGGGCCTAGGCCCTGCCCCAAATGATGTGATAGACTTTGATGATGCCCCATGGAAAGCCTTACCTTCCCTGGAGAACAAAAGGGGGAAGGGGTGGGATGTCAGTGAAGAGCATGGGAGTTTGGCAGGGAGATGGAACAGGGATTAATATGTAAAATAAGATTGTTTCTAATTTAAATTAAAAAAAAAAACCTGTTTTCTTTAAAGGATGTTTAGCAACATTTACTTTCTTTACCACAAAACATAAGCCAAATTGCAAACAAATGCAAACAAACAAAAAAAGAGGACAAACTGAGGTTATCTCAAACATCTGGAACAATAAATAAGCTATTATTGCTATCAAATCATCTACTATTATGTAATCCATTTCAATCTCAAAATAAAGAGATAAATCACACATACAACTAAATTTCTTGAGATTAAAAATTTAGTGTTATGGGATAGCTAATGGCTCAGTGTGTAAATGTGTCAATCCTGATAAGCTGACATTGATTCAGGTATAACAAATGGTAGAAAGAATCAATTCCTGAAATTTGTCCTCTGACCTTCACCTGAATGCCATACATGAGCAAAGTCACACAAACAAACAAGTAAATAGAGGTGACATGATTACAATAAAATTTTTAAACATTTAATTATAAAATGTCTACATCTCAGGTTATACCTGTATTTATCTGATAGACTCATTTTTAGATTTTTAATTATATATATAGATATAATCTAATATTTATATAAATGGATGACATTTTTAGATAAACACTGCATTCAGTATAACATTTTTGTCATATGTAAAAGACAAATTTTTCCCAATTTCTTATAAGATTTTATAAAAACAAAATAATAAATAATGAACTGTTTCTAAAATGTAATCTCATAAAAGATTAAATGTTTCCGCTCCTGTAGGGAAGGAACAAATTTGAGGCTCTCCTAGTACTGTAGGTAACTGATTACATAGTAAGCATACTTAACTAACAGACTATATAAATTACAGTTATTAGCAATACTGAAATAATTTATAGTGAATCTTTAAAGCAAATTACAAATATATGTTTCTACAACTTATATGAAGGAGTTGCAATATGTAATCTATAATTGGATTACTAAAGCATTAACCTCATACAAGTTTAAGAACACTTGGCATCTCAAGATCTACAGTATGACAGCACAATAAGGTTTATAAGTTGTTAATTAGTTTAAGGCATCATTACGCATCATCAAGAAATATGTAATTTTTTAATAAGAGTGAGAACAAGTGTTGTGAAGGGACAAGTATCTGAAAGTAACGATCTTAGGTAATGTAAAATATCATATAATTTAGACCAATTATTTAGAAAGAATAAGTTTTGAGTAACACAATTTTAAGATGATGAATGGCTGTAATTATTCAAATTAGTTTTAGATTGCTAACAAATTTGAATGCACTAAGAAAAGTACAGCAAAACCTCAACATTTATTTGACAAAAGCACCCAAAATTACTGTCCTTGTGAAATGGAGGCTAAAATACTCAGAAATGCTAGTAACATGGGCAGACTATATAACTTAGTTTTTCTTTCATTTTTATAAGTTTTTAGGTTACTCTGTACAATGTATTTTGTTCCTATACATCTTTTCCCCATTCTTCCCAGAGTTATCCTTGTTTCTCAACTGGCCCCCTCAAATTTGTGTCATAAATTTTTAAATCTTTCAAGTATAGTTTATGCTTCTCATGTGCTATTAGTTATATCATCTTCTTTGGTATGCGGCTTACTCAATAGAGACCATACTTTTAAGGAAAACAGATTATCCCACTCACAGCAGCAATTTCAATTGTAATTTGATCTTCAGCTAGGGATGGGAGTTGACATATATTCCCATGCTGAAATTTTGTCTGGCATGACTGGATAGAGGTCTTGTTTATATTGTATTAACCACTGTGTGTTTATATGTGCAACTGCCTTACAATGTCCAGAAAACACTACTTTCTTACACTCACTACCTATGTTTTATATATTCTTTCTGGCCCTTCTTCTGTCACAATCACCAAGCCTTTAGGTGAGGAAGCTGTGATATACATGCCCTATTTAGCACAAATCATTCTGCAGTCATTTATTCTATACAGCTTGATCAGTTGTTGTCTCTGTATTAATTGTTACCTAAAGCAAACAGAAGCTTCTCTCATGATGATTGACTCATATATTAGTCTATTGATATAACATTAAGTTGGTAAAAGCTAATTTGATTCTATGTCCATTTAACATTAAAAATAATAGGTTTTTCCCTAGAATTATGGTCTGTCTAGTAACAGAATCTTGGCTGAAGTAACAGTATGAGATATGGGCTTTACTTTATGGAGCAGGCTTTAAAACAAAAAATAGCTTCTACAATAATATTTGTGCTGCTATTGCATTAATGGTTGTGTCTTGCCAGACTTGTAATTGTTGTAGCTTACAGGGTTCACAGCTAGCCAAGACTATGGTTTAATTTTCTCTGCTGGTAGTATTAATAATTTTAAAACATCTTTATTCTCTGTTACACATACAAATTAAATCAAACAATGATGCCAGTCATTTCCCTATTTTAGCTTGACATGGTGGGGCAGGTCTCTAATCCCAGCACTCTAAAGAAAGAGGCAGACTCTTTGTGTTTGAGACCAGCCTGGTCTACAAAGTGAGTTCCAGTGCATCCAAGACTGTTCGACAAACACTCTATTGAAAAACCAAAGAGAATAAGACATAAATTTCCTTACCTATTGTCTTAAAATAATAAAAAGATAATATGAATTTATCAGGTACATACATAGATAATGAATTCCATATTATGTATATGAATATGACTATCTGAAATAAGTGGAACACTCAGTTGCATGTCTATGTCATGAGATTCTTAAGTATTATAAACTTTGGATCCAAATTTTATAAAACAATTACTTTAGATATAATAGATACCATTTTGCTTTATTGCAAAATAGTCTCTGTTAATTTTTCTGATGTCTACATCTACTCATGCCTGACCAAAATAAATAATAATAATAAAATAAAATAAAATAAACAAAGAACAACAATGAAACAAAAACACATTCCTCAAAGAAGTTCTTAATCAAGACATATGAGTTATGACCAGCAGCATCATATAGACCAAAGTACTGTGTTTGGATAATTTTATCAGAGAGGAAAGCCACCATGATGAGAAAGTCATATTTGGCAAGCCGCCAGACATGATTTTGTTGTACTATTTTGGTCTATCAAATTTAGCAGAAAGCTCAAAGATGGCATTCTACCCAAATAGCTACCAGAGAGTTACAGGGAAGTGTGACGAAGTTATAAATTCTCAAAGCTTACCTCCTGTGATGTGTTGCCTATAGCAAGACTTTCCACCCTATGTTTTCCATAATATCCCTAACATTACCACCAACTGGGAGCAGACTATTGAAATACATGAGCCTACTGTTGTAGGCTTTCTCATTCAAATCACCATGAATAGGATACCTTAGCAGAAATGAGAGCTAAACCATGTTGTGAACACAGAGAGAGAGAGAGAGAGAGAGAGAGAGAGAGAGAGAGAGAGAGAGAGAGAGAGAGAGAGAGAGGGAGGGAGGGGAGAGAGGGAGAGAGAGGGAGAGAGGGAGGAGAGAGAAAGGAGAGAAAAGAGAGAGAAATGAAAATTCATCTTACTGGAAAGAAGATAGCACCCCCAAAAGATCATAATATGCAGTTATTCTAGGTGGTTACTTCAAGGAAAATCATTGTATCTAGAGTAGAAGATTTTTTTTCTACATCTCATTCAGTATCCCCTCCACCTGCAAATCACCTTTATTTAATTCACAATAGAATTTTCACTGGAGAGTTCCAAATGAAACAAAATTAGCATTTTTCATTCAGATACAAGCCATTCATGGCTTTCAAATACACCTGTTTTCTGTTCCTGTTAATGTTTCTACTAACTGAAGCCCCACCAAAAATTAAATTAATTAAAAAAGAACAAATGACTAACCTTCCTTGTCTAACAAATTGTTCAACAGGAAACATAATTTTGGTTAAGAAAGATCACCATAAGGCCTGCAAGACACCATTAGTTGGCTCAACATCACAAATAAAAAAGTAAACAAATAAATTTCATTGTGCTTTACCAATGTTCACTAACCAAAGAAACAATTTTAGGTGTACAGATTCCAAGTATTCATTTTGTTTTTCATTGGTTTCATCACAGTTAGCACAGGAATATGAATGCTGGCTATTGGGGGAAAAAAAAGAGTATCTGAAAGTGCAATTAGATGTATCTGATGCAAGAAATCCTCTTTCACCCAGAGCCAGAAAGCTTTGGGGTAAAAGCCTCAGTCCCAAAAACAACATGAGGTATTGTAACATAATGGTCTGCCAAATTCAGTTACAGTATCACCTAGCTGTAAGGCCTGACTCTATGGTTGTCTGTATTAACGAAACAAAGAAACCATTTTATATAATATGAGAAATATATTTAATTAGTATAATATATTTCCAACATATATTGGGAAAATGGGTTTATTTATTGTTTGAATAAACATTCAGAGAGGTACATTTTTTCTCATCTGTCTAATGCCAGTGTTGTAAGTTATTGAAGGATAGAGCTAAGTCTAGAATATATGTTATGTCCTTTACGGAGGTCCTATAACCCAGCAGAGAAGACAATCGCAGAAATAAGTCCTCTCCAGGCTTTTGGAGTTTGGGGATTAGATCCCTTTTGTTTCTTATAGGGAAAGAAGACTCAGAATTTTCTAAAATCAGAATTTTCTAAAAGAGATTGTTATGAGCAGGTTTCCACCCACCTTGTCCCTGAGCCACGCCAGCCCCAAATAACACACAAAGATACTATATTAGATATAAAGCTGTTAGCCTATTACTAGCATTTCTTATTGGCTAGCTCTATCTTAAATATTAACCATTTTCTATTAATCTAAGTATTTCCACGGGGTCTCATTTTACCAGAGAGAGGACCTAGAGCTCTGTTCTCTAAAGTCTGTACTTACTGACTCCTTCCTACTACTTCCTCTCTCCTCCTTGTCTCCTAATCCCACATATTTTCCTTTCCTATTGGCCAATAGTGCTTTATTCATTAACCAATACGTGAAACATTTACAGAATACATCTCCCATCATCTCCTCTTTTCTGTCTAAAATAAAATGGGATTTAACTTTAACATAGTAAAATATATCACACAACAGTTATCAAATAAGAACCACAGTCAACAATGTTTAGTCCATTAACATTTAGCAATATTTAAATAAGATATTCTATCATCTATCCTATCTTTGTGAGTCTAAAATCCTATATGTAACTTTAATCTTACTAAGGAAAAATTTAACTATCTGCCTTCAGCTCCATCAAAGACCACGTAAGAATAATGTATAAACTCTAGAAATTATACAAACATCCTCCTACCTAATCAGTCACCTGAAGTTCTGTAATGTTCCATCTCAGCCTATAAGCCACAGTGTGTCTGGCAACTCCTCAGCAAAGCAGAAAACTGTAAACTGTCTACCTGTATTGGCAATTTGTCAGTCACTTGTCTCTGTGTCCTGCAGAATGTCTGGTAGAATCTTCCATGAAGGAGTAATCCTGTAGCAATGTCCATCTTGTATCAGCAGTCACTTTCCTGTGGGTCCTGCATGTCCAATTTATACAGCCTAAAGTCAAACTGTGCAGGCAAAAGCAGTATCTTGCCCAAATGGCTAGTCTTGCCATGTAGAAAACAAACTTCATAATGCATTTCTTTGATGTCCATCTTCCATTCTGATGCAGATGCTATTTCCAGGAGCAGTTATGTCTCATTGTTAAGAAAAACCCTAAACCATTTTACATACCATATTCTGTAGGTCTTAGAAAGGTATGAAGGATGTCTATCCATCTCAAATACGTCTCTGTATATCTTCAAAGCCTAACTAACTTAACTCTACGTTTTGACTATAATAGCTAATTATCCATAATCTGTACTAAATTATGCATTATTTTTCTAAATGAGCTATATAAACACAATATCTAAACAAGAGTAGAAATATACATCTCACAAACTTGACCTTAAATTTGTATCAATAAATGAAAATCCATTAAAAAACAAAGGACTCATTTCTATACAATACTCCCCGTTTTACCTTTAAAAAGACATGGGTTGTGATCATTAACCATTTATAACCAAGCCTATTTAAATGAAAACAAATATTTATAGACAATATTTGGGAAATTGGGCGTCCTTCTTTCCAAACTGCTTCCTGCTGGTAGGGGCGCTGTCATGGGGGAATCCTAAGACTTGAATTCCTGGTTGTAGTGGTCTGTAAGGCTGACTTGTCCCAGGGACAATGCTTCAGGGGGGCTTGCTTGATCAAGTCATTTTAGTCTGGAAGGAATCCATGGCTTTTCATTTTCTGTGGAAACAAAATTAGAAATTCTTTTCCCCAGTAACCTTTCCCTGAACTTAAATTTTGAACTCAAGGCATTTTAAAAATATATATATTGGAATAATTCTGCATCATTTGTTTTAACAGTTGCTATTTTCTCAGCGGTCAAACAAGACAAACACAAGAGAACAGCATACAATATCCAAAGTTTCTTTGGGCTTTCCTCCCATCTTTATGTGGCATTTTTATTACTCTATTTCTTCTCTTCTATTTTATTTATTTATTTATTTATTTATTTATTTATTTATTTATTTATTTATCGATACAGGGTTTCTCTATGTAACTTTGTCTGCCCTGGAATTCATTCTGTACACCAGGTTTACTTTAAAATTACAGAGATCCATTTGCCTCTGCCCAGAGTGCTGGAATTAAAGGCATGTACTACCATATCCAACTATTCTCTCTAGCTGTTCATACACACCATTGAATTTTTAGCAGCGCTACTTAAATCCTTGAGGTTTTTTGCCACTTATGCTGAGTCAGGAAACCTCCCTTAAAGGAGCCAGGCAAGTCTCTGCTTGTCTCTAGTGAAACAGAATCCAACTAAGAAAAATACTGCTACCAAGAAGTCTTTCTTGTCTCTGTTCTTTTGTTTCTAAAACACTGTTTTAAACTTTTGTTAAGTTTTAAGTAGAAATTCTTCCATCCATGTTAGATGCCATTTTGTTGAAGTATGTTTTTCCACACACCAGTCCCCAATAACCCACTGAGAAGCTGTATTACATAAAATGAATTGGCCAATTAGTAGTGTTTCTTATCAGCTAGCTCTGTCTTAAATATTAACCCATTTCTATTAATCTATGTATTTCCACGTGGTCTCATCTTACCAGAGAGAGAGAGAGAGAGAGAGAGAGAGAGAGAGAGAGAGAGAGAGAGAGAGAGAGATGAGGGTCCAGCATTCTGATCTCTTCATTCTCCATCTTGATTCATCTCCACCTCTTCCTGAAACCTCCTTTTCTCCTAGTCCTATTGGCCAACAGGGCTTTATTCATTAACCAATACAAGAAACATATTTACAGAATGACATCTTCCATCAGGATTCTATTATACTTTTTATTATAATTGTATGGAAACTAGATTTTCTTAAGAAATATCATTAGTTTTCCTCTATCTCCGGAAGCTATCCATGAAAAGTAAAACTGCCAGTTTTTCTGTATGGGCCAGTTTTGGTTAGTGGAAACACATGCACATTTGCACGTGAGTGTGAGAGCACACACACACATGTATGCATGCACACACAGAGTATAGTTTAAAAAGTAGAATGATTTATTTTGTCAGAATTTGGAAGGTTATAGCCATATGTAGGAATTAGAACCAAATGCAAAGTATACATAGTAGGTTAATTTGATCAAGCATAGGTCAAAGAAGCAAGGACAGCATACGGCTCACACACAGCTAAATTCCTATTCCTGTCTATTCATTGAGCTTTCTGAGGACATTCCAGAATTAGACCACAGCACAGAACTCTCTGTTCTCACAGCAGATCATGATATCCTTATACAAAGGTGCCCTGCTTTAGAATGGAAATCTGAATTTATCCACGTACTCCTTTAGTCTTATATTAGTTCCTTTTGTTCAATCTCACTTTGTTTTGGCAGCACATGTTCCCTGGAATCAAAATGTAACAACAATGTTTCTTCTGGGTCTTTTGTTTTTGCTGCTAAAGTAGTCTTTTTAAACCAATATTTTGACTAAACAGATTTGTTATGCCTTTCTCCTTTGGGCCATTCTTTTGTTAAGGAAATTTATGACTTACCTGATGTGTCTTCCACACTTTCACAAATGAATGCTTATTTCCAGATAGGGGTGTTAGGGAGGTTATGGAACCATCAGAAGGAAGCACGCAGTTAGCAGAAGTAGATGGAAAGGGACACACCTTTGTTATACCTGCAGTGGTTTGATGTCTGCTATCTGCTTCCTAGTTGGCTATGTTGTGTTAAAACTTGACACTTCTGCTGCTCAGCCTTTCTTCCTCAACCAACTAAGACTTTGAGAAGCCACAAGGCAAAAAGGTCTTTTTATACTTTATATTTTGGACATAGTAAAGAAAGATGATCAACATACAAAATGGAAGTAACTGATATTTGTCTCTAAGGAAAGAAAAGCTATTGATACTATGTTGGGTAAAATTTTTGAAGAAAAAAATGGATCACTATTTAGTAGTAGTGATGCATTTCTGGAAAGTAATGAAAACTATAAACCACTGTCAAGAATGACACAGAAAGCTGAAGGATGACTGAGAAAGAAAATAGTAATGTTAGAATAAAACTTTAGTACATTGAACCCAATTAAGTAATGATAGATTCCATATAGCCATATAGTGGCAAAGAATTTGAGTGTTAGGCTTTGCAACAGAAGCAATGATGTAATCACATATTAAGTAATATTTTAGAAATGCTGAAGCATAAATTGTTGGAACATATTTGTATCATTATGAACTTGGTGACACTTGCCTGAATTTCCAATGTTTGAGAAACTGTGCTAGCAAGTGAATGTTTAAGGTCAGCCTAGACTAAGACTATGTAGTGAGAAACTGAGCCTAGAAAAAAGAGGTTTCGTGTGTAGTGCTGTGGTCTGATGCTTGCTGACCATGTGTGAGACCTTAAATAATCATCAGATCTCAAAACAATTGCCATGTAGAAATGTTGTGGCAATGAAATAAATAGATGCTCTAACATGTATACCTTCAGTATATTTGGGTTCAATATAATCACACTTAAAGTCTCTTAACAAAATGTAATATAAATTAGTTTCAATGTTTTCTTAAGGATGAATACAAGTATCATAGAAATTATTATTACATATTTGTTTACTTCTGAAATAAAAAGTACAGTTATACTAGTTATTTAACAGAGAGTTGCATATTGACATATGTAAAATGTAAGGACCTCAATCATGTGAATTGGAAAAGCTGAAAGTTCTGCAAACAGGAATGCCCTCTCAATATATTCTATTTCTCGAACATAATTCTAATCTACTGTTCTCTGTGTCTTTAATTCCTCCCTTGTCATGTTATAGCTCCGGATTTCAAACAGAGTACTTGCAGATATCCTTATTTCTGCTAGCTCATTGTTTTAATTACTCCTAAAGTGTTTAGTACATTTTTCATACCCAGGTAGGATTTATGTCCAGGTAGCATTGCCTGGGTTCATGGCATCTTGCTCTCATACTCATCCTTTCTTTGACATTTCTCAAACAGTTTTTAACTGGATTTTGGAAGCATTTCTTGGAAAACACCTTAAGCACTTTGCTATTTAGAGAATTTATGTTCACATGTGTCCAGGCTCTATTTGATTTTACTTGCCTTCTTCAGTACCACTAGAGAATTGCAAAAAAGTCATTAAAGTTATCCAATGAGACACCTCTCCCCTCATTGGACTGGTAATGTTTTAATGATTATTCCTTATGTTTTTGGAAGCTTTTAAAAGCTTAAAGTAGGACTTGTTAAATTAAACTCATGAGATAGAAACATCTGCTAAGGATGTGCCAGTCTTGTTGCAGTATATATGATAATGTAATGAGATGAAGGTCATATTCCCCATATAAAATTCCCATATTCTAGTAAGGCTAATCAATTTGTTGTGCAAATATGTAAATTATTAAAATTTCATTAATTTGTGTAAAATTTTATGTTACATATAATATAATTTTATGCCATTGAGAATAGCAAGAATAGCGCATATTTAAAAAAAGAGTGAGTATGAAAGTCCATGCATGGCAAAACATATATCAGGTAGACAGAGGACAACTCTCAGGTGTGAGCAGTCTCTTGCCAGTCTTTAGCATCAGTTTGTTGAGCTCATTTTATTAGGCTTAAAATGAAGCACTTTCCCCCACTGAGACATCATATTCGCTTATACCTAATTGATATATTACAAGTATTAATTAAAAATTGCTCCAGATAACCACAGATTAATCTGGAGAAGGATGAATAATGTAGACCTGAAATTACAACAATATGATACTTTTAAAACATAATAGTAAATAAAAATAACAATATTTACAGAAATAGAGGTATTAAGTATCAATGAGGAACTTAGCTTTTTTTTTCCATACATACTGATAAGTGAGTATACCTCTCTAGGGAGTTAAATTGTTGAGGAAGAAAAAATTACTTTAACATTTACTTAAATTATCAGTGTTTCTTGATGAATGAAACACATGTACTAGTTAGCTATAAAGGTCTACAAAGTTAATCTTTAACATAAATAGTAATTTGGTAAGGAATGGAATGTATAGCTAATGTTCTAAAGTATGGACTAGAAAAATTCACAATTCCGATCTTCTTTAATGATAAAATGATTTGATGATAAAATCATATCCTTTTTCTCTGGTAACCTGTCACTTTGTGTATCTCTGTCCATCTTACTCTGTCTTCCTGCCTATGCCTCTCTGTTTCTATCAGTCTCTATCTCTTTCTCCATCTCCCAAATATTTTCATGTGTTGCACAAAGAAAAGGCAATATTATGTCATGTAAACATGTATCTTTTATTTTATTAAATCTTTTTCTCATTTTATATACTTAACATATCATCCCAGTTACCATTCTCTCCCCTCCTAGAGCTCTCCCCACCTGAAGCTCATCCTACTCCATCCACTCTTCAGAGAGAATAAAGTTTTGTATTGAAGTCAATAGAATTAGGCACATCTCTTTGAGGCAGGATCAGAACTCCCCCTCCTCCAAGATTTAGACTGAGCAAAGTATCCCTGTAAAGAAAACAGCCTTCAAAAAGCCAGTTCAAGCTCTTGGGATAAGTCCTGGCCCCTACGTAAGTTGCCTCAGAGAATGCCAAAGTCACACAACTGTTACCCACATTCAGAGGGTCTAGTTTAGTTTCCAGCATAACTGCCTTTTACTTATTAACACTGAAAACTGTGAAAAACTACATTACAAGTTTATATAAAGAAGGCTAGTTTTTACAAGTCACCTATTTTTAATATGGTAGCACTAGCAGCCCTATAAGATCTCACGAGAAAAAACTTTCAAAAATATATGAAGTTTCCCTCCTTTATGCCAACTTTCAAAATAAGAATAGGTTTCACAAATGGTACACATTATCAGATTCTCGAATAATAAAAAGTATGTGCTTGGGAAATACTGGATGTTCTTCCAGAGGATCTTGTTTCAGTTCTCATATCCCAGAAGGCAACATACAGCTGTCAGTAATTGTAGTTCTATACTGGCCATCACTGTCTTTGATCTCAGTAAAGGAATGTAATTCACAGACTCATGAAGCAAAGTATCTCTTCATATAAAATAAGCTAAAGTTTACAAGAATTATGAAAGAAAGAGTCTAAAAATGACTTTCTGTGCTTTCTAGAAATTGTAGAATAATGTGGGATATATAGATTTCTTTTTGATGATACAAGGAATCTAAATTTCAATTGTGTGTCCCAGGTGTGTATTTATATGCAATAAGCAATCATCTTGTAAATTAACTGAAACTGAACTTCAATTTAAAAAGAAAAGACTATGGAAATGCAACTTTTGAGAGAAATGCTTCAGACATGTTAAAGATTGGATTAATAAAATCCTTTACATATCTAAAAAGGTTTCCAAATTTCACTCACATAATTATAGTTTGTCATGGGTCTCCATTTTTATAATAAATGCATGTTTTTTTTTTGTACCGGGAAAAGATTAACCATGGGAAATATCTCTTCAATTCTTCTGAGGTATTGCTCAGCACAGAAGGTTTCAAAGACAGTTAAAACTTCTAGTATCATATAATAGGATGAAAGGACTTTTCTAGTAAGCAACAGTGAAATTCAGAAGGGAATGGAGGTAGAGAAATAGAAGCAGTAGATATTAGGATTGACTCTTGAAGAATGTACATTCATGGTAATTGACAGAGATGGGGAATGTGGTGGAGAGATCTCCCTACTTCTCTCTTATCTGTTTACCTTCTTTTCTATCAGAAAAGATCATTAGATACCTTCAAGTTTGATGAGATAATTCCAGTTCCCCCTCCTTGTCCTCCTCTTCTTCATTATTTCTCTTGAAAATCCTTTGACACAACAGTAACTCTTGGGTGTATCACCCCTTACAGACAAGTAGATGCTTGAGAGATTTACCACAATGTGTACATCATGGTGGAAATAAGTATGGAATATATAGAACATGACATTGCAGTCTTTGTATTTTTTATTTCTTCTATATACTTTCTTGGACTGTCAAGAAAAAAATAATATCATCCCTATGGAAATGTAAGAGAATTCTACAACTTTAATAGTAAACAATCTGTGCTTCAATGAATGTAAAATGCAACATTTCCTCCAGACTTATACAGAGGTATCTATGAAGTACAAAACAAATTCTCTGTGGTGATACATTGTTTATGATCTAATAAAGCTTGCCTGGAGATAAGAATGCAAAGCTAGACACAGCCATAGAGGCCAGGAAATGGTGGTACACACACCTTTAATCCCAGGAGCCATACTAGATAGCCATAGATGCTGGGTGGTGGTGGTTTATGCCTTTAATTCTAGCACAGGAGAACTATATAAACTAGGAACAGGGTCTCGGACCAGGCAAATTAGTCTCCAGCCATGTTGAGGACAGGATCGCTCCAGCCTTCATAGAAGTAAGAGCTCTTTGGTTGCTTGGCTGCTTTGCTTTTCTGATCTTTATCTTGAACCCTAATATCTGTTTCTGGGTTTTACTTATTCTTACTAAAATTCAGATTAATATTTTATAGAATATTAAATGGAGTATAAAAGCCAATGAATTGAGAGAAGAGGATATCAGGTGCATGAGAAATGATGACCAGGCATTTATGAAACAGAAAAGAAGGAAAGGAGAGCATTTCAGCTGTGGAGAGCATGTGAGAGTTGAGAGGAGGGAAAGGACATTCAAAGGCAGCATGGAGTATCATGACTTGTGGGCAAACATGGTTTTGAGACTCATCTGTAAAGCCTAGTGAGGAAACTTGAGTGCATCCTGGTCAGAATGAATTTCAAGCAAAGAATACATAAAAGAAGTTTACCAGTGTGCTTAGTGTGCTTATTTTTTTTTTTTAAAAAAGAAACTGAGTTCAGAAATTGAGATTTATATTCAGGCATTGGGCTAATTGTGGTGCATCCAACACTCATAGTGACTTCTAAATATAGATTTCTCATGTTACATATTTAAAAACATTTTAACGATAAAACAAAGGAAAAAATAAAATTATAAAATTGTCCATAGATTCTATGTGTATGGTGGAAGTCTAAGACCAAGATTAACTGTACAAGTTATTGTGTGGCTACTAAAATTTTCCAAATTTACAAAATTGATTTTTATTATTAATAATAATATGTGAAATATGTAAATCAGACAAAATAAATACAAAAATACTAAACTGAACACTTGCAATTTCTACTTGATACCCAGTAAACAAAAAAAAACTTCATTAAGTTTAACAAAATAAATTTAATAAATAAAAAATAGTATTTATAAACACAACTAATTGAACTTTATGAATATGTAAAATTGAGTTTTGAAATATATTTGGCCCAGTTGGTGATAGTTCATAAGATACAACATAAGATAGGTCAATGTACCAAACAACAACAATATAAACCAAAAAAAGATTCACTGATAACCTCAATTTGAGTCTTTAACTTTCTAAATCTTTTTTTTTTCCTTTTATGAAATTTACTGCTATTTAATTTATCAACATTCTCAGGTTTTTATTTACTCTTTGATCATGAATGTTATTAATGGGCACCTTACAGGTAATTTGAGGGCATGATTTGCTGTGATTTTCCTTTGCTAGTCTTTAAAATAATCTGCTGGTTCTCAATGACTATCTTTTGAAATTTTTATCCCATGCCTTATATTTTACTTATGATATTATTTGTAGAAAAATATTTTTAAATGGAAATATAATTACCCTTCATTCAAGATAGATACTTTTGTAACAATCAGCTTCATCCTTAAAATACTAATATGTTGTCATATTCTAGGATGTTTTCTGAATACAGCAGAGTACTAGCAGTTGATTGAAATGTCAGCGTCTCACCAACAATGAAGAATCACTTGAAATCATGTTTGCCTTTCTTCTGTCACTCTGTACACTCTGAAGAAGTCAAGGTGGTTTAGAAAATATGAAAGACTTGTTTGTATTAGCTAAAATTAAATAGCATAATTGAATTTGAAAAACTAGTTTTGACTTGCAAACAGTTATTAACAGGAGTTAGTTTCTAGGTTAGCAATATGGGCAATAGCCCACCTCTCTCAGTGCTAGGATCTTATCAGATCTAGACCCATGCATGCTTCCATAGTCTATGAGTTTTTATACCCATCATTCCTGCTTTATTTATAAGATCTTTAATTCTTGGTGCCCTCCATATTTTCTGGCTATTATAACTTTTATTCCTCCTTTTCTCAGAGTTCCCTAATCATCAAAGTAAGAATTTGATAGAGATTCCCATTTAGAACTTAATATTCCAAAGGCATTCACTCTCTACGGATTGTCCAGTTGTGAATCTCTCTATTTGTTCTCATCTACTTCAATGAAAACCTTCTCAATGGTGCTGAGCAAAACACAAATATATGAAAAGAGCAGAATGTCGTCATTCTATTGCTATATTTCTTTTAGCAGAACAATAGTGTTTGCTTTTTCCCTAGGTCTATGACCTATTTGGTTTCAAGTTATTGGTCTTCAGAGCTTTGTTGGGGGTGTCTTCCATCTCATGCAGTGGGTTTTTAATTCAGGCAAATATTGGTTGGTTAGTCTTATAAGCTTTGTGCCATTACACAATGCAATAGTACTTATCTGTTAAACATAATGAAATAATGAAATCTATAGGTAAATGATGGGAGATGTTATTCTGTAAATATGTTTCTCATACTGGTTAATTAATAAAGCCCTGCTGGCCAATAGGAAACTAGATAGGCGGGGCTAGGAGACTAGGAGGAGGAGGAAAGAGGAAGCATGAGGAGTCAGCATGGAGAGCTTGGAGAAAGAAGATGCTGGTGTTGGCTCCCTATATGATGACCACGTGGAAATACTTAGATAAGTAGAAATGGGTTAATAATTAAGACAGAGCTAGTCCATAAACAATAATGGTAACTGGCCAACAGGATTGTATCAAAGACAGAGTCTCAGTGTGTTCTTTGGGGCCAGGGCACCAGACTAGCAGCAGGTGGGCTGGCAAAAAACATACATGCTATAGATAAATGGATATGGCTAAAAATAATCACCCTATAAGATCGCCACAACCTTCCTCCTTTTCTGATAGAAACTACATCCATATATTGTACATAATTCCCTTTATATATTATTATTATAATGAAATTTTATAAAAAAATTATAATAGATGTAAAACCCAGGAACATTTGAAGGGTCATATGTAAACCTAGTAATGCACAAGATTCCTAAAGTATAGGCATATCTAAAAGTGATCTAAATTTTTGTCATCAAATATTGGGATAGGTGAAGCTCCAACTGAACATCTCTCATTACTAAATGAAACCTGAATTTCTAGGAACAAGTTACATCTAATCCAGTTAGTAAGCATATGGATCCCATGTGATAACCCAAATAACCCAGGCTATTGCTAAGGCTATTGGTTGTTCCCCATGATTTGATGGTGAGGCCCTATTGATGAAGACACCATGTGTACATCTCATGAAAAAATGGAGAAATTAAATTGGGGTCTACCTAGAACCTTCCCCTCTACTGTTACGTTCCTGTTATTCTGTATACTACTGCAGGAAAAATAAATCACAACTCCAGAACAAACCCTATGATCTACACTGGTTACCTGGCTGCAAGTTGATCTGAAATTTCTATTAGTAGATGGGCATTAATGATCACTGAATAATCATTTAAATATATCTGAGGCACTGGTGAGATGACTAACTGACTAAAGCATGCCAGATATGATGAGGTCAGTCATTGGAGCATAGATAAGGTTGGGATCAGAGACCAAAATTCTCAGCATTGTCTCTTAGACTCCACAACATCATAGTGTTAAGGCAGGTTTTTCCTTCCCTCAGGCGCCATCCCGCCTGCTGCCATATGGGCCCAGGGCCGCACCCGCCCCAAATAACATGCAGAGACTCTGTGTTTGATACAATCCTATTGGCCAGTTACCATTATTGTTTATGGCCTAGCTCTGTCTTAATTATTAACCCATTTCTACTTATCTTAGTATTTCCACGTGGCTCGTCTTACCGGAGAGCAGCGGCCTAGGCATCTTGATTCCTCCAGCTCTACATCTTGACTCCTCCCTCCTACTTCCTCTTTCCTCTTTGTCTCCTAGCCCTGCCTATCTTGCTATCTCATTGGCCCAACGGTGCTTTATGAATTAACAAGTATGAGAAACATATATATGTACAGAACAACATCTCCCATCATCATAGCATATTTCTCCCTATCATTCACATGCATGCATACATATATACATACATACATACATACATACATACATGCAAATACATCTGAGATACAGATAAAAAATTCTCATAGGATGAGCAATGTGACCTTGAGAAACTTTGTGTATCTATTGAAGAATGTATAAAAGAGGACTGTATGTAGAAGCCATCCTATTGCAGTATTAATAAAGATTAAACTGCCTCCATATTTGGTAATTTTTATCACTTACAGTATTCTTTCCATATGATTATGGAAAGATTATAACAAAATAAGTTGTGTTAAGACCATTTTTTATAGTTATTAGAAAGCAAGCTTCCCTTATGTGTCTTATCAGAATCATTACAACAAAGATATATTGATATATTATCTATATCATATTCACTCCCTTCTCCAACACTGAATATTTTAAATAGGGAACCTAAAAAGTTGCCATGCGTAGCTACAAATATATTTTAATATACAAATTTTTGAAAATGATGACAACGAATATCTAATGTAATATCCATATATTAAAGTCCACATAATATACATTTTCACTGAAAGCACACTGTTTTAAAAGAAAAAATAGTAGAAAACTATAGCATCTATGTTATAATACCATTGATAAGCATAATATATATATTATATATATATTATATTATATATATATATATATTTCTAAGAAGGCAAATTTTTCTGCATATTAGTAAAAATTCCCCTTTTAGGGAGTGTATATCTTATACAAAAATATTAATCTCTTTTACATACAGAGACTTTTTCAAGCATGTTTTCAATATCTGCTTTTAATTCTTTAGGTTCATTTTTACATTTATCTCTCTCTCTTCAGCTGGTCTATCATGTGCATCAAATTCACTTGACATGCTTTATAAGACTACGTGTTTTATTGATTATCGGGAATAAATATTCTAGAATTATTGCTCTGATTTTTTCAATAGGTATCATTTCTACATTTACATGTTAGACATAGAGATTATTCAATTTAATAGTGTGTATTAGTTTTTTCTATTTTAATTTAAATATTATACAAATTTTTATCAATTACAAGGTATGTTGTAATACCACCATTTGAAACAATTAAAACAATTGTTTAACGAATTATTAACTTGAAGACCCAAAATAAATTTGTTAATTCAGTGTATTACAAAACAGCAGGTGATATCATTAGAAAAGATTCTTAGTCTTAAGTAAGTCCTGCAAAATGTTTTTACACAACCAGTACTTTCTACCACACTTGACCTTTGTTAATCAAACACTTTTTATACAATAAAATCTCCCAGTGTCTCAGCTTTATGTTTCCTTAACAAGCAAAAATGTCCATTTTATTCAAAGCAAATAAAATTGAACGAAATTTCAAACCACTGTATGCCAGAGACAATCTTTACTTAAAAGGAACAGGTTGGTAATGAATTTTCAGAAGTGCAGGGATGATTTCCACATTGTGCAATAGGTGAGTAAGAAATACTTCCATTAACAGCCTCCCAGACATGAAACATAGCTCATTATACACACCTGCCAACAGCTACATTAAACATTTAATAACAGTAGGAGACACCTTACCCTCATGGTAATAAATGAGGGCATTTTAGCATTTTCCTTTCTCTCTGCTTCACAAAGACTTTTTTCTTGCTTCTTCAATAAGTTGCTACTTTTTAATGTTCAAACTAGCAAAGCTGATAAAATAAGAAAGTAATTTTCCCATCTTTTTTGTGTAAGATAATGTGACTGTGTTTATGAAATTTTCATTTTGATTTTGTCTTTGTTCTTGAAAACAACTCAGCATTCTGTTTCTAATGGAAAATTAGCTGAAAGATTTTCTCTTAGTTTACAAAAAAAAAATGTACGTTTTAAATTTCTGATGAAATGTCTAGAATGAACCATGTTGGTGAGTCAAACTTTATTTTTTCCTTTCCAATATAAATATAATGTGCAATTTTTCACGATCAAAACATAAAAATATCTCTGCTCTTTGGTATTCAATTCTTATGCACCTCCTATTCTAACCCATTATTCACCGCCCTGCAAAGATATCAGAAAAAACTCCAGGTTACAGTTTTATAGCACTAAGCATGTATAAGTATGTACATGAGATACCTCAACCTCCTTGTATTTACTTTCATTGCAATAATGACTCTCAAGTGGAAGGCCAGTGTGCTAAGGAAAGAGAGCTAGACTTGATCTGAGCTGCATGTTCATACAAACTGAAATCTTCCTATGCAACAGCAAAAACTCCAACATTCCAACTGTATCATCAGAAATAACATTACTTAAAAAGTAAATTCAAGATTAATTTATTCTTAAGAAAAATCACAAATGATTTCATCATCTCTTTTACATGCAAAACTAAAATATGATTCAGTAAAAATGATTAAGTTCATATTATGCTTTTTAATACACTTGTTGCTAATAATGAGTAATTCTGTACTGCATCTCAAGGCATTTTTAATCAGATTTAATAGTACTTATGGTATCTTGTAGAATATTTTCTATAATTAGGAAGTACCATTTTTACATATTTTTAGTACAAAAATTTCTATACTTTTCACTTTAAATCATACAATCATCTACAAAACAGCAAGATTATTTTTGTAGTATTTAAATGACTTAACATTATAGTATTCTCTAAATAGAAGATTTTGGTGTAATTGCTGTTGCTCCTTTCCCAACATCTTTTCAACTTTTTTAATCACTGTGACATAGTCTCAAAGAAGCCATATATTTCATTGACGTCAAACAAGTACAGATTTTACTGTACTGTTGCCTATTTGCCAAACTGAATGTTGCCTATCGGTTTATAATATATTACAATGTCTTTTATCAATCCCTGGTATTAAGAATTTTCTGCCAATTTCATCAAAATTCTGAAAGTCTTATCATATCAGTTATTTTCTTTAAAAGATATTAATAGAATGATAGGATTGAAATCTCTGGACAAGAATTTAAAAGGTCTCTGTTTATATTGTTTCTTTGAAGAAAAGTATAAATTACATATTCAAAACTTCACAATTTGTCATGTCACCACATGAAATTTCTGAAATCCTTAGTAACATCTCTAACATGGAAATCTAATACATAAAATTAGAGCATGCATATTAAAATAGAAATGTAAGCTTTAATCTCAATGCATGCTGTTTAACTTCTGCCTCATTCCAGGTACTCTTTTGTGAAACAGAACATTATATACTGGCTGGTGATCCAGATACATGAAAGAGCACATATCTAGCAACATGAAGTCTCTGATTGTATCTGTAAAACAAATACTAAAGCAAACTCAAGCCAGCTATGTAGCCTAGATTTTATATTTTTATAGATATTCAGGAACCTCAAATTCTACAATCAACCTCTTTCCCCAATAATTCTCATTATCTTCTACATCAGGTCTAAAACCCCTCCCCAATCATCAATGGCAGTGTGATAGTGTTCCATAAATCTTAATATGCTGGCAACCTTTAAATTTTTCCATATTTATTATTCATATAAACTTTGTCACAAATGCTTTCTCATTATTTTGTATTATCAATATTGTTTCAGTGTTGTTATTATATGTGATACGACACTAGGTATACCTTTATTATCTTACATCTGATTGCCACTGTATCATCTCAAATATCTTGCCTTAAGTGTTGACTCTTTAAGTTTGTTTAACTGACATAAAAGTTATTCTTTCAAAGAAGACTATCATAACATGACTATTCCCTTATTCTTACAATCAAGATTCACATCCATTTATGTATTATGTAAGACCATTCAGCATCTTTACTTTGAATATTTTTCTAACCCCAATTTATTGCCTCCCTTTTCTTTCCATTCTTGAGATCATTTTATATATAATAAGCCATAGAATTGATGACTACAAATATTTAGAAAAATTAAAGCAAACATTTCACAAGTAACTCAGTCCCACAAGCCAATCTAGTCTTTGAACATGATGAAATATGAGAGCTTTCAACTGGAAGATATCATATTTCACATTCAAGAAACACAATATTGTTTTAGATCTTCATTGCAATCTTAATTTTTTCTTTAAATTACAAGGAAAATTGCAAGGAAAATAAAGTCTATTATTCTTTTAGTTGGGATATTATGTAAATTTCATAATTACCAAGTAATGAAGAATCAACGAGTACTCCAGTGAAGGGGAAAGAGTTTAATGGCTACCTTAAATTAATTACTACCTTAAATGCCATCCTAGAGCCTTCATTCACTAGCTGATGAAAGCAGAAGAACTGCACACCTAAGCACTGAGCCAAACTCCTGGAATCCAATTTCAGAGAGGGATGAGTGATGAACAAAGGTGTCAAGACTATGCTGGGAAAATCCACAGAAACGTCTGATCTGAACAGGTGGGAACTCATGAACCACAATCTGACAGCTGGGGAAACAAGCCTCCTGAATGTGGGTGTGAACTAGGAGGACTGGGCCTCTGGTAATGGAACCAGGATGCATCACTAATGCACAAATGGATTTCAGGAGCCCATTCCCCAGAGAGGGATAGTCCCTTAGCCAAGAGACACCAGGGAGGGCATAGGTTATATCCCCAATGACTTGACAGATTTTGATGATCTCTCATGGAAGGCTTCATTGGGAGTGGATAGGGTATTAGATGGGGGGGGGTCATGGAAGGAAGAGGGAATTGGAATTGAAATGTAAAATGAGATTGTTTCTAATTTAAATTTTATATAATATATATATATATATATATACATATATATATATATATATATATTAGAGCTGTGGAGAGAACTGCTTCGTAGCAAGATAGAGCAGAAATGTTAAGAAGACATCATTGATAATGAAGTCTAATATTTTAGAAGACAAAATTCTTGAGGATGAGCATGTGACTCAATACTTGTATACTTGCCTCACATACGCAAAGCTCTGATAAATCTATAGCATTACAGAAAAAATGGTAAGAAACAATGAAAGAATACAGGAAGGAAGACACAATGGGAAAATGTAAAGAGATCTAGTAATTCATAAGTGTCTTTGGGCATTAATTTATCATGTTATCAGATATTTTCATTTGGAAAAATAGTATTTGCATGTACTAAGAAGTTGGCATAAAAGAGGAAAAGTTTGAGGTTTGAAATGACATGACAACTTCAAGTGGTTGGCATTCACCAGTGAATAAATATGGGAAATTTTTTAAAGTGTATTATCATTATTATTATTATTATTATTATTATTTTTATTATTATTATTATTTAGTTTCTTTTATGTCTTTGAAGTGAAATTTATTTATGTATATTTTGTTTTAATTCTTTTCATTAATTTATTATTAAGTTTAATTAATGAAGTTGTTAGGGTGTCATATATATATATATATAAGCACTTTCTATAGTTTGCTCTTATTTATGATTATTTCTTTTTGATTATTTAAGTGCATATTGACATAATGATTGAGATAGAAGTTACAATTTACATAGCACCTGGTAAAATGAAAAATAAAACATGAATGTCAATAAATAGATAAATTGATAAAAGTTATGATATATAGGGACAGTAGAATTTTTTGTTATGGTTATGATAGATTATTTTTCATTAACTCATATGGGAAATGTGACATTTGAAATAGTATTATTATTATTATCTCATATTTACTCTGCATTTATTTTTATATTTTATCACCATTAGATAAGTGAGTGGTACCAAAACAAATTTTATTAATTTAAATTTATTCACATGAAATTAAATAATATAATTCCTATCTCTTCAAAAATCAATTTCATTTATAGGCTTAGGCTGCACTGAAAACAACCTATACCAGGAACTTCTGAGCAGTCCTTACAGTCTTCTAGGTTTTGAGAAAGAGTATATTTTCATTAATTTTTAATAAATTAAAAATTGGATATGCTTTTAAATCTGAATTACTCAGATTTAATTTAATTTAATTCAGATTACGGAGATGTGTATTGATAATGAGTTTAAACATAATTAAAGAACTGTAAATTTTAAACCCATGTGGTAAAAGCTTCATGAGGTTACAAATTCAATATTATATATTACGTAGTGAATGAAACATTGTATAATTAGATGGTTATAGTGATCCTGAAAATGAATAGCTCCTAAAATAAAGACTACAGAAAAATGGCAAATGACTATCATTATTGGTGCTTTACTGGCACTGTAGCAATGTGCCTGCAGCTTTGCTTCTCCTTCTCAGAGGACTGATACTATATCCTTGTAATAATCAAGTGTCACTTAAATCTCAGTAAAACATTGTACTTGAGGTATGCAGAAGACAAATGTTATTACTACATAATTATAGGTTGTTCATCTAACAATGAAATTAGGAGATATAAAACACTTCTTGAATACAGAAACACTATCCAATATTTATTATTGGAAATTATCACAGTATACTAACAAATATTATTTTGAGAATGTGAAGCAACAATAAAATAAATCTCTCTACTTACGTTTTCTCAATAAAGTTGTAATTCTACTACTGAACACTACATATGCACTGTAGATTGCACTGGAAATAAATTAATGGTGTTTGTCTTGCTGTGTACATGATTACGTTCATTCCAAATCCCTGTGTATCACGTTTTACTGCACCATGGAACTGAGCAGCACATCATTTGGCTAAACAAAAAGGGGCAAGCAGAGAGCAACAGCTTAACTGTAAAACATCTTGGCAGCAAAATGCAGTTCGACAATTTGTTATAGTCAGATCATTAGGTTAATCTGAAGTTGTGTGATGGGGACAGCTGAGGGGAGGTTTCTAGCCTAGGAATATTAAAAAGCAATTTGCACCAGAAGCACATCCTTGCCCTGGACTGTCTTTGAACATGTTTACAATTCTCTAAGAAAATCTGATGTGCATTTTATTTCAGGATTAAGTAAAGCAGGTGTTAGTGCAGTCAGGAGTGGAGAGAAGGAAGGATGATAGGCTGTTGTCAAACCTGAGTGGGTTACATTTGTCAGCGTGCTGTCTACATGAATTACTGTATTATTTTCCTCATCTTGTTCCCCAAAAGATATTTCTCTTCCAGTATGTTTTTTTCTTCCTTTACACACTTAAGAATATATTTTTAGAAATTGTTGTAACGAAAATTGTTATTTATTCTACTATATTTCTGAATATTTGTCAGATTTATTGACCCAAATTGTATCAAGATTAAATAAATGGCAATTTATTTTCTTCTAAAGTGTGTTACATGGCTACTGTTATAAACAGTTAAGGAAAATATATTTATATATATATATATATATATATATTTTCCTTGTTTCTAGAAATCATATTAAAATATCCTGTACTCACACCTTTTTATTAGTCTTAAACCTTTCTAAATATACTTAATTCTCCTCTAAACTTACTTTTATCCATCCTTTTATTGACTATTCAAGTAAATCATCATGCAGATTAATGTATTTCTTTCAATATCATCAGTAATAGTGCGCCCTAAGCTTCTAAATATATTGTTGGTCCCATCTTTCTTATTGATCTCTGCTAAGCAACACTCACTTTATAAAGTATATGCCCTTGGCAGGTAGAGTGATACCACACTTCTTCTCTCCTATATGTATGACAATGATGTTACTGTTTTGTAACAATATTTTTGTACACTGTGAAGAAGTGTCACTGGAATTCATTTAATAAAAAGCTGAATGGCCAATAGCTAGACCGGATTTTTGGAGGCAGGGAGGATGCTGGGAGGAAGAGGGTCAGAGTCACCAGACTGAAAGGACAACACATGCAGGAGGGCAGGTAAATGCCCGGAGTCACCTGGAAGCACGTAGATTAATAGAAATGAGATAATATAAATTGTAAGAGCTAGTTAGAAACAAGCCTAAGCTGTGGACTGAGGTTTCATAACTAATACCGAGTCTCTATGCTGTGATTTGGGAGTGGGATGTCAGGACAAAGAAAGACTGGATAAGACTGGCAACAAGATATTACATCTTTATGAGTCTATTCTGCAACAACTCAGTGGTGTTTTAACGTGGGATTATACATCTATCCATTATTCTTTCCGATGCTTTGTTTCACTCCAGTGTTTATTCTCATCTCATTTAAAAATACTAAGAAACCATCATCCCAAAAATATATGAAAACTATAGATTGATTACTTTGAGCTTAGTGCACTTGAAAAATAGTACATTATGAAATTGGTTAGATTGTTCTCATCTGTTCATATTAAGCAATGAAAATCAACCGAGAAGAGACCCTTCCTACCATAAAATGAGAAAGTAACTCTTCTCACCAAAAATGGAAATTAATTGATTTGTAGAAATAATCATGCCCAACCAATATTACAAACTTCATGATAGATATCTGTGTCTTGCATTGTCATTAAATTCAGGGTACCTAAGCCAAATCAGCTGTCTTAACATATATGCAATGTTTCTTTGATTAAAAGACAAAACAGGCTTCTTAGCTTGGATTTTTTCTTTATGACTTTACTTTTTTGAGGGCTCCCACATGTCTATAAATATAAATTTAACTTCTTGTTTATCTTGCTTATATTAACTATAATTTTCAAAATGGCTGAAAATGACTTACAATGACAACAGGTACAAATGACCTTTTTGGCCGCCTAAAGCAATTTAGTACCAATGCTACACTAGTGGTTTTATTAGTCTATAGCTATCTACACTTGAAATTTTGCAGGAGATATAAAATCAATAGTTAAAGTAGCTATTTACATTCTCAATTGTGGAATATGAAGATTGATACCATAGCTGTGTACATCCGGTGTGTATTTCAAAACTAGGCTGCGTCCCTAAATCCTGATGATCCTTTTTGTAAATTCATCTATTACATCCCAACTGCAGCTTCCCCTCATCTTCTGCTCCCAATCTTCCAGCACCTCCCTCCTACTCCCAATCTCCACCTCTTCCATAGGTCTCCTATCAATACCAATAGAACATGGTATATCAAGTTGCAGTAAAACTAAGCACTTCTGGGCAAGTTGAACCAACACTTGAAGTATGGTCCCAAAAGCCAGTATAAGAGTCAGAGATAGCCCCTACTCCCCCGTTAGGAGTCCTACAAGAAGACCAAGCTACACAATTGTAACATATATGCAGAATGTGTTGGTCCATCTAATGTAGGTTCCCTGGTTGTCCCTTGTCTGTGAGCACTTATGAGCCCAGTTTAATTGATTTGTAACCCTTTCTGTAAAGTTCTTCACCCCCATGGCACCTACACTCCTTTCTTCTTATTTTCATCAGGACTCCCGAACTCTGCTTAATGTTTGAACATCCTTTTGGTATATGTCCAAAAATGGTGCAGCTGGGTCTTTTATGTTGGTTCCTAGTTTTCTGAGGAGCATACTTGCCAACTTCCTAAGTGGCAGTACAAGTTTGCACTCACTGTAACATGATGGATCTCTTCTAATAGCCCTTTAAATAATCTTCCTGCTATGTGTTTTGACTGGAGATATCACCATTATCCAAGTTATTCAAAGGAGAACCTGTCATAACACTTAGGTTCTTCCTATTTTTACATGCATAGCAGTCAATGAATTTCAATAACTCTTTCGATTTCGTGGTATTCTCATTACTCTTTTCTCTGTGTTAAACTAGTACATTTACTTGCTTGTACATTAATGCCAAGAGTCAATTTTCTTTATTGTTGCTCATATTGTTTTCATCACAGAGCTGTTTGTCATAACTACCCTAAAAGCAAATGAGTTTCTGAAACATGACAAATAAAATCTATACTGATTCTCTATCTTATATAGAATCAAATCTTTTCATCACAAAAACAATGATGTACTTCTCAACTTTGCTATTTGGTACCTGACCATGTAGTGTGTTTCAGTTTATCACTTACAGCTTTAAAACCTAACCAAATCCTGAGGTTTTGTTATATTATTTTTGAATCTATATTTTCTCATTTTTTACGTTTGAGGATTGTTCCTTATAAATCAGCCTGTCCATGAATTTTTGTGGTCAAAAGATATCCTTAATCTCTTCATTCCTTCTTCAACCTCCCTGACCCTTGAATTGCAGGTGTGTACCAATATACCTGGGGTGAGGTTTATTTTGCACTTAAATGGTTTTAATTTAAAAATATTTTGAATTCATATTTTTCCATTCATTTTGTGTTAATGTATGTGAGTATGTATGCCAGTGTGGTGAGTAGGTCAAAATATAACATGGGAGTTGGTGAGTTGGTTCTCCCCTATAATATGATACTCAGGGATTGAATCCAGATAGTCTCAACAAATATATTTATCTTCCAAGACATGTCATGTGCCATCCAGTTTTTTTTTTTGGTTGTTTGTGTATTTGTTCTGTCTTCTGCTATGTAAAACTCACTGTACTGAAATCTTGCTAAGTAGTCAAGACTTGCTTTGACAGTCCCCCTGATTCCACTTCCAGAGTGCTGAGATCAGGTTAAGAGTACATGCTAACTATATGGGTCATTATATGAAAAATCCTGTTTTCTCTTTAGTCTACAAATGTATATGATCTTGGCATTATATCTCGATATATAATTTTTTTTCAAAACTCCTCATATGATAATGTGACAGAAGAGGTTCCTAATAAGTGACTGGGAATTTGGGTATATTATTGTGCTTTTATGGAGAGTAGAAAGGATGTGAACTCAAGTTTCATGTTACACCACCAAATATACATGCTGAATCTTGTCTAATTTTCCCTCCTTTTTAACTTCTTGTAGCGTGTATGTTTCCGCCAGCCCGCCAGTCTGGGCCCACAGCAGCGCCAGCCCCAAATAACACTCAGAGACTCTGTATTTGATACAATCCTGTTGACCAGTTACCATTATTGTTTACGGGCTAGCTCTGTCTTAATTATTAACCCATTTCTACTTATCTAAGTATTTCCACGTGGTCGTCTTATCGGGGAGCCGAGGCAGACGTCCTGGTTCTTCCCCGGGCTACATCTCGCCTCTTCCTTCTACTTCCTCTTTCCTCCTCCTAGTCTCCTAGCCCCGCCTATCTAGTTTTCTATTGGCCACAGTGCTTTATTAACCAGTATGAGAAACATATATACAGAATAACATCTCCCATCAACTTCTTTTCAGACAATACAATTTTTATCATGCTTTTTCCTCTTAGGTCTTCACCAGCTTGATATGCACACAATACTGTATTAATTTTCTATTACCATTCAAAGAAAGAAAGAGAGGGAAGTGGCAGAGAGAGAGAAATCAAAGCAAAATTAGAGTTTGTGTTCTGGAAGAGATCAATGTTATTCCTATGCATTTCTAACCGTTACACAATGTCAGGGAGGCCTCACATGACTGACCAGTCCCCAACAGCTTCCATTCCTCTGGTTCATAATACCATGAATTTCTTGGTTTATGCTAATTTCTACTTAAATATAGAAGCATTATTAACATTCACTTATAACAGAAACCTCTGTTGTGATTATTATTGCAAAAAACAAGACCAATCTAATGCCTTTCACAGGTTCTGACCTGTATGTAACAAACAGACTTCTCTCCTAAAGCAAATATGTATTAAATGACATATGTATGAAAGGCATTGGAGGAATAAAGTAAAAATTTAAATATCTTAAGAAACTTTTTGATAGTCAGAAAGTCAACAATGATAAATAGCTAAGGAAGCTATTTTAAAAGTAGTTGGTATTTGCTCCTTACAAAATAAATGAGAGGAGAGTGGTAGTCATTTTCAATAATCTGGCTAGAATTCCAAGTATAGACAATATAAGGGCATTTTATTTCCAGAAAACTTCCCCCAAACACAAAGTTTTATCAAAGAGTATGTTTCATCATCAAAAGATGAATCTTATCAATGATTTTATACTAAATGTTGATTCCCACTAGGCAATATGCCATGGAAATATATGCAATAAATTCTCTGAAATCTCAATTTTAAAGTTAGGGTGACCTTTTCATTGTGTGTCTGTGTGTGTGTGTGTGTGTGTGTGTGTGTGTGTGTGTGTGTGTGTGTGGAATTTGGGACCAAAAAGTTGCTATTAAGTCATTTTTTTAATGGGACAAAATATAAACAAGGAATGGAGGAGAATAAAAGGTCAGTAGTATATTTCTACACAATTTTGGGGGAATACTTACCTGTATTTTCTAGACTTTACATGATAAAGAAAATCTATATTTAACTTACAAGCATCAAGTTTGTTTGAATTTTCCCGCTGAAAATGATCAGGATATTTTTTAATCTTACAAATGGATTTGAGAAGATTAATTAAGTTCTAAGATATAATTTCAAGGAGCAGAATATAAAGATGATAGTTTTCATTATTGAAAAAAATTCACATTAAAATGATTGACAAAGTCTTGGGTTTTATTGACACTGCTCCTAAGAAGCCCACTTTGAAGCCATTGAATTGTTTGTGTACATCAGAGCATCAGTGAGGGTCAGTATTCTTAACTTTCACTGTTTGTGCTTTTCCTTTCAAAAAGTTAAAAGTGCAAACAATATGATATTCTAGATGCCAAGTAATAAACACCTCACTTACTGTAAAACAGGAAAAATAATATGTGATGATAAGATTTTAGGAAATTTTTCTTAATTCAGAATTGATCAAATAATCTGGTCTTGTGTGTCAAGTTCAGCATCAATAATGAACTTTCCTTCTTACCAGTTCTGTTTTTCTTTTTTTAGTCTAAAAAGTTTCCTTAGATCATACATCCAATTTCTGAACCCTTTGGTCCATTGCTTGGCACTCAATTCACCTTGTCACAAAAACTCAAATTCGAAAGCAGTTTGTTTCAGTGACAGCTTTGCCAGCCTAATCTAAAGCCTATGTCTTAAACCTTTTGCATAGCTTCAACTTCAGCTATTTCCTGAAGGTATTCATATATTATTATTTCCTCTCATTTTGCTTCAGCACAATTCCTTCCAATTAAAAGACAGTTTATTTTTTTGATTGCAAAATAAAATGGGACTTTTTTGAAAAATAAATCTTTATGTTTCTGACATATTGTTTTTCTGACTTCCTGGATTTGTATTTGTTTTCCGATTTCTATTACTTGTTTTCTATTGCCAATAATAATCTCCAGGGTCCACAGTCTTAACCATTATTCCCTTTCATTCCTTCTTTTGTAGCACTAACTAAAATTATATAGGTGAATGAAAATTGCAGAAATTTGCTGCAAAATAATAATAATACTTTCAATATTCCATATTCTGATTTAGGATTCTCAGTAGAAGGAATTATTTTTTCCATTTGAGAGTGCTAACACAATATTTTCTCTCTAAATACTTTACATTTTTTGTTTCCAAGATTACATATATATTTAAGTTTGTAACTGTGTATATCTTTTTTTTTTTTTACATATATCTTCTTTGAAAATACAGCATAAATGTTTCAAGCTTAAAATATTCCCAATCATGGCATGTAGAAGAATAATTAAAATATATTTAGTAAATTTTATTTTACTCTGAGTAAAGAAACAGTGAGATTAAGGATCTGGGGAGCTTGGCAGCTCTGTAAGAAAAGCTGGCATTTCCTGAGTTTCACTCATTCCTATTTACTTCTCAGGCAACTCATTTCATGAGATTATTATTATGCCCATGCTTTGATGTTTCTTTTCAACATACTCACTCCTCCATATAGAGTGTAAACCTTGAAGGGGAGAAGTTACTTTAACATTTTGAACATGTAAAACTGTTGTCACTATCTATATTGTAAATACTCCAAAGCCACAATTCAAATGCCAATGTATCATGGCAATAACGTAGCAAGATGATGACATTAATTAGCATCATTTATAGTTGCATTGTTATTTGTATAAAAAAATCTGAGCTACAATATATTGTACATAAATACTGTGCTTAATATTTAAAATAAAAAGCATTGGAAACTTGGAGCAGTCCACAGGATCAAAGGAAAAACAATATAGATACTACCCAATGACAAATTTATGTATGTAAATAAGAAGAGAACAATAATACATAACCTAATTAAGGTAGCCAAGATTAATAACTCCTCGTAGCAGCTCATTCATTTTTGGCTATCAACACTGCTGGGTTCACAGACTCAGTTCATCTTGCAGGACTTCCACAACCCATTGTTTTCCATCATACTGAAAAATCCTTCCTTGTCAAAACAGGATGTAAACAGGGTAGCTCTAAGCAATGTTGTTGAACATGTAGGGCACCTTAGATTATTTGTTACCATTTGTAACATACAGTCTTTGAGTTATAGGAGCTTTTGTTCTCAAAACTGGCTTCTTCAGCACCTATCAGTCATTGCCAAAAAACTTGTTCTTAAGACCACTTATTCTTAAAGTTCACTATTTAAAAAAAAAGCCACTGCAGTTAGATATCCAATGAGCAATAAAGTAAGGAGTCTGACTGTGCAAGATTGTTCTGATCAGGATTCCAGAAGCAGAATTGACACAGTAATGTTTTAGCACTCATAAAATATTCACAGTCTGTGAAGTATGAAGAAACTCATAGTATAGTAACTAATCTAGATTACATGCTGTTAAAAAAAGCAATGGTCTCCAATGACATCTGTTGAGCATATTACTGACCTCAAACTTGAAAAACCGCAAATCGATAAGCTCTGGCACAACATAATGCAAGAGAAAATATTTATTACTTTTCATTTCAGGAAGTAAGGTATGAAATGGATATATTATAATTCACATGTGATGTCTTCATGAATAAAGAAAGTGAGCTTTTCCGAGACATATGAATTTCTCCTATACATGCATATGTATGTGCATGTTTCATATTACACATGTAAACTCATGTAAGCTTACGTTTATGTAAGACAAGTATTTTTTATATGTTTTGTTAGATAGATGTTTTGGTATGTTCAGTTCTATTTCATATATTACATACCACAAAATTGAAGAGTGGAGTACTTCTGGGAGCAATGTTTTCTCAACAGCATATAAGAAGGTTGAGACTGTGGTTTAAGGATTATTCCTAGGATTGATTATTCTTTTCCACAGATACTTCTCAGCAATATTAATTTCCACTCTATCCACAATAGCTAGTGATAGGAACTAGTTAAATATCCTTCAAATAATGACTGAATAATGAAAATGTGGTCCATATACACATTTGATGGTAAATTAATAGAACTAGATAATATTATAATGAGTGAAGTAACTGAGACTCAGAAAGATAAATGCCACATGTTCTCTCTTGCTTATCATTCTAGTTCTGAATTTAGAAGTGATTCTATAACCCAGAGTAATCAAAGGCACCAGTAAAGTAAAATGGACCATTGGCTTTGGTAGCAATTCTAGAGGGAAAGTGGTTTTATGAATTACTATAAAAAAGGAAGATGAAAAATAGTGGAGGGGGCATTTTAACTAGAAGAGAAATGGGAGGGCAATACAGAAGAAGAGGGATAATAGATAATTGAAATAGTCTTAGGAAAACATCACTATATGTTTACTTAAAATGCACACACACACACACACATATATATATGCATATATATGAATATGTGGGAATATTTAAATAATTTAAGTAAAATTTCTCCACATACATATTATTTATTACTGAAGAGACATAGATTATCCTATATTGCAAAAATTCCAAGCAATGAAAATCTTCACTTCAAGTTGGTAGTCAGAAAAATCCAAGAGGCACCTAAATAATATGACTTTCTCTCACTGTCCTTGGTTTCTTTCAGGACCTTGATGGTAAGAACAATTGCTGAATATACAACATACTTTGGACAAAGGGCTTAGAGAAAATCAACATGAACCTACTTGGAAGCCATTTCCATAGTGACTAGCTCTCAGAGCAGTCAAAGGTATCATGGAATCTGCCAAGGCAGAAATATTATTATCCAGCTGCTAAACCTGTAAATCACATTTTACAGGTTTTAAAGTAAATAACTTTTTTGAAAGTTCTGTATCTTTCTTTTTTAAAAGATCACCCTTTTATTTTTACTTTCTTTCTCTCTTTTTAATCTTATGGAATCTCTGCATATTATGTATTATAGATTTTATGTTTGTGTTTTATAAGGGATCTTTTGTGTCTGTTCCTTGTGCCTTCTCTTGGGCTTTTCCCTTCTGTGTGTTTATTTTGTCCTAAATAGATTATCCTTTTCTTATATTGTTTTAAATTTGTTCTCGAGGGGCCTATTTGTTTTCTAACAAGTAACAGAAGAGATGGGTCTAGATAAAAGGGAAAGTGGGAAGGAACTTGGTGGAGTAGAGGGAGGGGAAAAATAAATCAGGGTGTATTATAAGAGGAAAGTTTATTTAAAAAACGCTGAAGTATTGATATTTGAAAATCTGATAGTCTTTAGACCATATGACCAGTGGTTGTAATTTTATCTTGTAGAATACCAAAAACTTTATTAACAATTTTAAAAAGGCAAGCACAATATTAAACAGAATGACTTAACTATCTCACCACATTCCACTGCAAGTTTTTAAATGTGTAACTTACCAAGTTTCATGAGTTAGACTCAGAAAAATTGATTTTACTTTATTTAATGTGCCACTTCAGAAGAGGGAAACTGTATTGAAGATTCATCGTATTAAAACTACTCTGGGGGCATGTCTATGGGGTGTTTTCTTGATGAATAATACATTTAGGAGAGTGCAGGCAACATGAGTTGTGTCATGGAGACTTTTGGGTGGTTGAGAGAGAGCTGGGATACATGCTAGCAAGCATCGCTCCTTTGTCATCTTTGCTTCAGGAACTTGCCTTGACTTCTGCAAATGCTGGGCTGTGATGTGGAAATACAATCTAAAGTAACCCCTTTACTCTCAGGTCACTCTTTGTCAGTATTTTATCACAACAGGAAGCAAAGAATGATGCTCACTTATTTCTCTATTACTTTTTGGTGTTTTATTATATTTGTTACAGGATTTTATTTATTTGGTTTATATTAGTATTGCTTTATATAATGTTTATTAGTCCTGAAGACACTGACATTATAAAGCTTGGTGGTTGTTTAATAAAAAGATAAAAATTGTTACTGTTCATGGATTAAGCAAGTTGCCTTCATACTTTTCAATTTAAAACATTTTTAAAAACTCTTCACAGTTTTCTGTGATGTGTTTTGACTCTGTGACGAGTTGAATGAATGGTGTGAAAACTGGCCACTTACATTGCAAAACTCAGGTACAATTGAAATACACCTGATGTTATAGCTATTAGTCTTTCAAGGGAATTCATAAAAGATTAAGACATCTCATTTACATAAACTCTAAAAGCAATTCAAACAACGACTTATGTATTTTAGACCTTTAGGTGTTTTAAATTATTCTTTACTTATTTTAAATATTTAAACATATGAGCGTATATTTGGAGGCTATAAGATATGAATCACTGAGATGAGATATTTTAGTCAGTAAAGGGATGTACCATAAAGCATGAGAGTCATTCTGAGGACATATTTGATGGAAGGAAAAAACTCAGATACATGAGATTTCCTGTATCATCATACACACTTCTCCATGATTTGTCCTCCTCTACTCACACATACCATATGAAAATTAAAAACACAGATAGAAAGAAAAAGACAGTGTTATACTTTAGGATGGATTGATTTAAAAACCAGGAAATTGGTTAGCTCTATAAGCATTCTGTTTAAAAAAAAAAACCTGGTTTCCAGTTTAACTTCATAAAACTGATGAAATTACATCAGGATTACAAGGTAATAAAATATATGCTTCATTTTAGAAGAAGTAGATTAATGCAGGTACATAGCTTTTGCATTTGTTAACATATAATGCACACCCAAATTTTGTGAAGTGGAAATCATAAGGAACTTATGTTTGACAAGGATTTTAATTATCATTAGAGCAAATGTTTTAAATTCCAAATATCTCTGATCACTCTTTTCTCTGAGTTTAGGAACCTTGGCAAGAATATTTGTAAAACCCCTTCACTGAGAATTTCCTTCATCTACCATTTTAATGATCCATCTCTTCCATGTGATTTTCATGTGATGTATCCAGGGTTTAATTACATAGGTTCTAAAATCCAAGACTCAGGCTTGCCATCCATTGTAAGAAACAGTGTCAACATATTAACAAATATTAATTTCAATGTGTAGCATTCATAAGTTATAAGATAGCTGTTTTTCTCAGCGAATTGGAATATAACCCCTATTGAACAAAAATTATAAAAAGAAATTGTAATCAAATTTCCTGCAATTGTCATCAGAGGGTAATCACACATTTCCAATTTTCCTTTTATGATATAGTAGTGAGAATACACAAATATTTCTCTTATTCTTCTAATATTGTCAACTATATTTCTTCTTTTTGTAGCAGCAAATATCAAAATAATAGTTCACTTCAAACGTAAGTGCATGAAAACTCAACTATTTGGGAGTTTAATTTTAGAAGAAGTCGAGTTGGTCTAGACTCCAGTCAGGATTTGAAATGAAATATTTCATTGTTTCTGGATTAGCTGAGAGCTTTGTTCACTCTTTCAATTTAGTTGAACCACTGAGGTTTACTCCAAATTCCTCAGAATCATGGAATTCTGCAATTTCATTTGAGTTTATTTTCATGTTTCTTTGTAAAATATGACAAAGCTTTTCAAGAACATGTGAACCCTAAGTAGTTGGCTAAAGTGTAGCCATGTTCCATTCAATTTGGAAGCTTCTGTGGTCTTGGATGAAAATTAATGAAAGGTTAGTTGTGCCTGGTCTAACTTGGTAAAGACAAACCAGATAAATCAATGCATATTCATGCCAACTGGATACATATGGTTTTTATCACCATAATCAAGGCTATCAGGGAGACATGGGTTTAAAACTGGAATAATTGTCTGGATAAATAAAATATATTATCAATGCTCTAATAACTTTATTCATTCATATGAACTTCGTTGTTTCTTCCAGATTCTTCATTAGTTCCCTCATAAAGAAAAACTCCTTTTTCCTTAGTCAGTTTTCTTAATAAACGGTTACCTAACTTGGAAGGCATATATTACATTTATCAATTATTATAAATTTTAAAAAATGCTTGTGTTTACTCATACATATATTATGAATATATCTCATGTGTTTTATATGATATTTAGCTTATATATTCAATCTTATGTATATACCCATATACAACCATAGACATATGCACAAACATTGTTTTACCTCTCTTCTTGGAACTGAGTGACTATGAATTTTATGCAAGGATGCATCAACAATATGTTCCTATACCATAATACCAGATCTGGTATTGTGGGGCCAGCAGGAACTTAGCAAGTAGAAGCACCTACCACTGTACATCACAGTCTGATTTCAACCCTGAAACGCATATGATAGACAGTAATGACTCATACAAGTTTCCCTCATGTACTCAATGATACTTACACATGCACACATGTGCATGCACAAATACACACACACACACACACACACACACACACACACAAAACACAATGTGAATAAAACAATATGACATCTACTCTTTCTCTTTATCTTATTTTATCTGTTTATCTTTTAAACACATACCATGTAGATAAAAATATGTGACATCAACACTTTTAGGGTTCATCTTATTTAACTTTTGAATGAATAGTACATTATTATAGCAAGTTTGATGCTTTTCCACACTTATGTACTACTGGCCTGAATAAGTAGGAAAATTATGTAGTCAGTGAACAAACATACTTTAAAGTCATTCTTTAAAGTAAAATTAAACCTAATTTTAAGTTGTATCAGATAAACATGTGAACAAATAAAAACTAAATAAATTGTAATTCTAAAACTAAACGGAGAAATCAATATTTCAAACTCATTTAATTTTTTAGAAGAATTAGACTTCTCCACTGTTTTAAGGATTAACATAATTATTGATATGTTACTAATTTATGTGTCTGTTTATGAAATTTTTTTTGTTGTTTGATCTATTTGGATTTAATTTTCTTAACTTATTTTTGGTGAAGGGACAGTGCAATGTTGAAATAGGGATATGAGGGACTGCAAAATGAGCAGAATCAGGGTTCTTGTGAAATTCCCAAATAATCAATAAATAAATTATGTATAAAATGTCTGAGGGAATGACAGAGATGGAGAGCAAGGACAGCTGTATTTTAGATGAGGTAGCCATTATGGGGATAATGAGTAAAGATTGTTTTAAAATTAAAAAAAAAAGTGATTCAGAAGGAAAGTAGAAGCATAAATATGCGTAGCTCAAGCAATATGTCAACTCTAGAGTCTACTGAAGGCAAACAGGACAAGAGTTCAATGAGTGGAGCATTGGAACTTAGGGACAATGCAGTTTCTGGGTTGGATGACAACATTTTTGCTCTGTGTAGCCCCTGGACCTATACATGTACTCTCTTCATGGACTGTGGTAGATATTTCCTCAAAATGTGAGGTTTGATCTTCAAGACCAAATTCTGTAGCATCCGAAGAGAAGAAGTTATAGAGTTTGATTGTCTTTCAGTCTGATTCTGGTAGCCCCTATTCCATTAAAATGGCAATGAATCACACACTTACCATTATTCAACAGAAAGAGACACATAGCATTCTGCACTAGTTGTGCAAACTCACATGCAGTTGAGATCTTCTCAGATTTTAAGGAGAGCAGGAAGAATGCGAATCTGGGGGTTTGTATTTATGATTTTTGTTAAATAACATAAAGAAGAAAGTAATAACATTCTGTGGCGCGCCAAGCCCGACCCGCAGGAAAGACGGCAACCACACGAGGATTCTTCTCAGATCACACTTTATTGGAGCCTCTTGGTTGAAGGGAGAGCTGAAGGTGAGGGGCCCCGGGCAGGAAGGGACAGCTGCTTATATATCCTACTAGGCCACGGGTCACGGTCTCATTGGCTCAAAAGACCTCGCCTCAGTGTTGGAGCCACGGGATTGGCTAGGGAACGAGCAGGCTCGCTGGAGTGCAGCCGCCAAGCTGGCGTATGCCCTAATAAGGTAAACAAGAAAGAGGAAGTTCGCCATCTTATAAAGGCGTCCTTTGGGTGGCTGCCTACATTTCCCCCTTTTTATTATAATATGACCAGAGCAATATTGGTGGTCTTACTCCCGTTCAGGCCCCCACCTCATGATGTGTGGACCGATTGAAGGATGCCTGCTATTGATAACACACCTTCTCCCGTGC
Source organism: Cricetiscus sungorus (assembly GCA_030556225.1). Taxonomy (NCBI): domain Eukaryota; kingdom Metazoa; phylum Chordata; class Mammalia; order Rodentia; family Cricetidae; genus Cricetiscus; species Cricetiscus sungorus. The sequence goes on along the minus strand of JANBXA010000741.1, from coordinate 33,821,510 downwards.
AATGGAACCTTTATTTTGTTCCTGGGAGGTGCAAAGGCTGTGCTATCGAGATCTCACACATGCTTTCCCTAGTGCAATGAGGCAACGTAATTTCCCCAGGGGGTGCAAAGGCCATGTGGAGGGGTCCTAATTGCTCTTAGAGACTGACAATCTCTGTCCACACCATCCCTGGTGAAATGAGTCTTATTAAGGCTCTAGGGGTGCAATGGCTGTGGACTAGAGGATCTATTCTTTAAGGGCAGTGAGCCAAGCTTGTGGAGACACTCCAGCATCCATGGCCATAAGGGCCCGCGCAACTAATTTTCGATCCCTGGTATGCTGGGCTTTGAGTCTACAAATGAGCCAGAGACAAAAACAACACCCGGCCAGGCAAAAAATGCCAAACATTTCTATTCCCACCCATTCCTTGAAGTAGGAGAGGGCCGAGGAAAGCCAGGAAGCAAGACAGGTCCACACGGGTGGCGTTGATCATCACGATTTCCCGTCTTAGTTGTTGGACCAATGTGTCAAATTCTTCTGACCAGGTTCCTGCTAAATACTGGGATAAATCTCGAGATAATTCAGCAGCACGGGAAGCATTACGAAAGGGCACACTAGTAATACATAACCCTGGGTATTTCCATTCACAACCTAATTGAGCTAACTGCCAAAGGGTTGTGAAGCTTGCTGCAACGGCCAGGCCTTGGGCCAGCAGTCCATTTGAATGATACTACGGTCTGCACCTGTGTCAAGTCCAATTAATATCTCCCAAAAGCTGTTGAAAATAGTTGAGAATTCTCAAAACAAAAACCAGGGAATGAGGAGGCCAGGTGCCTCCTTGTATCCCTTTTTATAAAATGGCAGCTTCCTCCCGTTTGAGCATAGGAAGGAGGTGCAGAGGGAGGCCAAGATTCCCGGGGTGCAATGGGGACATCGGCTCTTCCCATGGAAACATTATAGGCAGGAGGCCGTCGCCATCCGTACCTTTCTCCTTGATATTCAGCTGCAGCTTGTTCTAATTAACTTAGTTCTGATAGCTCCTCACCTGAGGATCCATCATTCAAGGATTCGTCACCTGATAATCATAATCTAAAAATTCCTCGAGGGCTGGATAAAGGGAGTCCCCTTTATCTTCTTTATCCTTTTTTTTCTTCCTTTTTTTGTAATTCCTTTCTATGTATTTCCTTAATATCTTTATATTTCTTTTCCTTTTCTTAGTTTTATCAGACGTCTTTTCCTTTTCCTTTTCTATATTCCGTTCCCTCTCTTCCTACTCATAAGTGTCAGCCTCCGACACACTATCTTGATGCTCATATACTACTATGACTAGCAGAACAAACAAGAAAGCGTAAGCAAACATTACAAAGAGGAAGGGAACTTACCGGTACTGCCGTTCCGTGTAAGGGAACTTACCTGTACCACCGCTCCGTGTGTTGAGTTCTGAATCCTCTTCGGCCCCTCACCTGGTCCCGGGTTTCGGCACCAGTTGTGGCGCGCCAAGCCCGACCCGCGGGAAAGATGGCAACCACACGAGGATTCTTCTCAGATCACACTTTATTGGAGCCTCTTGGTTGAAGGGAGAGCTGAAGGTGAGGGGCCCCGGGCAGGAAGGGACAGCTGCTTATATATCCTACTAGGCCACGGGTCACGGTCTCATTGGCTCAAAAGACCTCGCCTCAGTGTTGGAGCCACGGGATTGGCTAGGGAACGAGCAGGCTCGCTGGAGTGCAGCCGCCAAGCTGGCGTATGCCCTAATAAGGTAAACAAGAAAGAGGAAGTTCGCCATCTTATAAAGGCGTCCTTTGGGCGGCTGCCTACAACATTCTTTATCATGTACACCCGTATCAGTAGGAAACTCCAGAAATGTGTAACTATGCAAGTCAGAAACAGCAATTAAAACAAAGGGAAGCATCTGTAATTCCCAAGTCAGTTCAAAGCCTGTGGCTAGTTGATATAAACTCTTTTATTTACTCTCCTCATGGCCTCCTCTGTAAAGGATGCCATAAGCCTTTTCAAGGAATCTCCGTTTTATTTTCCCAGGGACTTTCCATAATTTGCTTTCAGAGCTCATCCAGCAGGCAGCCCTGCTCTGTGAGAGCAAACCTGCATCAGAGCCAGAAACACTTTGGCAAAGCCAGAGTCTTTTAGTCTTCCTTAGAGCTTTATGTTCCTGCACAGCCTTTACAGTTCTTTCATCTTTGAGTATGGCACCAGCATCTTCATTATTATTATTTTTACCATTATTTTTGTCATTTTTTAAAATCTATATTTCCCTCCAGGCTGTCAAACTGGTAGTGTAGGGATTCTTTATGTGTCTTGTTGTGCTTGATCTAATATTATGTTATTAAATGAACTACTCCATTGTTATGAAGGAGGGAGGTGTAGCATTTTTTTTCCCAAACATGTGTCAAAGAGGCACTTAAGCATGCAGCAGAAGGAATACCTTTCCGGTTATTTTCATTTTCATCATGTGCAAGGAGAAGCTGTCACTGTGTTGACCTTTGTGTATCATATGATTTATGTAAATGAACAATGGTAATAAATGCATATCAAGTCCTAGTCAGCAAGTTTCCTCAAGTTTGAGACTGATAAAAGTATGGATTTGCCTTCCCATTGTGTTTTGTGTATAAAGGTAATTTAATGATACATGACCTCTCTACATTAGAGCTTTTGAATTGGTGACTTTATTCTGTTTTGTCACTTTTAATTTAATCCTGAATTTTCTGAAACCCTGGCTCTTAACCAATTGTTTTTCTGCATTCTTTTTTTAGGTAAGATATAGGATAAGATATGGTTAGATATAATCAATAATAAGTAGTTATTATTCAGAAAATATTAAAAGAAGAGAATTTTATTAAAAAAGTGCAAATAGTTTTGTACTTTTAAAAAACTGTATTACATTTTATTATTGTGCCACATGTGTTCCTGTATTACATTTGTTTTTTTTTTCTTTCTTCCATGCAGGGTTTCGGGACTGGACTCAGGTCAGGCATGGCAGCAAAACCCTTTACTCACTGAGCCTTTGTCAGGTGGGCTGTCTTCATGTCACCCAGGCAATTGTTATAAATGGATGATGACAAATCCTTAGTATATTCAACCTTTTCTCAATTGCAAATAGTCTCAAAAAAATACTGGATTTAAGGAGTGTCTCTCGAAGACCCAAGATTTCTATTTCTTTAAGAGCCTGCAGGATTGCTAAGCACTGGAAATAAATTATATAGTAGAAAATGAGTGTTAAACAGCACAGCTACTACTTGTTTAACATAAAGTTAGAAAAAGGTAAAGACTAATAGAATATCTCTCTATGTCTTTAAAAGCTTTATAAAAACAATTATCTTTTCATTATTACCCACTTTACAAAATGGAAGTAAAAGCTACGTCTGGGAATGAAGCAAAATCTGACATTTCCAAACCACAGTGCAATCTTTCAGAAGGTGGTTGTGATAGCCCTGCCTTCTAGTTGATTCACTTTGTGAGATTTATCAGTCTAATAGTTTTGAGTATAATAAAACGGGAGAAATAAAATAAAACAGAATGACATCATTCTATCAGAGTGTGTATTTACACTTAGCCTGGGTGTGACAGTGAGCCTCACATCCTTCAGAAATCCAAGCCTGGGTTTATCCTAGGGAAAAAAAAATGTCTCATTCTCTGGCACACACCCATCTCAATGAGCCTACATACATAACAGATCTAAAGGTGCACCTGTACCATAATATAATAAAACTTTCCATTAATTATAGAACATGAAGGGACTGACAAAATGGCTACCAGTATAGTTTTTACTGCACAAGCATGCGACCTGGGTTTGGAGCCTCAGAACTTATTGAAAAATCACACATTAGCTTTGCAGCTCCAGTACTCAGCAACAACAAAAGTATAATCCTCCTACCACATAATGTCGCAACTCTAAGAATTTTTGAAATCTTTGCTTTAAGTAGGACATTTTCTTTATGATTACTGCCTGACAGCACAGACTGCTCTTCAGTGAGGTTGAGGTATTTCCTTCACTGCTAATCTTTCATCCCACAACAGAAAACCATCTGTTTGGAAACTTCAAGAGGAAGAGCTCATTCTAGTCACGGGAAACAAAACGAAACACTATGTGTCATCAAATCTTGTCTGCCTCTGCTCTCTAATTCCATTATCCTTTTACACCCAAGGGCATTGGAGAGGACAAAGCTAGATATGTACTCTCAGGTGTGGGTTCAGGACTCTGGGGCTTTGAATTTATCACAGTATCAAAGAATCTAGAATAACTCCTGTTCATTTTTTTATTTCCTATTTTCTCCACCCTCTGTTGCTCAGGCTTTCTGTATTAAATCAATCATCATCCATCAGTCTTTGCTCTAGTCTGAGTGATATGATGCAGAAGAATATTCACTCGCTCTTATCATCCTCGGGAACAAACATTCAGATAGGATTGCCTTCCCCAATGACCCATAAAACATCGCTTCCATTATTATCTCTGTGTGGGGTTTTTGAATGTGAGACTTGCCATTTTCTCTCTGTTTTATTCACAAGCACATTTCCAAATGCCAGTCAAAATCACTGTGTAGACTGTTTTGATGAGAGGTGAAAATGATGGTCACTGACAGTATTTCAAATTCTTGGTCATGCACCTCAAAAAGTACATCATTATTTCTCTTCAGTCAGAATAACAATTTGTGGAAACATTGTTTTTTTAAAAAGCAAATTCAGCTTTTATGATATATTCAGATCTGTGCCATAAGATGTATATTAATTGTTTCAAAGCTTCATCCTTCTACTTAAAACAATTTGTAGCATTTTAAATGGAAATAGAATTTTGATATTTTTCCTATATTACAAACTGTTTAAAATATGTGATTTGCCTGAGTTTGATAACAAAATACCAACATCATTGAGGTTCCTGAATTGAAGATAGACACTTGTGCAACTGACAACTGACCTGGTTTGGACTCTGTATAAATAAAAACAGTATATTTAGAAATAATTGTATATTCATATATATGTATATATACATATACATTATATATACATACATACATAAATACATATACATATATATCAAAATCTCTTCATTATTTTAGCATACTCTTGGGCAAGTCTATATCCCTGACTTATTATTTTTCGCTGATGAGTAGAAGAGTTGGCAACATGATTCTCTTAGTTTGAGTTTTGAATCTTGCTAGACTATTTGTGAAACACCAGTCCACTTTCACTTTTCCACTCATTTTCTTTCCCACTCCCAGGTCTGTACAATTGTGGAGGTCTGGTACAAAAATGTACAAGGGAAAGACTGATACTATTAGGTTCTACACACACTAAAGAAACTTCATTCAATATAAACTTTTGCATTAAATAACTTAGTCCTAGCCCTGGAGACAAGGAATTAATTTTCATTTTACAGGCATTGGATTTACAAGGTGTTCCATTAACTTTATTAAATGAAAAACAGCCTTCCTTTCCAGCACAGGTTTTTGCTTTTAGCTTACAACTTTTATATCAACATGTGAATGGTTTTAATGCTTTTACTATTCTGGATGAATTCTGATATTTAATCTGAAGTAAAGTGACCAAAATAAACCAGCCTTTTGGAAATGCAGACTGAAGTGCAGAGTCACTTCTAGGAAAGCTGTGGCATTAGAATTAGTCTAATTATTCTAATTCATTTTGATAATACACTAAACCATAGCATTATCCTAAAGGGGCATGATGACTTTTATACAGAACAAGACTATTGGGGAATTGGAGTGATTTTTCATTTTCTTTCCATCTTCTTTTTAAGTATTATTTGGCTAATGGCGACCAAATCTAGGCTCAGGATGAAATCTTTTGGGTATAAAATCTGCCATATATATTCCCACCAGCCAATTATTAATAAAAATCTCAACACTTTTTAATAAAAAATAAAATTAAAGGATTGCTATGCATTTATTTGACTGAAATTACCAACTTTGTATTTTAAATGTTGTATCTATTTGTATTCCTAATATATCATACACTTCCTTTGAAGTGGAACTTTCAGTGATATAAAAAATAAAACATAAAGAAAACAAAATATTTTGCTTCTTTCTATGATTATGTATTTAGAATTTGACCAACTTGAGGTTAAACATTAAGATATGTGCAAAGATATACATATGTTTTATGTAAAAAATAACACTTATATACTTCTCTGTGTGAAACAATGACATAATATTTAATAAAAGCCTGCCAGGGAAACTGAATTGTGAAGAGCATACCAGAATTCTCTGTCATTGGGAACCAAGCTTTAGAGACCATGACAGATCTCTTTGAAGCATCACATTGTCCAATATTAGGCAGTTTCTTCTTTAAAAGCGACCATATTCTGAAATAGTGTCTTTGAAAAGAATTATAGACATTTATTTTTAAATGAGTGATGAATTGGCTCCAGGACTCTATTGTTAACACTTATTGGTACCAGGTGGGTACTAATCCAAGTCTTTTACATTCGTTCACATAAGGAAGGTGAAGAATGTTGTCCAACTGGCATTTTATTCTTGCCCCTGATCAGAGTTTGTCTTAGAAAAGCTATTACGGAGTTGGCATTCCTGGACATATCACAGAACGCACATAAAAGATGATGGTATCTGGTCTGATTGCTCAGTCAGCAAAATGGTTATCATACAAACACAAGGACCTAGGTTCAGATAGATTGCACCCATGTAAAGAGCTGTCCAAGAACTTCATAGGTGAGACCAGAAAGTAAGGAGAGAAGAGTAGCTGGCCAGATTAACAGGTGAGCCCCAGGATCCATAAGGTTCCCAATTTCAAAAATAAGTTTGAAAACAACTGAGGAAGACACTGGATCTGTATTTTTAATATTTGCATATAAATGTACACTTAACAGGAACAAGCAGCCAGGAACATATACATATTTACACACACGCACACACCCAGAGAGAGAGAGACATAGAAAGAGAGAGAGAAGAAAGAGGAAGGGAGGGAGGAAGGAAAGGAGGGAGAGAGAGAGAGAGAAAGAGAGAGAGAGAGAGAGAGAGAGAGAGAGGGAGGGAGGGAGGGAGGGAGGGAGGGAGGGAGAGAGAGAGAGAGAGAGAGAGAGAGAGAGAGAGAGAGAGAAGAGAGAGGGAGGGAGGGAGAAAGGGAGGGATAGAGAGAGAGAGAGAGAGAGAGAAGAGAGAGGGAGGGAGGGAGAAAGGGAGGGAGGGAGAGAGAGAGAGAGAGAGAGAGAGAGAGAGAGAGAGAGAGGAGGGAGGGAGAGAGAAGAGATTAGGGTGCAGTAGGAGCAGGAGATAGCACTATTAGAGCACACTGAAAGCTGAAAGAATAATATGAAATGGTATTCAGAGTTGAATTGAAAGCTTTTCAAATACAGAGTAGTTAACATTTATGAATTTGTAGAAACAGGTATTAACTGTCAAGCAGCAAGGAAGCAATATTCTTTAGGTTTGTTTAATATGTGAACCCTGTAAGCAAACTGATAGACATTTTCCCACGAAGTTGAATAACTGAAATAAATTTGTTTTACTAATGCTTAAATCATTTTACTTTCACTACAACTGGACTATTTAATATTAAAAACTATATGACTTATAGATAATGTGGTCTATCTATTGTTATGATGCAGAATTCTGCAAAGTTTTTTTTATGCTAAATGAATTAAACTTAAACTTTTTGAATAGCATATACTCAGTGTCCACTACACTTCTGTTGGCTACCTCTTCAACTGCTGCTTCTCTGTTATACACCTCATTCAGGAGGTTATGTGATACTTTTTCATGCTCAATTTACCCTTCTATGAGATTATGTTTTCCATCAGTAAAATATTCTTAGATTTATCTAGGTTACAACACATGATCAGAATTTTCTTCATCTTTAAGGTTTCATAGTTGTCCATTGGCAATATGTACACCTGATTTTCCTCCAAGAAACATATTTGCTACTATTATAAATGACATGGATATGGACATGATTGGGGAATAAAAACAGTTTCTGTATTTAGTTCTTTCATGTAGATGCCCAGAAATGGAATTGTCTGAGATTGTATTAGCTCTACTTTTGAGGCTAGGACGGAACTTAACTTATTTCCTATAATGTCTGGCTGTACAGATTTCTTTTCCATCACTGGTATATAAGGACATAGGTATCCTGATCCTTATTAAACCATGATGGGCGTGGTCAATGCCACAGATGCGGACAAGGTGAATATCTCACTAAACATAAGGTTCTTCACAGCCTTGTCGATATTTAATTTATTTTCCATATTTTTGATAATGTTCACCCTCCAGATGTGTTTGACTTTGTTTGACTTTCCCTTATTGCATGATATTGAGCCCAGTTAATTTGCCTGTTGTAGACATATGTCTTTTTATAGAAATGTTTGTTTACAACCTTTTCCAACTATTATTGTTTCTATTAGATGTGACAACATTTTATGTGTTTTGAAATTATCTCCTTGTCATATACAGGAACACATTTTATTTCAGCGGGAAGCTGTCTTTATACACTGATTACTGTCCCTTTGTTCTGCAGAAAATATTTCAATATTATCTCCATTGTGTATTTTTTTCACTTTAATGAATTGTACTTTTACAATAGGTATTCCAAATCATTAAAAACAAACAACAACAAAAACAAAAACAAACAAAATACAAATAAAACAACACACTTGTGTCAAGAAGAAATCATTAGAGAACTAACAATTAGACGCTTGTAAATTCATAGTTGACCTGGCTATTTATTAATTTCCAGACCAACTTGCTCTGCAAAGTTTTACCCTACCTCAAAACTAAGACAAATTAAAGTAATTAAAACACACACATACACACACTCACACACACACACATACACACAACACTCTTTTTCTATATGATTTTATATTCTTCCAAGTCTAAGATTTAAATCTGAAATATAATTTGAATTAAATTTTGAGTTTGATGTCAGAAAAATGTCCGAGTTTATTATTTCATTTCTATTATTGCAAAGCCTAATTTTATGTCAACTTGACACAAGTTAGACTCATTAGCAAGGAGGGAGTCACAATTGAGGAAACACCTCTATGATAGCCGACAATATACAGGCCTGTAGGGCATTTTCTTGATTAGCACTTGATGTGAGAAGCTCAGCACATTACGGATGTACCTTTCTCTTGGATGGTGGGCCTGGTTTCTACTAGACAGAAGGCTGAGCAATCTTGAGGAGCAAGCCAGTAAGCAGCACTTCTCTATGACCTTTGCATAAGCTTCAGCCTCCAAGCTTCTGCCTCATTTGACTTCCTGTTCTGGCTTTCTTAAGTGATGAACAGTGGTATTGAAGCTTTTCCATATAACCTCACAAGTTGCTTTGGTTATAGTGTGTTATCACAGCAACAGTATAGCTAACTAAGTAATTACAGTGCCTTAAGTAATTACAGAGGTTTTAATATGGTTTGTAATCATTATGGTTAAGTAAATTATGCAACATTTTTTAAGCCTTTTACCAGTATGCAAAACAAACATTGTAAACAGAATAATGTACAAGAAATTGATAACCTATCTATAGCACCCTCAAAAACTTGTCATGACTTGTCATATTCCTCCTAAATGAGACACAAAGGTTTTGGAATTTGCCACTACATAAGTGGGAGAATCTCTACTGTATCTGTCAAATGTAACAATAGGACTGTAGTCCTATTGGGGGGGAGATGTGTCAGCTTTTTGTACTTTTCTCTTGAGCAGACAGGTAGAGAAGGTTGTAAAATAGCATTTGGACAGTACATAGTCAGAATTAAAAAAGATCATAGTATAATTGGACTTCACCTAGAAATTGAGGACTTAGAATGTGGTAAAGAAAGGAAAAAGAATTATCTTAGCCAAAAGTTGTAGAAATGTTGCTTTAAATATAAAAATATGAATTATACTTTGATAATGAGAAATTGAATCAAAACTAATTTCTAAAGCACTATAGGAAGGCAAGTGAATTGGTCTTTTGCTACTGCATTCCTTGTGAGTATAGATTAGCAGAATCTTTACAGGACAAGCATGCATTTCTCCTGAGCAGCATTGTTTTAAAATCTTTGGTCATTTCACTATTTAGTCATCAAATAGTCCATAGTAATTTTTGTAGAGTCCATGCTAATTGTCAATTAATTACAACTCAGTCAATCATATTAACTCTGGGGCAAACCAAATAGCCATTTAGCCAAAGGAATGCGTTGATCAGATATTCTCTGTCCCTGTTATTTTATGTAAAAGTAGGTGGTATCAATAAATGCAATATATTGTGATACATTTATACAAGATGCATTAGACTTCCTGGTAATGAAAGTAGGATTTCTACACAGAGTAGAATTCTAGCATATGTCAAGTAGCAGTACACGTTAACTATTAAGGTATGTTTAAATTAGTATTTCATACTGAAGTCACACTGGTAGCCCAAAAGTCTAATGTGAAGTTTCCTTGGCTGTTTTGATTCAATCATGGCTTCTTGAAATTTTGTTGAGATAATGCACAGAACTTCTGTAATTTTGACAGTTCTAATCCCAACATGAAAATTGGTGTTAGCAAAGGGAGTGAAAACTTGTGTCGATAGTAAATATGGCATCTCAGTAACCTGTATGAGTACCTCACCATCCAGGGTGGCACAAAGATTTCACTTTAGTGGAGCATCCTTTGCTTTAGGACCTTTTTCTTCTGTGTGCTCCTCGTATCTTAAGCAACTCCTAAATGTATTTATCAGTCTAAAGGCAAAGAGTATTGCACCACATGGAGTCGTCTAACCTGCATTACAAAAGCCCTCATTGAAATGGAAGAATTTCTTTGTCTTTTCATTCTTGCCTCTCCCCTTCCCTCTGCAAGACTCTCCTGCTTTCTTCCTCTGCTGCTTCTACTTCTATTTCTCCCAACCCCAACCAGGCTTAGTTTTTAACTTGTATTTCTCTCTCTTGCAAATGAGATACATATAGTACAATTATGACAAGATCATGGAGATTCTAAAGACCAGTTACAAGACTGAAACACACACCAGCAACAGCGATCTGCTCTAATTCTCTTCTCACAATGGTGCTTTGGGAACAGTTAATGAAAACTAATGCAGTTCAGAGGACAACAGAATAATACACAAGTGTCGCACTGGGTAAAAATAGAATAAAATTTAGTCTACACACAAGACCACATAATCCATTTATAATCCTGAACATTCTATTGGGTTGGCAATGTTATTGTCTGGCCTATGATGACTTTGGTTGAATTTTGGATATTTCGATATATTACTTTGATTCTGGGTAGATAGTAATTTACAGAAAAATCCTATAAATTATTTCATTTAACTCTTATTAACATTGTCTTTTATTTGTATGGCTGAGTTTTGGTTTGTTTATGGGATGTTTTCTTTTGTTTTTAACATCAAGTGCTAGATAGCAATCATAGTATTTGTTTCCCTTGCTTTCTCAGTAACAATACTGCTAAAAGCCCAGATTGTTTAATTGCCTGCAATTCTCATTAAATATATAAGCTCATAAACCTTTTCTAAAACAAATAATAATACAAGACAGATAGTGACCTTAAACTGTAGTAGATACATTCTTCCTTTGTAGATGCTGACATAGGGCTCAAAAGAGTATATTTTAAACAGCTAAACACAATCTTTGAGTGGTAAAAACAAAGTAGTAGTTCACTGTTACATCTATCTATCTATCTTTCTATCTATCTATCTATCTATCTATCATCTATATCTATATCTATATCTATATCATCTACATCTATATATCTATATCTATATTTACATCTATATTTCTATATCTATATCTACATCTATATATCTATATCTATATATCTATATCTATATATATATATGTATCTTAGTTCCAAGAAGCATTTAAAATCATGAATAAAGTTGATGCATGAATTGTTGTTCTGTGTACAAGTGTTTCGATTCTACCAAGAACTTAAAACAACATACAGGTGTCAATTAAAGAGAGGAAATAAGTTTGAGAAACGTCAATTCTGAAATTGCTCACTAAATTTTTTAATGTTTTTGCTCTATCAATCTATTCCCAATGAGATTGACATTCATCATTAAGAAGTCCTGTCCTCAGTTCAGCTACATGACAATGAAGACCTTTTAGCATAAAGAAAACTTTCCAAGACCATTAGTGTTTGTTTGCTTTTGTTTTACATAAACCATAGTTAGTTCTCTTGTATTTTCTCTTTTCCACTTTGCTTTTTCTCTTTCACACTAAAGTGAATAGGGCTCTTGGTGATGCAGGTACTTAGAGCACCATCTAGAGATGAGAAGCTAAAATTAACATTTAAAAAAATACCAAAATGCTATATAGCTGGGAGACGACTTTGCAATTTGCAATTAGTTTGTAAATTGATTGGCAAATGATTGGTTTTCAAATGATTGGCTCTAAGACAGTCACACATTCCTAATTGAAAGCAAATACATGTTTAATATGATTCTTTACATGACTCTTCCAAAAGTACATTGATTGAATAGCTTCAAACTATAATTTGCATTCTGTGCAAATAATTAAGATAATGATTTAATTATAGTGTATTTAATCATATTCATAAAAACTCTTGTGTTGAGTGGATAAAATAAAAAAAATACCTAAAATTCTACACTTATAAACATAAAATATATAGAAAACAAAATTGAAATCAAGAATCTCCTGAAGCTTTAAATTATGTATTCATTATCACCTATGCATGTATATCTTGCTACCTAAATACAGAAGTGTAGTCTAAGTCACTGAATGTAAATAGCACCTTTGTGGCTTAGATTGTGATAGAAAATGAAAACATTGTAATTAATTTATTTCACTGATTATCTATACAACTTGATTTCTGATGAATGTGACGAATTATGATATTGCTATTGTTCTACTGGCTCATGGAAACATATTTGATCAGAAGTTTACCTCATGTAAATTACTAAGTGAAAAATGTTGACATTTGAAAGTATTATCTTCAATGTAATAGACTTTCGTCCAAGCAAAATAATATTTATCTAATTTTGACATTTCAAGATTTTTTTAAAATCTGCTTTGTTTCCAAAATTGCTAAAGTAGTGTTCATTTTTACTTAGAATTATAGATGACAATATGAGCTGATAGTTTTTTAGTTACCAATTTATGTGTATCTATTTTGTCTTAGATACTGCATCTTATAAATTTAAAAAGATGTAATAAGTTCCTCTTTCATAAATATGTAAATTAAGCTTTTGAAATAAGAGACACGTGGATCTAATCTAAATATATCTGGCTTTGAAGTTAGTTTATTTTCAATTTTCATTACTGATGAGAACAAAGTCCTAAAAAATATATAAAATTAAACACTCTAAATAATTCACTACACAAATTAAGAGTGTTAGATTACTGAGTTTTCTGAAAGCTGCTGAACTTTTCTATACCATGCCCACCTATAAAAGAGAGGTTAGCAACTGAACCTCTAATTTATTTATCCTATTTATGTGAGAAATACATATTTGTAATTATTGGTGACAGATATGTATTATTAAAATGTAAATTGTTACAGTGGAAAAATAAATAGAATGAATGTATCTCAATTCATCTTGGTCTTGGGAATCAAGACTGAATTAGTGCACATAGTTCTAAGATTATAAAGTCACATAAAGGTCCCTAAAAGAATAACTATCACAAGGAAAACAGTGTGGGGTATACCTTCTGTCATTGATAGAAATTAGATACAAAAGAGAGAAGCAACTTTTCTATATGTGTACACCTGACCACAGGAGATGCATGAGTCTAATATACCTCTGCACCGAGGTTCTCCAACACCATCATGTTCTTTTCATGCACTATCCTAAATATAGGCCTACCTATGTTCTTTTCAAATTCCCAATAAAATCTTAACTTGTTTTTCTCTCGACAAAATTATACAGGAAGATGTTATACTGTCACATTAATGATCTTTTCTAATGTATCCCAGATTTTTAGACAATTTTTCTTATAACTCCTCCTGTTACTACATACTCAGGATCTAGCTAACATCTATTTAAAAGACAGCACTTTCCTTAGTAAGTTTTACTGTTCTAGACTGTCATTACTTTCAGAATATTCAGATAACACAAAGAGCCTCGAACAGCCAGAAATATGTGGAAATTTTATAGAAATGTAATGTTGCACCTGAGTATTTAAAATTTGTAGATTTTTATTCTATAGCACGATGTACAAGGTTTTAACAAACTTTATTTGTCATGACAAATTACACTTACTAAAAACAGAAAATCTAGTGCAGGGGTTACTTGAAATTTAGAATTTTGCTTACTCTTAGTATTCTTACTGGTGATGCCGTTGAGCTATGTATGAACATGAGTTAATAAAGAGAAAATTAGAAAGACAGAAAATCTCAACCACTCATCATTTTGAGACATTTTAATAAATCAGTTTTTATATTTTTATATTGAAATATAACATATGACCTATACATTCATGTCAAATGACAGTAAAATTTATCCAATGAAACTTTGGACCAAAAGATAAGAAACGGAGAAGTTTAAAGCCCTAAAACTGTGAATTTATTACATAATTCTACTCTTCTATGTTTCTTTGTTCAACTTTTAGTTTAAGAATAACATGGTCTATTTTTAGATAAAAATAATAATATAGCTCTTGGTGTGACAGACATAGTCCATAAAGATCCAGGATTTCTCCTGGAATTATTCTTAAAATGTAATGAAATTGAGGTCACAATAGCAGTAAGAACGAGGGTGTGTGTGTGTGGTGAATGTGTATATGTGCACAGCAGGGTGGTGGTGATGTCTGATGTCTGATGTGCAGACAGACCCCTAGAGGATGAGTTTTAAATTAGAATTTTATGCAATTAGACACGATTCCAGACAAGGTCAAATTGTACTTTGCCAATTATGAATTGAAAAATCCTCAAGCAGAATTTCCCTTAGAGGCTATAGTAATGAGTAAGTCTGGAACTCTGATTGTTTATCATATTGGTTTTACTGTCACTTTAGAATATAGAAAAGTCCCAGGGAAAATGCTCTTTTACTCATCTTTATTGTAGATGGAGAGAAATGACAAGTTACTCGTTTTTTCTTGCTGAGAAGAAGCCCCTAAAGATCTTGACTTAGTAGTTAAAGAAAAACTTCATTGTTGTTTTCCAAATAATTTACAATGAATAGAATTGTCTAAAAGTTAAACCAAAAAACCAGTGTGAAATTAGTCAAAGAAAAGATACAAAAGCCAACAAGATATTGTCTCTTAAGGTCTTAAAATAAAACTTGTACTAGTAGTTGATTATTATACTTATAAAATTAAAGGGAATATATAATCTGATGAAAAGTCATAAAGTACAAAGCTATTACCATAGGCATTTATAGCATTAACTCAGAATTACGACAAGAAAAAGATTTCTGATTTTGATGTTGGGTATATCTGGTTGCACATGTATCACTCATATTAACTAATTAACATCAAGCCAGCTATAAAATTGTCAAATCACGCTTATTTTCAACAAAACCAGCATAATATATCACACAAAGTCTTTATTACTGACTGGATTAGTTTAGATTCAAATTCTGACTTCTCTTTTCAACCATTCAATTGATAGTTACTTAACCTCATTACCTTTTTGTGGGAGCCATCTGACTTCTTTGGGGAACAAGGCCTGAAAAGCATGAATAACTCTCCTTGTGGCAAGGCCCGGGAAACTCTGACTCATTTGGCAAGAACTTGTGGATAGTTTGGTACATAATTCTGGGCATGATTCTGGGATCATATGAGCTACCTCCTCTTCCTGCTTTCTCCATGCTAGCCATACTGCTGGCCTGAATTATTCACCATAGCTCATGATGTTTTATATTGTATATTTGCATAACTGTTTGGGGGAAATGATTTTAACCACAAGTGTCTTTGAGAAATCTTATTAAATATATGATATCAGGAGTTAATGTGAATTTTATAGAGACAGAGGATGAAGTAGCATCATAGAAACCCACAGTTCCCTCATTTCTAGTAATTGTAACAATACTCCATGAAGTTAAGTGAGATAGACAAATAAGGACTATGGATAAACAGTACTAGCTATTAAGAAGTTTCCAATTTATGTTGCCTACAAGATAAATGGAAAATACTTGGTATATCCCCAGAGGAGAACAGCATATAGCTGGCAAGTTGATTGTGAGAACCCAGACCATACAAGATATAAATATTAACCACTATAGACAAAACTTTTTCACCCTGTATGATGTTGTTCTTCCCTTGGAGCTTGAAAGACTTTTTATGTTTCGAACAGGAGTGGTATATGAGTACTGGTGGGAAAGCTGGGGGACAAAAAGGGAAAGAAAGAGGCAATGAACAAACTGATAATTATTATAGGCATTTTTAGAATCTTGCAAAGTAAAAACTGATTGTAAAACTATTCATACAGACCACTGACACTGTATAAATAAAAACAGCCCAGGCTACCAGAGGCCACTTATTTGAACAATAACAGGTGGTCACAATTTCTTCATGGTACCAACTTCATATGACCATCCTGATTTATTGAACTTGTCTGGAGCAATGTGTACCGACACCTTTTAGATTTGTCATATGTGAAATGAGGAGCCAACAATATCTTCCTCATACAATTACTGCATAGTTAAATTAAATAATGAAGTAAACCACTCATCACACCATATTGTGTTCTATTTAGGCCATTCTTCCTGTAGTATTTCTAGTGAAATCTACACTTAGTTATAGACTACCCCTCTTTTCCAGGTTCAGCTATATATCGCAATTCCCCTTCTTTATGTAATGTTAGCTAACAAGAATCCATCTCTCAGATTTTTCACTCCAAGGATGATTGTTGGCAAGGCTGTTGTTTTAGCCTTTAAACTGAAGGCCAGCCTCAGACAATGGTCAATTGAACAAGGAGAAGCAGTGTTGTGGAGACCAGCCAGGGTCTCCCTGAAGCTCCTGTTCATTTCAAATGTAAGCTTACCTTCAAGTATCTCAGGTCACTAGAGTTTCCTTTTACAAGCACCTAGCTTAGCAGAACTAGGAAATAGATCCCCATGGCAGCTTGCTTCCCATTGTCACAGGCTATGTCTAAAAGAAATGAGTTTAGTGAAAAGTAAACCTGGTATATATCCGTTTTAGAGAGAAATCTCACAATAAATACTTGTTTTCCTCATTTCCTTTTTTTTTTCTGCTATGTTGCCAGATTACAGACTTACTGTAGGTTTTCTTTTACAACAAACTTTTTCATTGTAATGAGTAGATTAGAAAAAATGCTGCCTCTATAAATGATGAATTAAATGTCTCATTATTGGAAACAATTTAACAATTTGTTGTGATTCCAAACATTTTACCAGGATAATATTTCATTGACCTTTATATCCATTTCCACATTGGATTCACTCATAAGTAGTAAATTTAATAAGCAGGTCTTCATTGTAAATTTCTTTATACGTATGTACAATATTTTACATATTTTTCTCCATGTCTTATTGTGAAAAAGTTGTTAATATATTTGATTTTATTCCACCAAAATAATAAAAGATATGAGCTACATTGAATTACAAGTTCAATAAAATGATGATAGACATAATTATTAAAATAGCTTTGTAGATTTTCTAGAACACAAGGGATTTCAGGAATTTGAAAATTGCTGTATTGAATTGTAATTTTTTCTTATATTTGATGTAATTTCCCTAGTTTCTACTTATTTTAATGATGCTGATACTATTACAAAACTGAAAGTTTCTCTGGAAAAACATAATATACCTTTTGTTGAGAAAAGTATGAAATATTATATAACTTTTAAAAATTAATTCCATGTACAGTCATCCTTAGGAGTGATTGACTGAACTCATTTCACTTATTTTCTTCAGAAATGGTGAATGCATAAACAAGCAAACACTTAGATGATAAAAATGTACTTGTATATACAGGATCAAACTTATTTTACTATATATAGTCACCAAGTTTTCATTAATATCTTTCTTTAATCACATAATTACAAATCATAATTGCATGAAAATTATACTATATAGCTTGTATTTATACTTATGAATAAATCACAATATTTACAGACTAAGGAGACAGATACATTTGATAAACCACCTCAATGGCATTTATTTTTTTCAGCCTCATGAAATACAGTTGTTTACCTGGAGACAACTGCAGTTATTTGAGGTTAATATTGGAACAACTTAATAGACAATTAGTTTTTTAGTAGAAGCTGCAGTGCCATTTTTTTCTGTCTGTTTTAAAAATTCTTCCACCATAATTTGTCCCTATGTCCCTTCTGAATTTCCTACGCTCAATAAAAATCTATTAATCTAATCTTTTATTTATCATTATTCTGTTAACCTTATAAATTCATTGTCCTTTCTATGGGTTTTTCCTAATGATGTTTGCCTAATCACAGACGTAGATTCAAAATCCTTATGTTTACATTTCTTATCATGACAAAAAGTGAACACTTATTCCTTGAACCCTTATCAGACAAGTGTCTTCTTGCACATATACCCACAAAGTAGACACTGTACAAAGAATGAGGAGCACTGGAGCTCTCAATTCTAAGTATGCAGTTGTCAGCAAACCTGTCATTTCAGGCTTGTGGAGCTATGAGGAAGGGGGGAGGAGAGATTACAAAAACCTAAGGTGGTAGGTAACTCCAAGAAAACAGCATGGGTATACACATGAATGTATACAAACTTCAAAAGACTACACACACAAGAAAATAATCTCTTTACATGTTCAAAAAAGAAAAGCCTCCAGCAAAGAGAAGTATGTATAGGCACAAAGTGCCCCAAGCCAAGAATATGATTGTAAATGATACCTTCTATGAAAGGGAAAAACAGTTTTCTATAATGAAATATCACTAATTATATCAAGCACATCCCAGAGCTGCCTAAAACCCAGAAAGCCTTGTCTAATAAAAAATAAACTCCATTGTGAGTGTGTATGTGTGTGTGTAAGTCTAAAATTGTGTAATGGGGCTTTTCCTGTTGTTGCTTTGGTATTTTATGTTTTGTGTATTTGTTTTAATTTTTTGTCTTTTTATTTTGAAGAGAGAGAGACATAAATTTAGGTGTGTATGAAAATGTACAGGACCTCAAGTACAGCAGATGTAGAAAACATAACAAAATATTGAATGAAATAAGTCTCAAATAGAGAAATTAAAAAGAGGTAGAGTAAATGAAATATCCTCAGGAATATCCAGCCAACTTTTCAAAATGTTTGTGAATATTAAGTTCATTTTTTTGTATCAGTATATTGTGTAGGTATTATGCATTGAAAGTTTGTTATGGCCTACTAGAGAAATAATAAGTTTATGAGGTTGAGATAACCATAATTTATTTTAGTAATTGAATATTAGAACTTACACACTGCATAATTGAGTTGTTGGAAGCATTGATTAAGGTATAGCTGTGATAAACTGCATTGGGTTTATAAATTTTCTTGTTCAATGTTGACATCAAAGACTAATTTTAGGCAGCATTGTGTTTATAAAGTGATATATGCTTGGACATATAGAATGCAGATAGATAAAAAATTCAAGCAAATCGTTCTTGTATCTCAACTATTATAAAGAGAATAACAGACATGAGTATCAAAATCAGGTAAATAATTAAACAGAAAATTAATGATAAAATTTATTGAGCAAATATATATTTAGAAATAACATGTGTGAAAGACTTATTAACAAGCTAAAAGTATGTTGCTTGAAATTGCAATCTTATATGGATTATCATATTTAATTGTGCTATAAAATCAAACTTGATTTGATACACAGTATGTTTAAACTATTCAGATTTATTTAGCATCTGTAATTCTGACTTAAATTATGTACATTCCAAAGCTGTAAAATCTTTAAAAGTAATATTGAACCCTTCTCATGACCTTTCATTGTCCAAAATTATTTCTTTGACCAGCATTTGAAAGGAATGAAACTAAATCAAGATAAAGTGAATATTAAGGCGATTGCTTTATTTCATTACATAATGAACAGCTGCTCTATGGCAACCATTGTAAAGAATAGTGATGGACAACTCTGATAAGGCTTTTCCTCACAAGTAATTCATTTCATTTAATCATGACTTGCCCCTGAGAATGAATATTCACTGACTATAGAGATAAATTTTAGACTATCTTCAGACTAAAATGAGTCCTAATGGATTGGTCTTTAAAATGTGAGAGAGATTGCATAGACCTCGGGGAAGATCTTAGGCACTTACAAGTTATTAATAAAGTATATTTTCAATAAGCCATTATGAAAATTTTCATATGTATGCATTTAAGTGTGCTTATCTCTTCACACAAAAACTCTAGCCTCTCTCCCTCACTCACATATATGTGTGTGTGTGTGTGTGTGTGTGTGTGTGTGTGTGTGTGAGTGCAAATTTAATTGGTTTCTCTTTCACAGAAATAAAACATAATTTTAGTTTGCAAAAAGTGACTGAAGTTAGCCCTGTATTTTGCATTTCAAATTGTTAACATACATTTCAAGGGCTGACTGATTTTTTTTTCAGTTGTATCAGTATAAAACAGACTGTGTACAATTAGGAAGTGTGACATGTATGTTCTCTGATCATCATTTTTATAATTTTAAGGGCCAAAAGAAACAAACAAAATAAATAAACACTGCTCTTTGACCTCCCCATGGATCAGAGGCAAGCTCTCCAGAAATGATATCAGTATGCAAGGAGAACAAGCCTCATTAGTTTGCCATCTGCTGTGGTAGTTAGATGCTAAAATGTTGCCATTGTGAGGTTCATTGAGTGGTAAAATTATAATTAAAAATCATACATATATTGAAAGGAAAGACTCTGTCTCTTTGAAAAATATTGTGTGAGAAAATTGATTTTCTACGTTTTACATGTGTATATGTATCACAGACATATATATAAATGATTGTGTTGCAGAGTAAATTGTAAGTACATGCATAAATACAAAGATAAATGTCTCTTTGTTAGTTATATTTGACATAATAGTATCTAAATGTAACTAAACGTTAAACATCAACACCTAATATTTCCATTTAAAACTATGATGTTAATCATAAATATAATGATTGTAAACATTTTTATGGATTCATTGCAACTTTTAGAAATAAAAGAGTGGTAACATATAACACATGAGACTTGATAGTAATAGATATTTTTAAAAAATATTTAATCAAAATTTTACCTAAAGAAATTTTATTGTCATTTCCATCTTGTTAATAATTTAAGTGTATGTATAATATACTTTAACATAGGGCATAATGAAGCATTATATCCTTTACAAAAATTTAAGAATTTATTAAGAACAGTAATTTGCTTTAATTTTTACTCTGCATCTCTTCAAAGGAATTGTATTTGAATGGGAAGATAAAAAGTACAATCAATGCAATCACTGTCCATTATTATAACAAGATATAAGGCAACTGTTAGCAACTATTGTAGTTCATAAACTAAAATTTATAATGTAATAATAAATTTAAGAAAGTACTTTATGCTGGACTGTAGTGGTAGACACTTTTAAACCCAAAACTGGGGAGGCAAGAAGAGGCAAGCAAATCCATATCCCTGAGTCCAGTCTGATTTACAAAGCAAGTACTAGAACAACCAGGGTTATACAGAGGAACTATGGTTTGAAAAAAGAAAGTTACTATCTGATGGGAGATGGCATTGCGTAAATATGTTTCTGTTATTGGTTGATGAATAAAGCATTGTTGGTCAATAGGGAAATAAGATAGGAGGGTCTAGAACATGAGGAGGATTCTGAAAAGTATACACAGAGAGAAGTGTGGTTGACCTCAATGTAGTAAGAGGCCCAGAAGTTAAAAACATGTGGAAATACTAAGATTTATAGAAAGGGGTTAGTCATTCAGACAGAGCTACTCAATAAGAAGCCAAAGTCAACTGCCAATATATTTATAATTAATATAGTGTCTCATGAGTTATTTGGAGGCTGAAGTAGCTGTAGAAGTCCCGGTGGCTAATGGGAAAGAGTACATGTAACAACTACCAGTAGTATCATAATCATAAATCGTGTATAATGCTATCAAAATGAATTGGAGATATGTACATCAGTACCTACAAAACATCACTGAAATAAAATTTAAAGGTAACCCAGATAAATGAAAAGATATTTAATGTTCCTAGATTACTGATAAGACACTCCCCAGATTAAATACAGATTCTGTAAAATATGTAAAATAAAACAAAAGTAGTACTGAATGATTTTCCTTTAAAAAATCATATGGTAATCTAAAGGGGACAATTTCTAAATACACAGTAATTCAATAAATCTGTCCTAGCATAAATATAGGCATTTGCATCAATGGGAAAGAATGAAACCCAAAATTGCTCCTTTTCTTTATGTTTTTTACAACACTTCCAAGACAATTTATCAATATGTAATATGCATGGAAAGATACAAAGCAATTCAAAAATATGTCATATCAACATTAGCTGACACTATATACAAAAATTAGGCATTTTGTAAAACCTATAGCAATTAAAAACAAGTACAAAAGGAAGATACTTTAATAGCATATAGCTAATACAAAATAAAAAATATTCTTCCTCAAAGAACATTAAACAAATACGAAGATACCCTTAACTAAGTGAAAATAAACAGTGAGCCATTTATATGCTGAACCACATCTACAATTTATCTGATTTTGTGTAAGCATTAAATGGTGGATATTTTATTTTAAAAATATATGCAAACTTTGATTAAATATTGCCCCAAAATGTAAAATTGGCAACAAATGCTTAAAAGGATGTTTGACATCTTTAGAATCTGGTAAAGGCAATTAAACCCTTCTTACTATATGAGTTCACATCATGGTAATATAACTGGAATGGCTATCAAGAAAACTGTTACCAGAATGTGAATGAGGAAGTGTACTTCTGTATTATTGGAAGAGTTTAAAATCATGAATGCCTAAATCTATTTTCTAGTTCTCTATACTATTAAACTCTGTTTTTCAAATATAATTCACATGACCAATAAATATCATGTGTGCTTTTGTCCCACTATAAAAACGGAGCATAAATAAATTATAATTATAAATTGAAAAATACATAAAAATATGTTACACATATGTGTTTTGTATTAAACTTTAAGAATGTACATAATTTATTATAGAATACAAAAATATTGATTTGAAAAATGCCCAGGTTTGACTTGAGATATCATGTATAGTTATGACTCTAAAACACTAATCACACATGATATGATCTGGGTCATAAAATATGCATAGAAGAGACTTGAAAGATTCATAATCCTGTAGCATGTATGTTTCTGCCAGCCCGCCAGCCCGCCAGTCTGGGCCCACAGATGCGCCAGCCCCAAATAACACTCAGAGACTCTGTATTTGATATAATCCTGTTGGCCAATTACCATTATTGTTTATGGGCTAGCTCTGCCTTAATTATTAACCCATTTCTACTTATCTAAGTATTTCCACATGGTCGTCTTATCGGGAAGCCGCGGCAAGCGTCCTCCTTCCTCCCTGGGCTACATCTTGAATCCTACTACTTCCTCTCTCGTCCTCCTGGTCTCCTAGCTCCGCCTATCTTTCTATCTCATTGGCCACAGTGCTTTATTAACCAGTTTGAGAAACATATATACAGAATAACATCTCCCATCATCTCCTCTTTTCTGTCTAAAGAAGGGGGTTAACCTTAACATAGCAAAATATATCATATAACAGTTATCAAATAAGTATCACAGTTAACAATATTTAGTCCATTAACATTTTGTAAGACTTAAAGAAAATATCATCTATGCTATCTTTGTGAGTCTAAAGTCTTATATGTAACTTATCCTTAATCCTAACTAAGAAAAACTATAACCATAACTACCTGCCTTCAACTCCTTCAAAGACCACAGAAGGATAATATATAAACTCTAGAAATGACAGAGACAACTCATTGCCTGGTCAGTCACCCAAAGTTCTTCTGTAATGTTCCATCTTCAGCCCATAGGCCATAGTGTGTGTCCAGACTCCTCAACAAGGCAGGAAACTTTTCTGTGTCCTGTAGACTGTCTGGCTGTCTGGCAGCCTCTTCCATGAAGCAGGAATCCTGTAGCAATGTCCATCTTGCATCAGCAGTCATCTTTCTGTGGGTCCTGCACGTCCAGTTTATTCAGCATATAGTCAGTCTAGACAAGAGCAGTATCTTGTCTAAATGGCTAGTATTGCCATATTAGAAGCAAACTCCATGATGTGTTTCTTCGATGTCTATCTTCCTTTCTTCTGTAGGTGGTGTTACCAGGAGCAGTTGTGCCTCACTGTCAAGAAAATCCCTAAACCATTTTAAATGCCATATTCTGTAGGTCTTTGAAAGGTTTGAAGAATGCCTATTCATCTCAAATACATCTCTGCATATGTAGAAATCCTAACTTAACACCAAGTTTTAATTATCATAGGTAACTCTCTATAATCTGTACTAAATTATACATTACATTTTCCAATGAGCTATATAAACACAATACCTAAACAAGAGGAGAAATATACATATCACAAAAATTGACCTTAAATTGTATCAATAAAAGAAAATCCATTTCAAAGCAAAGTATTCATATCTATGCCATAATTCCCTTTTTACCTTTAAAAAGATTGCTTGTGGTCATTAACCATTTATAACCAAGCCAATTTAAATGAAAACAAACATTTATAAACAATATTTGGGAATTTGGGTGTCATTCTTTCCAAACTACTTCCTGCTGGTAGAGGGCGCTGTCATGGGGGTCCAAAGAAGAAGCAGAAATCTTGGCAGTAGTCTGCAAGACTTTGTCTCAATTGCTTTGAATGTTCGATCACCTGGGGCATTGTTTCAGGGGGTCTGGCTTGATCAAACCATATAAGTCTGGAAGAAATCCATAGCATTTCATTTTCTGTGGAAACAACCATGTTGGGCGCCATTTGTAGCATGTATGTTTCCGCCAGCCCGCCAGCCCGCCAGTCTGGGCCCACAGCTGCGCCAGCCCCAAATAACACTCAGAGACTCTGTATTTGATATAATCCTGTTGGCCAATTACCATTATTGTTTATGGGCTAGCTCTGCCTTAATTATTAACCCATTTCTACTTATCTAAGTATTTCCACATGGTCGTCTTATCAGGGAGCTGCGGCAAGCGTCCTCCTTCCTCCCTGGGCTACATCTTGACTCCTACTACTTCCTCTCTCGTCCTCCTGGTCTCCTAGCTCGGCCTATCTTTCTATCTCATTGGCCACAGTGCTTTATTAACCAGTATGAGAAACATATATACAGAATAACATCTCCCATCATAATCCCATTTATACTGATTTTTGCAAAGATATTTATGTATCTATTGAAAGTACTATTTAAATCACATGTGTTATGGTTTATATTTAGCTAGAATCAGAATTGTAAAATATTAAAATATGTTCTAAAATAGAATTGAAAATTTTAAATAATTCTTCACCTTATTATTATTTATAGTCTTGTTCAGAAACTTTTACCTTTCTCACACACATGTCTGTAAAGATAAAATGGTATATTGTTATATGCTTAGAAAGAGGAGCTGTGGATGAGCAGAGTAAAAAATGAGTGCTATACTTTTTTTAAAAAACAATCAAATTTAAATGTTTAAATATAAACCAGTATTTCTGAAGTTAAAATTTTTTATTAGTTATCATAACAGCACAGCATCCTAGGAAAAACATTCATATTTCACTCATATAAAAAGAAACTAGTGAATAAGACATTCAATTCACAGACCTACACTCACTTTATTAGACCTAACTTTAAAAGAAGTTGAATCTAGGTGCCATGTTATTTCTTTATACTTTATTTTTGTTATGTATTGAGACAATGTTTTACTGTGTAGTTCTTGTATCCTACAACTTTCTGAGCAGCTATTGGAAGACTTTCAGCAATCCTCCTGCCTTTACATTTCTTTACATGTCCATGACATCGTGTACTACAACTGAGGGTAGTTTGGCTTTTATTTCCACAAGAGCTTGTGTTGATAGATCTGATATCGAAATTTCCTCTCTTGATGCAGAAAAATGTATGTGATGACCATCTTCCAAGACACAAGCAATAGTTCCAGGGTCTTGATTGCACAGATCGACCGAAGGATGCCTGGAGAAAATAGCAGTGTAGAGTTATATTCTGACATGCTTTTAGCTACAGGTTACAATACCATCCTGATTTAGTTCAAGTAAATTTGATGATTTGATGTTGACCTAACCTTTACAACTTTGTTCTTTTCATTTTCCTCATTTTAGTTTTACTCAAATTTCTCCAGGAATATATAATGAGTGTTAAATAAATTCACACATAGAAATCATCTTACAACATAACAAATTACTTAGTATTTACTATTTATATATCATTGTTCTAAATGTTTCACATTAAATATTTTTTATTTTACATTTTGATCCAAGTTCTCTCTCCCTCCCATGTCCTCCATGCTCCCCTCACACTGTCCCAATCCTCATCCAGTCCCCAGGGAGGCTCAGGCCTTCTAAGAAGGATCATTAAAATCTGTCAAGTCATTTGGGGTAGGGCCTAGGCTCTCCCTTCTGCCCCTAGGCTAAGGGAGTATCCCTCTTTGGGGAATGTGCTCCAGAAGTATTTTCCTGCACCAGGGCTACATCCTAGTTCCATTGTCAGAGGTCCCTTAGATTGCACAGGACTTCTAGTTGAGACCCATGTTCAGGGGGTCTAGGTTTGTCCTATGCTAGTTTACCAGCTATCAGACTGGAGACCATGAGTTCCCTCTTGTTCAGCTCAGCTGTTTCTGTGGGTTTTTCCAGCCTGGTCTTGAAAACTTTGCTCATCACTCCTCCTTCGGTGCAACTAGATTCCAGGAGTTCGGCTCAGTGTTTAACTGTGGGTGTCTGCTTCTGCTCCTTCAGCGACTGCTTTCAGATCGTATAAATCTTTCACCTTCAATGAATTTTAATATTCATTGAAACCAATCTATAGGTAGGAAACAGACATATTTATTCCGTGCTGTTCTTTTTCTTTGTTTATTCTTTGAAATTTCAATAATTTTTGTTTTAGATATAATGCTGTTGGCCTGTTACTAGCATAACTTATTGGCTAGCTCTGTCTTAAACATTAACCCATAAATACATCTTAATTACTGATGTACTTTTAAAAAAGGGGCTTGTGAGAGAAAGATACCATGTGACATGGTTCAAGCAGAGGGGTTTCTTACTAGGTAAAGGATCATAAAGTGGAAAAGGGAGTATGGAGACTAGCCTCTGGGGACATGAGCAGCAGGAGAGAGGGAAGAGGGGAAGGGGGAATAGGGACAGAGAGAGAAGGAGAGAGAGAGAGAAACAGAGGGGGAGGAGCATAGGAGGTGGGCAGTGCCCTTTTAAAAGGGAACATAGTGAATGTGCACAGGTGGTGTGCTTATTGGCTACAGCCGGGGTGTATCCTGTCAGAACTACAAGGACAGGCCAGTACAGATGCCTGAAAACTAACAATTACATCTATACCCACCCCATCCTTCCAAGTCCTACTGCTATACATTTCCCTTTCAATTTCATGTCATGTTTTGTTGTCGTTTTCCTTGGTTTACATGGCTCACTGAGTTTAAGTAGTGCTTCATACCTTCAGTGGATGAGAAAGGGATTGAGAATGGGAAACCTGATAGAGACCGTTAATGTAGAGAAAAGTGACTGTCTCCAAACAGCTATCAACAAACTGTTAACATTATCTCTCCCAAAGTTGGGGCATCTGGAGCCCCTTCAACCTCCATGCTTGAGAGTTGTGACGGTTCCGAGTACACTGTAGGTCTTATGACAACAGCAACAATTTTTGTGTGTTTATGTTTGTATGTTACTATTATTAGTTTCTTAAAAACAATCTCATTTTACATACTCATCCCAGTTTCCTGTCCCTTCCATCCTTCTGCTACCCCCACCATCCCCCTACCCTACTCCTATGCACCCAGAATGACAGGATGGTCATTTAGAGAAACAATATCAAGAAGTGCTCTCTTTGGGACTATGCTCTGAGCTTTTACCATGTTTATAGTACCAGCCGTGAATTTTACTTGTGGAACAAACTTCAAATTCAATAAAGCAATGAATTAGCTACCCCAAGTGCCATCATTACACTAGTGGGTACATGTGTGCTGGTTGCCTGGGGTGTTAGTATGCGGGGTTCAAAGCTTGATAAGATCATTGATGTCTTTTAGCTCCTTACAGCCTCCTTAGCTCTATTAAACCAGACAGCAAGGAGAGAAATTTGTGGTTAGTGTAAGTAGATTCCTTTATGTTCTGAATGAAAAGTGTCCTGGATCCATGTTACTGTGTTTCTACTGGTTCTTAAAAAATGAATTTAAAGATTTAAAAATATGTTTTTTAGATTGTACTATAATCACATCATTTCCTGTCTTCTATTTCCTTTCTCCAAACACTCCCGTGTAACTCTTTGCTCTCTTTCAAATTCATGTCCTCAGTTTCTTTAGTTATTGTTACATATTGTGGTGGTTTAAACGAAATACTCACCACTATAGGCCCATATACTGGAATAGTTGGTCCTAGTTGGTAAAACTGGAAAAGAATAGGAGGTTTAACATAGGTGGAAGAAGTATATCACTAGTGGTAGGCTTTGACGTTTCAAAAAACCATGCTACTCCCAGTTATCTTTGCTTGTGGGTCAGAAGAAAGCTCTCAGCTATTTCTCCAGGTTCATGCCTGCCTGTCAACCACCATGTTATTATAATACAACCACAATGAGACCATGAGACTACAAATTAAATCTTTGCACTTAGTGTTATGTAACAGCAGTATAACAGTAACATAGACATAACACACACACACACACACACACACACACACACACACACACACACCACTTTCACACTTTCCTCAATTTATCAGTCCAAAACTACTCAAATTCAATAATATTATATGCATAATAATTTTCAGGGCTGGAAATTTCATGTTGAATAACCAATTGATTTGATTTTCTGCTCTCAACATTCCATAGTTGTATGTTAGGTCTCCTGAAATATCCCTGTCCATAGTCCATAGTTTTGTCCTTGTTCAAGTAATGTTTAAGTAGCCATTTTGGTGAGATTTTTACAGGTGTAGCTTTTGATATTTCTAGGATACACTTTCAAAGTTGAGGCCAAGGAATTTTTTTTCTGCTGTGGTTATTGTTCTTCAGTGGCTCAGTTCTTCTCTTTTATGTCAGTATTTATATATTTTTAACGATCTCACTGGAATATACACAGGCCTTGTTAGAGAACTGGTTCCCAAGACCATTAAGGTATAACTAGATATAGTATATTTTAGGTTTATAGTACTTTCAGCAGCAACACATATAATTAAATATGTAATCTGGGATGATGAATTTAATCACTACAGCACTGATATTTTCCTCTATTATTTCTTAAATATTGTCTTCTAACATAGTATGTGTATGTGCTAAGTTTCAGTCCATTATTATCTGTAAGCCAGCATTTATAGGAACTAAAGTTTTAGTCTTTTACGGTCTATAAAGCAGAATTCATATGAACTCCTTTCTGTTTTTTAAGGGTGAGACTGGCCAAATGAGAACTGTGGAAACAATCAAATGTTACAACATTGAAGAAACTAATAGAGGCCATAGAACAGTAAACAATATGGTATATTGCTAAACCAAATACAATTTGGGAAATTGAAATAGTGAAATTAAAAACTACTGAGGCATAAAAAGGAATTTCCACAGTTCATCAGTCACAAACCACTGTAATATTATGCATTTCCATTATGCTATGATCAAAGTAGAGACAAATCAGCCAAAGTTTACCATAAAGGATGAGGATTTCTTTCTCTCAAGAAAATAAGGTAAGGTTCTGATTAATAAGCACCTACGTGTACTTATATCTCTGGGGTAAATTTAAGGAGAGATTGCCAATGATATTGTGAAAGGAAGAAAAAATGTCTTTGTAGGATTAGTAAAACCATACACAAATCCCGATTTTCTTCCACACATCTTAACCTCTTGTATCTTTTGACAGAAGGCTAAAAGGCTTTTGGCTTAAATTATGCTCATTAGTCCATTAAGATGCACATCCTTACACTCCTAGTTTAGACAAATTAAATGGGTACCCCCTTTATAAGCTGAACAAAACCAACATGAACAAAAAGTTCCTCTGGGGTCTGGTCTCTTAGTTGGTAATTCCCATTGACTTTCTTACTGCCTCTTCTGAATGTTCTGTCCATATCACCTCACATATTTGAATGGCTATCTTCCTTTGTGAAAGAAATCATTTGTTAACTCAGGTTTCTTGCAGGCTTCTGATGAGTCTTTGCAATGCTATTCACAATTAGGATATAGAGATTATTGGAAAAGTGGAGTCTAAACAGCTTTTCATCTGGGTTGTGGTGGCACATACCATGATTCCCAGTAATCAGGAAGCAGAGGCAGGTGGATTTTATGAGTTCAAGATTACCTTAGCTTAGATAAATAGTTCTAGGATAGCCAGGACTTTTACACAAGGAAACCCTGTTTGAAATGTGAAAAACAAAACAAAACAAAAGCCTTTGAAACTGATATTTATATGAATTTTTTATATTTAAGAAAATATTTTTTGTACTGGAATCCTCCTGATAGATTTCGATTTTTGACATTTGATGTGATTCATTTAGAATTTGTTAAATGTTTATTTTTCTCAGCGTTGGGATAAACCCATGTCTTCCACACCCTAATTACACATCATTGCATTAAGCGATCCTGATTTTTTCTTATTTTTCCTCACTAGGAATCTCCAGTTAGCATTCATTGTTTTATTACCCCTTAATAATTATAGATGACACAATTAGTGACAGATAACCAATTTAAATGATCAGTTTTCCTTAGATAACTTTGCTTACTTTCAAACCAAAATGATATGTATTTCTGTTCATTTTTAAGGAATTTTTTGAAATCTTTTTATGATAGCTTGGGTTTAAAGTAAAAACAAAATTAGGAGGAATGTTTGTATAGGTTAAAATTAAAGTATCCACACCTCATAGGAAGACACAATGACTAGAATGCAGAGTATACAAAAGAAATGATGCATTAATGAATTTTTTAACCATGGTAAAAGAATTTTTTAACATATTATATATACTTTAATGTTTATTTCCTTATTTTATACTTTTGTCTGTATAAGACTGACTTAATTCTACATATACATATTTTTAAATTATAAAATGTTCTTCAGTAAATCACACTGAGTTCTGAACATCTTTTTGATATTTTATTTACTTTTTAAAATTTTACATATCAATCCCAGTACCCTCTTCCTTCCCCCATCCCTCCTGCCTCTTTCACTCCCATGCCCCCCACCATACTCTCATCCCACCCACCTCCCCACTCCTCAGGTAGGGTGATGCATTCCAGGAGTGGTCAACAAAATCTGTCAAGTCATTTGGAGTAGGGACTAGGCACTCACCCCTGCCTCTAGGTTAAGGGAGTAACTCCATGGGGAATGTGCTCCTAAAGTCCTTTTATGCACCAGGGATACATCCTGGTTCCACTGTCAGAGTTCCCTTTAGACTGCCCAGGCCTTCTAGCTCAGACCCATGTTCAAGGTGTTTGAGTAAGTCCAAATCTGGATTCTCAGCTATCAGTCTTGGGGGGCCATTAGCCCCTCCTTGTTTCCATCAGCTGTCTGTGTAGGTTTCTGTAGCCTGGTCTAAACTTCTTTAGTTGGAAGTAATAATTATTTATTTCTGCTCTATTGAGTTGCAAACACCTTACTTCTGAACAGTGTTCCTTTGAAAAGACTTAACTGTTTTGAAAGTTAGTAGTGAAAACACTTTTTTTAATTGTTCTAAATTTGTTTCATAATGTATCAAATTATTGCAGTTTTAATTATACAGAAAGTCCCAAACTTTAGGCATTCAGTCTAATAAAGTATGAGAAAATTATGGAAATGTGATAAATATATGACACCTTGTACTCAACATACTGTACTCAGTAACAGAATGGCACAACATATGGAAATCTAAGTATAAAGCAGTATGAGTATAAATTTGAAATTAAATAAACAAGTAGTTCTGGGCAAGCAACTGCACAAGAAAATTTGACTACAGATGCCATTCTAGAAACAAATCCAGCCCATAGTTACAGACATCAGTAGAGTGTGTCAACATAATATATGTGGATATGTGGATAGTTTTATATATATATGTATGAATTGTATACATATTTCAAGTGAAATTATAATAAAAGCAATCAATAAGGCTTTTTTTTTCCAAGACAGATGGTTGACTTGAGCCCATGTACCATTAAAATGTCTCCAACAATCCATGTTAAGTAGAAGCCAGGTGGATGCAGCCAGTTCCAGTCAATTCCATTGTTTTGCCTGTTTGAAATTTTCCTAAGCATCTCTGCAGCTCGGCAGTACATGCTTATTTTATAGTTGTTTGTTAGTTTGGAAAATATATTAATTTGTAAATGGATCATAAATTATTCCCAAAACATTGCTGTTCAAACAGTAAAATTTGATTCAAATAGAAAGGAAGAGCACATGGAATAGTCTTTTTTGTTACCTGATTTTTATTGAAGATTAAAGTTACCTTGCAAGAAAATTTCCAAAGAAGTTTTTTTTTATAGTTTTAATAGAAACAACAAAATTTTGAATTTCTGTTTTAAAAGCCAGTGAGTAAGCATTAATTCCTTAGGACGCATAAAGAAAACTTGTATAAATGGCAAATAGAGCATTATCCTTCAGTCATAAGTTCTGAAGATTGACTAATATATTGATTTTTTTTTGCTATTAAACTTCTGAATACTGCAAAACAACATTTGTGGTTAATATCCTTACAAGTCTGACCCATTGAAAGTTACTGGAATTACATTTGAAATTAATCAGGTGACATCATGATGTCTGGACCAAAGAAGGAAGGAAGCAAATCTGAGGTGGTATGTTCACCATGCTAGGGTAAACAGAATTATCCAAAGATACAAGGAATAAGAGTGGAAATCAATCCTTTTAACAGAGACATGGGAGAAGAAAAGACTTTAAACATCTCTCCAATCCAACCAAGTAAAGTCCCTACTACTCACACGAGTAATGCGCAATTTAGTCAAAGTGCTCCTAGCACCTGCATCACTAAGAGAACCCTGACATTGTCAGTATTGACTGTCAGCAGACTTAAATTTCATATACTTGCTCTTGTTTATCTGCCTCAAATCAGGCCTCTGATATGTTCTGGCACGTTTCCTTTAGACACTTAATGTCTCTACATCCTTGTCCTGGTGGGAGTCTCTTTGTGCTCCTGCTTTAAGATTTTCAACTAGAATACAAATGTTGACTCCAAAAACTTTGTTCCACACTGCTTTCTGAGCACTATCTACTGAACAATTGGCTGGCTTTCCCCAAATCCCTGGTCACTTTATCATCTCAGTGTACCAAGGTGATAAATATTTGTTCACTTGCTATGCATCCATCAGATATCCTTTTCATCATATCTCCTATGCTCTACGCTGCTTTCTTAAAATTCTGTGTAGAAATTACTGAAACCTATAGAATAAAGAGGCATGGACAAATAGCAGCAAAACAAAGTATATTGACCCATATTCTGTTTTTCTAAAAAGATGAATCAAATTTCAATAAGAAGTAAGTTTGGAAAGATCATTTTGGTGCTTTAAGGGATATGTACTCATACTTTTAAAAGGACAGGTTAAAATGGTATCATTGGGTTGGGTATGGGTTTGTGTACTATTTCCCTTAACTTGATTATATTAGACCATCATTGGCGCAACACTTCTTTTCAGTCTGAGCAAGAGTCTCATCTGGAGTTCCTTTTACTCTCAAATGTATAGGTTCAGTGAAGCTTTTCTCTTTCTGCAATCACCACGGCAAAGTAAGATTTTGATTGTTGCAAAAAGGTGATTATTGGTTTTTCAAATGGAAGATAAATTTTAGTGTACTTTTAATCACCTTTTGTTGTCTGACACATTTCTGTAAATATTGCATTTTAAAAAGGGTCAGGATAAACAAATAGGCCGAATAGATGTTTATTAAGGGAGAAACAACTCACAACACAGACAGATGAATACAGTAGTTAAAACTGGATGCTCCTCTCTCTGGGTCCTGCCAGAAAGAGAGCATTCTCTGCATCCTTCTGAGACCAAGCCCCACAGGTCACTTCCGCCCCTGGCTCCACCCCTCAATGGGTGTGGTCAGTGCCACAGAAGCAGACACAGTGAATATCCCACTACATGTAAATATGTATTTTTTTTAATTGAAAATAGTATTGTTTTAAATACAGTACATTCAAATCATGGTTTCTTCCTCCTCCCAGTTTTTTCCTCCCCACTTCTCTTTGAATCTTGGACAATTCCCATTCTGTATCTTATTAGAAAACAAAAGGCTTCTAGGAAACAATAATACAAGTAAATCAAACAAATAAACAAAAGAAGCAATCCAAATAGCACAAAACAAACAAAAAGGAATGAAAATATGTAAAGAAAAAGGACAAGAAACACATATAGGTACAGAAACACATATGTCCACATACAGAAAAACCAATAAAACCGCAAAACTAAAAGCAATAGTTTCAATGCAAATGCCCTATAAAGTTTAAAAACAAAACAAAACAAACAAAAACCCCTACAAAGCTAAAGACAAAGTACCTCCAAAGAAGATCTTGAGTTTGTTCTCAAATAGCCATATACTTCTGAGCTTACAGACTACCATTTACAATAATTACTTTCCCCAGTGAGACTCCTTTGTAGAAAAGCAAAATTGCATTTACAAGTGGTTATCTTAATGGGAGCTATCTTAATGGCGACTTATGTCTACATTTTTTTTTTAGATTTAAGACTTCATCTGTTCTTATCTGTTCCTGCTTGTGCTGCCACAGTAGTTTCAATTATTTCCTGAATACATCAGTCTTTTTTTTTTTTTTTTTTTTTTTTTTTTGGTTTTTTGATACAGGGTTTCTCTATGTAACTTTGGATCAAGTCCTGGAACTCTGTAGACTGGGCTGGCCTCAAACTCCCAGAGATCTGCCTGCCTCTTCCTCCTGAGTGCTTGGATTAAAGGCATGCACCACCAATGCCCGGCATGAATACATCAGTCTTGGTGTGTTTAGGAGGCCTTGTATCCTTAGGCTGCCATCCTTTCTGGATCTTCAGACATGTTTCCACAGACAGGAGGAATTTGATTGTGACATCATTTTGGAACTGAGTATTCCTGATCTCTCATTCTCTGCATATTCTCTTGCTATGGATCTCTGTATGTTTCCATCTACTACAGGAGTAGTTGTTTCTGTTGATGGGCTGGCAAGGTACTAATATATGAGAATAGCAGATTATCATTAGGAATAATAATATTATCATCATATTTCTTGTTTGTTTGAACAGTAGCATTTGGTTTTCTGTTAGATTCCTGACCTGCCTTGTCTCAAGTCTTTGGTACCAATGGAACATTGTATATGGGTTCCATTTCATGGAGTGGGCTTTAAATCAAATCAGGTAATAGTTGGTTTCTGTCTTAGCTAGGGTTACTGTTGCTCTGATGAAAAAGCATGGTTGTTAATGTATTTATCTTGGGCTGGCTTACAATTTCATAGGTTTCAGAGGTTTCATTCACTACATTCATGGAAGAAATCATGGTGGCACTAAGTTAGAAATGGAGGTGGAGAGATAGAAGAGAGTTCTACATCCAGATTTGCAGGAGAGAGAGAGGGGGGGGAGGGAGGGAGGAAGGGAGGGAGGGAAGGAGGGGTGAGGGAGAGAGAGAGAGATTGTACCTGTTTGACATTTGAAATCCTAAGCCCATCCCTAGTAAAACACTCTACAACAAGACAACACTAACTCTAAAAAAGGCCTTCTAAAACTGCTATTCTATAATGACCAAGAATTAAAATATAAAAGCCTATGGAGGACATTCTTATTTGAACCATGACATTTCACTCCCTGGCTCTACGATAAGTTTGTAGCCATATCAGTGTATATGGCTACATATGCCTCTACCAGCCTCTGCATATGCAGTGCTGGTACTCATTGCATGTGCCACTACGACTGACTTTAATCTTTTCTTTATTTCCTTGTCACAGATTGGATGCATAGCTATGTGAGATATTGCCCTGAGGACATTTCAACCATTAATCAATTTAGCATGAGGCTTTTGTTCTGAACCTTCCCAATGCTGAAACCCTTTAATACAGTTCCTCCTGTTTCGGTAACCACAAACCATAAAATTATTTTATTTTTACTTCATAACTGTAGTTTTGTTACTGTTATGAACAATAACATAAATATCTGAAATGAAAGACATGTGATATGTGACCTCCAAAAGGTATTGAACCACAGATTGAGAACTGCTTCTTTAATCTCTTCATATCCCAGAACATTGGATTTATCTCCATTACACTTCCTGGATCCCCTTTTCTCCTGAAACCGTACATTTTATATTTTTCCTTGTTCGGCTTGCTTCCTTTCATTATAGATCTGCATTAAACTGGTTACCTATAAGTGAGCAACAAATTCAATATTAAACTGTTCTAAAATCTCTTCTGTCAACTCAATTCATCCAAAACATTTCGATACAGAATTAGGCAGAGTTTTCAGAAAAGATCAAAAAGCAGCTACATTGCTGCAAAAATATCCTGACTAATCTTTAAGCTACTAATATTTTTCTCCTCTAGAACATCTTTAATATACATTGCTCTCAGTATCACTGTCTTCCCTGACCATTAAGCCCAAGTGCCCAAGATACAACAAAATTTCTACCCACCCCCCTTTCTTGATTGTCAGAGACTGAATTGCTGGTGTGGCCCTGGCTGTCCTAGAACTCACTCTATAGTGCATGCTAGCCTCAAACTTAAGAGATCCTCCTACCTCTGGTTCTCAAGTGCTAGAATTAAAGGCATATACCACCACCACTCAGCCTATAAATAAAACATTTAATTGGCAGGAAACAGGTCTTGATGGTGGTGGGGAAAATATACATTTTCAAAGGATTACTGCATTATCATCATGGTAGGAAGCATGGTGCCTTGCAGACAGACACAGGATGTGAGAGGTAGTTAAGATTTCCTTATCTGGATGGGTGGTAGAGGGAATAGAGAGAGAAAGACAATAGCCATGAATTGAATATTTGAAATGCCAAGGTCCATCTCCATTGTAACCCTTCCTCTAACAAGGTAACAGATCCTAGTCTCTGTCAAGTAGCAACAATCATTAGTGACAAAATATTCACATGTATGAGTCTATAATGACCACTCTTATTCAAGCTACCATAGTATCTTCCTCTAGATTTTTGTTACCAGTACACTAACATATCTTGTAAACAGGAAACTACTATAGATTGAAGGATTTGTAGCTGCTAGTTGTTTACCATTTACTTTTGGTGGCATACAGAGTACCTTCTGGAACCAAAACAGTAGCCCTTTGTGGAAAAGGAACTAGGGAGATACCAGGTCCTGTTCTTCATATTCAATTATTTGTGTGGGGTTACTGATTGAGTTTTTACATTGGTAACTAGACATTTAGCTTTGGGATGATTGTAGTGCACTATGTGACTTTCTGGCCTGATCTTTGTTAGGTGGACATTTCATTCTTTAGTTGTTGTTACACTCTCTAGTTCTTAGGACAATGTAGTGGCTCGGGGCTGTAAGGTATGGCATGCTTCAGAATGCTTTCTGCTAAGTGTGACCATGGCAGTTTCTGGATGGAATCTGTTTCTGGGAATCTGGACTGACACTTAGAATTTGAAGTGGTTTATAAGGGGCAACTGGGAATGACAAAGGTGGGAGATGTCGGATGTGCCACCAGAATCTGCTTGGTTCCATGTGAATTTAACAGAGACTGGGGAAAGATCATAGGAGGTGGTCTTCTACCAAGCTGGAGATGAGACTAGAGTCTAAAGGATGGCTAGGATAGGTGAAGATCTGTAGTTAGCCTATTTTCTTGCCTAGCCTGAATTGCTTGCAGGTTCCCATAAAATAATGATGATTCTTAAACAACCTAGTTCCTTTAACAAAATGTGTATAACTGATCCTTCCTTCTATCCCCCATCTGTCCATCCATCAATCAATCAATATTACCTATAAATATAGGTATTTGTAATTCTAGTTAGTTGTTTCGTGTAAATCACAGCTCAGAATGTCGTACATACCTTGATTAACTGAAATTCTATACATATCTAAGTGCCTTAGTTAATCCATTTAAATTTCCCTATGCCATAATACTAAGTCAGTTATTAATGAAGTAAGTTTAAATGACAGGAAAAATATGCAATGTTTTGAATATATACATATTTCAAATGTTTGTAACAGATAATTGTTACAATTTTTTTGAATTTTTTTTGCTGCAAAGTTAAGTCTAACTAGAAAAGAGCAGCAATTATCTCAACAAAATCTCACAAGTGACCAAAATATTTAAATTTTTATATTTTTCCTCTGATGAATATTGGTTAACATTCTGCAAAGCTGAGCTACAAATCAATGACTGAATCTGTTCTTCCTTCTATCATTTCAATTTTAATCCAACTTTGTATGCTTATAGAACATATTTCAACAGGCCCCAATCCATACACTTCTGCTTCTCTGTAAAGCATAATGTCTGACAGGATGGCAATTTTGAACACAAATTTTGTAGGAAAAATAAAATACACAAAAATATCCATAATAATAATGTCATACTTTCTGTCAAGTGTTATTTTTGCAAACCTCAGGGCAAGGTGTTTTTTCAAGAAATCTTCTTTTAAACCATGCTGAAGACTTTCAAATCTCAATAAAGAAAATTTATTAATTTGAATAAAACTAATTTCCCTCTCCCATTTTCTGTATCCAAAGTAGAGTTCAGATTCTTATTCCAACCACACTACCACATGTGTGTGTGTGTGTGTGTATGTGCATGTGTGTGTATGCATGTGCGTGTGTGTGTGTCACTTACTGAACTCATCACTCATCCATTTGGCCAGGACAGGTGACAATGTAACTCCAAGGATATTCTTGTATCCCACTAAACAGAGATGGAATAAGATATTTTCCACTATACCCAGCATTTCAGATGTGTGTCAGAGATCCTAATTAGGTACTTATGACTGTGCAACAAACACTTGACCAGTTCAAGCATTTACTCAGCTCCTTGAATGACATATTTAAGAAATTAAAAATAATCCAGAAAAATAAGTCACAAATCAACTTGCGTGGAAACACACAATGATAAATAAGTATTCATACAGGTACCTTCAAATTGTGATACACTAATTGGATGGAGAAAACATGCATTATTTTTAATTGTTAATCTACACTATTATTGACTGAGATTGATACCGTAAATAGTTTTTACTAGTTATCATATCTATTTAGCTTTAGTTAATATTTAGTGTCTGTTACAGAAAAGAAATAGTATGAAGTTGTGTTTCATAGATTTTCAATGATATGTGATGTAATAATTTAATGTCAGTGAGTATACTCTTACAGTAGAAATGATTAACAAAATATAGCTTATTTCAGTGATATTTTTCCTGATGTTCTAATTAAATTCTATAATACCTGAAAAAATATGTGTGGTTTAGTATGACATATAATAATTTATATATATATATATATATGATATAATGCATATTATTTGTAGGTAGAAATACATATATATAT
Source organism: Cricetiscus sungorus (assembly GCA_030556225.1). Classification (NCBI taxonomy): domain Eukaryota; kingdom Metazoa; phylum Chordata; class Mammalia; order Rodentia; family Cricetidae; genus Cricetiscus; species Cricetiscus sungorus. Next base: position 33,782,037 of record JANBXA010000741.1, on the reverse strand, counting down.
ATATATATAGTATATGCATACACATATGTACAAACACACACACACACGGACACACACACACACATATATGTGTAATATATGTAATATAGGAAGGAATGAGAATCACTTTTGTTAACAGAGAGCTTAGCTACCATCAACAAAGCTTTGGATTTATTCCCCATATTTTATAAACTGGGTAAAATTATTCAAGTCTTGAAACCCAGCTCTTCTGATACCATCTCAGAGGATAACAAATTCAAGGTCATCTTTGACAACATAACGAGTTTGAGACAGCCCTGATCTTTAAAAAAGCACGTTTGAAAAAGAAACAAAAATATGCATATCTTATTAAAACTTGTTTCATACTCATATTCTCAAAAATGAAATAAAAGGAAACTGATTAGACATGAATATTGAAATATGTGGATGTTTTCTAAGATTTCTCAGCAAATGCACTTGTGGAAGCATTTCAAGTTAGCTTAAGTTATCATACAGATAATGAGTTGTGGATTTTTTCAATTTATAATTTCTCTATTGTTTGTATTTTGGATTTCTTACTACTATTTATCCCAGTCTAAAAATGTAGCATTTCACATCATTTTAAATACTTAGTTACATCTAAGTAGTTATACTATTTAATTAGAAAATAAATACTATTAATTAATAAAATTTCTATAAGGGCAAATTAAGATTAAATAATGATATATGAAATACTGTCTTTATAGAATAGTCAGTATTGCTGTGTTGGGGTCAAGCCCTTGTTGTTGACATGTACCAGAGTGGATGTAACAAGTTGGAGAGGGAGGGGTGTACTAGACTAGATGGTCAGGAGAATAATATCTGACCGACTAGAAGCCATAATGTTTCATTATTCCCATAGAATTTAGTAAGCAGGGATAGATTTGTGTTGTTCTAAAACATGGATCATAGCACTTTTAATTTTAGACATATTTGACTTCCTCAGGCATATCTTTTAATCCTTACTGATAAACCATTGACAGAGCAGCTAGATTTTACAATCACTGTTACTCATAAACATCATAAACCCACTTTTTAAGCTTGACAGCCTGTTCTCAGGGTAGTATGTTTTGTGGCTACAGGGGTGAAAGACAAAACCAAAATTTTCAAGCCAGCCTGGGAAGATTGCAACGTCCTAAGCAATGTAATGTTAAAACTTTTTAAGATTTTATTTTAACATTTCTTTTCATTTTGCATACCAACTACATTTCCCCTTCCTTTCCCTTGTCTTGCTACCCCATTACCACTTAATGTCCACTCCTCAGAAGATGTAAAGCCTTCTTTGTGGAGTCAATAAAGTCTGGCATACATAGCTCCTCCTCCCACCTGAGTAAGGTATCATCACACCATAGGGAATGTGCTCCAAAAACCAAGTTCACGCACCCATGAAAAGACCTGGTCCCATTGCCAGTTTCTCCAACAGATCAAGCCACATAACTATCACCCACATTCAGAAGACCTAATTTCATCCCGTGCAGGTTCCCCAGCTGTCAGCTAGTGTGAGATCCCACTAGCTCTGGTCAACTGTCATTGTGGTATTCCCCATCATGGTCTTCACCCCCTTCTTCATATGACCCCTCTTCTCTCTCTCTTTAATGGAACTCCAGGTATTCAGCCAAGTACTTGGCTGTGGGTCACTGCATCTGCTTCATCAGTTACTGGATATAGGTTCTATGATGACAATTAGGGTAGTCACTAATTTGATTAAAGGGGAAGGGATGTTCAGATACTCTCTCCACTATTTCTAAGTGTCTGAGCTGGGGTTGTTCTTGTGGGCTCCTGAGAATTTCCCTAGCACAGGTTTCTTCCATATCCCAAAATGGCTCCTTCTATCAAGGCATCTCTTTCATTGTTTTCCCCCTAGGACCCTCCCTCAACTTGGTCTTCTTGATTCTTGGGCATATACCCAAAGGTTGCACAATCATACCACAGGGACATTTGCTCAACCATGTTCATATCAGTATCATTTGTGATAGCCAGAACTGGGAAACAACCTAAATGTTCATCATCCAAAGAAGGGATAACGAAAATGTGGTACATTTATACAATGTAATATTTCCCATAGTTAAAAAAGGGAGGTCATTTGAAATTTGCATGCAAATGGGTGGAGTTAGAAAATAAAAACAACTTGAGTGAAGTAACCCAGACCCAGAAAGACAAACATAGTATATACTCACTCAGAAGTAGATATGTGTCATAGAGAAAAGAGTAACCAGGCTGCAATTACCAACCCCAGAGAAACTAAGTAAAAAGGGCAACCCTAAGAGGGACATGCATGGACTGCCCCAAGAAAGAGAAATAGTTAAGGTCTTCTGGGTAATCTGGGAAAAGGGAAAAGGAGAGGGTGAGGGTGAGTATATTATTAACTCTTAATAGTCAGAGTGCCCAAGAAAAATACTCAGGTCAAAGCTGCTGTAGTTATTATTCAAATTCTTTCACAATACAACTGTACAGTCTATATATTTATAGAAATTATTTCTATGTAAAATCCCGGCAGTCTTTCATTCTTTGGTCATATGTCATCACTAAGCAGGTCCTGACATCTCATTCATTTAACATCTTTTTTCCATCTGTCTTTACTTATCGATATAAGTCTCTCTGTAGGACAAAGGGAACTTCATCTGTTTTTTGTTGTTGTATATGTCACATAATTGCCTGAATGTACAATGGGAAGAGGTTTGTAATCTGATCTGTGGTCAACTCTTTTAGCCCACTTAATCTTGTTGATTTTTTTAAAGTTTTCTTTGGTTTGATTATCTTATTTTTGAGTAAGTACAGTGACAGATACTTCAGAATATCTCAAAAATTCATAAAGAGACCTGAGGTGACAACCTCCAAAGCATAAGAAAGTGCTTCATATAAATTAGATCATAACCCTAAAGTGGGAGGTTTAGCATGTTCAGAAATTTGCTGGGGAAGCTTCTAAATAGTTCTCCAGGGAGAAGACATACATGATTTATAAGAAATTTTTCATCAGTCTAACATCCCCAAAATGTATGAATATTTATTTAAAAGTCCCCTAAAAATAAAACAAATGATGATCAAAACCAAAATTGTCATATTGGTTTACATGGGGCTCAGCTAAGCTGGATCTTTGTCAAGTAGATATGCCAGCTTTATGTCTTTTGCCAATCCCATCAGATATCTAAGTGCCATTAGTGGGCTTGCAAATTGGTTCACCCAGTATTGTCATCAGTGTATAGAATCCTCAAAGATTGAAAATCAACCTACCCATATGCTTGAGCTATACCATTTCTTGGCTTATACCTACTGAATATAAATTTTGTTCAGCTCTGTTCATTGCCATCTTATTTACAATACCTAGGAAATTGATACAACCATATGCCTTTATACTGATAAATAGATAATGAAAATGTGATACATATTCTGTATGGACTGTTATTCTGGTGTATATAAAAGTGAAACCATAGACTTAGAGGTAAAATAAAGGAACTAGGAAAGAAATTATTTGTGATGTCACCCAGAACCAGAAAAACAAATATCACTTATTTGTCTCTATCTAGTAAAGGCAGACACCAAGAAACAAAAGTTGATGATTGTCAGAGTAGCAAACTAGTGAAGAAGACAGAAAAACCAGGATAGAGTGATCTGATAGGGAAAAGGGGAAAGGAGGGTGTTATTGTTAAGGAATATGGAGGGAATAATATAAAGCAAGAAGGCACAACAGTCAAAGAACTGTAAGGATATCTAGAAAATCCTAAAGACTCATATTGTTATCTAAAAAACCTGTCATACATATATTAATATATGTGTTTGTTTGTGTAATTTAATTTAAAATATCCCTTCTGGTCACACAATTGCCAAACATTATATTACAAAGTCTTTAACCCACCCCAGGTAAGAGAAGCCTTCTGTTGTCTAAGACATTCCCAAACATCATAGACTGCTGTTGTTGCTGTTGATTGTCCTGTTCCAATTGGAAGATGATACCCTATTGCTTCAGACACCATGTGTCCCAGGGTCCTGACCTGAAATTGACCTGGTTCTCTTTTCCCTGAGTACTAGCATTCATGGTAGCAGAATAAAGCATGCAATATTCTAAAGGGGAAAAGAAACCAACTGTCCTACCCAGCTGGGATGCCTACAATACCACCATAACCACCATGACCACCATGGCATGATAATTATGTCTAGTGGAAAAATTCTTATCTTGGAGGCAAACAAGAATTCTCTACTTGTATTACTGTTAAGACCCAATTATAATGAAGGAAATTATAGGTGGCACAGCCACTATCTAGAGCTACAGAAATCATGAATCCCTAAAGAAAACATACAACCACCTTTTTAATGAACCAGCATAATTTCTAACTACATTATACATATTGGTCTTCATATCAATATATGAATATATACCTACCCCTTCATAAAGCAAATTTTTATTTGCAATATGCAGAAACTAATACAGAAAACAGCAAGCAATCTACTTAAAGAGCTAGCCCCTAAGTCTCAGGAACAATTGCAGAAGCGGGGTGCACATTGTAAGACAGTAAGAGCCAGAGGATTGGGAAATTTGCTGGGAGAATTTCAGAAGCTACATCCATATAAAGTCTTACAGACATGATTGTCTAAAATGAGCTGAAAAGGACAATAGACAACAACATAGAAAGGGAAAATGTCAAAAAGTCTCAAACCTTTATTAAGTAAAACAGACAACTGAGAAATAGAGGGGTATATGTGAGGATGGTGAAGGGAAGGAAATGAAGATGAATATGCTATGTTTATATGAGAATGCCAAAAATAAAAATATAGTTTTAACAAATAGCTAATACACACACATAATTATATATATATATATATATATACATATATATATATAATGAATTCATAAAGATGCTCATTTGAGGTTTAATAATGATAGAAATTCAAATGAATACAAATTGTGGCTATATTTTGTTTTATGGACATTTATATTACTTAGCAATCTGTTTACTGAGCGAATATAATTACTTATAAATAAATTAATTATATTCTCTGTCATTAAGTAACTATTAGTTTTATTACTTTACATGTGGTCTTATCTTTTCATGAGTCAATCTTAAAGTATAATATGTGAGCCCAAACTCTCATTTACAATTTATGCGTCAGGATGTTTTTGTCCTTATCGCCAACACTCAATGCTTCCTCTCACATTCACATATATCTCAGATCTTGTAAACATCCAGGTACTTAAATGTTTCATGTTATAAATCATACTAATAGTGACAACTTCATTTTTCATAATTTATTTGTTCATATTATTTCATCTGTTTGTAAATATTTTGCACTCTATGGCTTAACACAATTGAATACAATGTCATCTGTGAAACTATTTCTTTTCTCTCATTTGTGTTACAAGTATGTGATCACATTACACTGATGCATACTTATTTGTATATTGATTATTGAAAACATTATTAATGTTAATAACTTTAAAATACCCATTATTAATATATTTATTCTAGTCTTCAAAGTGGTTATTTTCCACACACATTTTATGATGTTTTTTCTTTTACAGATTTGAAAGCCATTATTTAAAATGCTTTCCATGTGAACTAGATTTTGAACATTGAAATTGTGAAAAGTATACACTTGTCAGTTTATATATACAACACTACCAGTGACAAGTATTATTGCCCAGAAATATGCCAATAACCTAATGAAACTGACCAATTCAAAAGTTTTGAAGACATTAGAATTGCTGCAGTAAGGGTAGAATTTTGATTTGCAAACATTGGATGCATAAATGATAAAAAAAAATGAGTGGTGCATAACATTCATTAGTTCACATCCACATATAAAATGTAAATTTGTACATCACAAAAATTTTAATAGCTTAGAATTAAATTTCCCTTTATTTTATTATTTCATACAATTTTATGAAGACTTCTTTTTCAACATTAAGATTTGGTAATATAGTTTCACCATTATTTGAAGAGAAAACTGAACCTAAATAAAGGTCTAGAGACCTACAAGATTGACTCCAACAAACAATTTGAGCAATCATGGAAAGGTTACCATAAATGCCCTTCCCTGATAGTGAGATCAACAATTAACTTATCCATCATCATGGAGCCCTTATCTAGTAACTATTGGAAACAAAAGCATACATCCCTAAACACTGAGTCGAACAAGAATCCAGATACAGAGAGGACAAGACCAGATTGCAGAAACATAGATACAGCTGACTTGAACAAGGGGGAGATAATTGCACCCTCCCCAGACTGATAGCTGAAAATCCAGCATGGGACTGACTCAGACCCCCTGAATATGGGTCTCAGCTAGAAGTACTGAGCAGTAGAAACAGGTTGCACAAAAGGAACTGGTGCACAAAAGGACTCTGAAGACACATCCCCCATGGATAGATACCCCCTTAACCTAGAGACAGGAGAGCAGTACTAGTCCCTATTTCAAATGACTTGACAGATTTACATGACCCAACCTGGATAGCATAGCCCTACAAGTGGAATGGGGGTTGGGGGTTGGAAGGGGAGGGTGGCCAGGATGCATGTCACAGGGAAAATAGGGCAAGAGGGAGGGAGGGGGGAAAACTGGGATCGACATGTAAAATTTTAAATTATATTATTAAAAAAAAATAAGAGCAATGGAATTCTACTCAAGGTGGAGACAGGATCCAGGTGCTTCGGCTGTGTTGGGATGGGAGGTGGTGGCACAGGATGTGCCCTGGGATTTAGTATCTTAACTTCAGGTCAGTCCAGCTGAAGGACTAATCACTCACTTGATATTCCAATGGGTGTGGTTTTCACCCATGCATATATAAAATGCTGGGGTTGTAGGGAGGGCTGGTGTGTAGTAGTGGGTAATGAAGTGGACCTTGGCAGGACAGTATCCCTTCGGTGGCAGGGTTGGGAGCTGAGCATGAAAGCAGGTATCTCCTCCTTTTGCAGAATAATGGGGATGTATATTTTCATTTTATAAGAAGATTTCTTTTGTAAAATATAAGTAAAGTTCTCTATAGACTGATTTTCATGATATTATTGTGAAGATTCTATGTGATAAATCAAATCTATCATTACCCACTAATTAAATGCTTATATTAGAATATATATGTGTATGTATATATATGTATATACATATATTGTTTTGTAATCACTTATTTTCAGTTATCCATGCTACCAAAAGTTAACATATTGAGATTCATAGAAATCAGCACTTATAATGACTTATGTAACAAAATAATCATGTTCTGCTTTTATAGATTATTAAAACAATAATGTAATATTCCTGTTAATATAACATTTAATATCTGGAACAGGGGATACACATGAGAGCCAACATCTATGGTATACTCTAAGCTTAATAAATATCAATTTTTCACTATTTATAGCTACTGATACGAATGTGATATTAGTAAGTGCAGAAATGTGGAAAAAAATTCTCAAATACAAAATTTATTATGGTAACAGTTTTCAGTCTTCAAGTATGTATTATATCTGTATATTAAAAAGGACAATTACTGAAAAATCAAGGTTGTTTATGTTTTTAAAATACACCAAACAGAAGATGGTATAATAGAAAAATCATGTAAATATCCACATAGGAATATTCATGGTGTTTACCTCAAGGCCTCTAAAACATGCAGCACTTTCAACTATAGGAAGTTTTGTTTTAAGAGGAAGGTGTTTATTGTGAATGCCCTTTGTGGCAAGGCTAGTGTTAATCCTTGTGGGGTTTTTTGAGATAGAAAATTACACACACACACACACACACACACACACACACACACACACACACACACACCCCTTTGGTTTCCTTAAAGTCAGTCTCGATAGATTTAAACATTCGAAGCCCTTCTTATTCGAAGTGAGCTACCTCCGGGACCCCTCTAACCATTTTGTAATCTGCTATATATAATCAAAGGATTTCCTACTCAATAATTTTGAATTACTGTACCATTTTTCCCCTGTTATATTTGTGCAAAATGGGTTTAGTCAAGATTACATTCACATGTTATATTTGATATGGGCTTGATGTTGCCATTCTTTTGAAACTGATTAAAACAATTTAAAAGTGGAATATGAGCAAAGTTTATTAACATTTACATTTTAAAAGTCTATACCAGTACAATACTGTATGATGGATATCACAAAGATAACCTTATTAAAAAGTGTAGGTGGTATTAATAGAAAATATTGGGCTATCAAAATAAAACACATAGTAAGGCCCTCTAGGATCAGTCTCAGGCCCTTAGCTATTTCACATATTGATTAACAGTCTGGATAGAGTACTAAGAACAGATGTTTAAGAATTGGGAGGAAAAGTAAATATGATGTTTAAAGATTAAAGAATCAATAAGATCTGGAAATGAATAGAATGGTCAAAAGGTTTCTTAAGTCATCGTTAGCGTATTTGTTAGGAAAGGAAGAAGCAAACTTAAATTGAAATTTTAAGCAAACTCTTTTTTTCATTGGAGAGATTTGTAATCATTTGTTCTAGTCCAGCAACATCCAGCATGTATACGCATAAATGAACCGTGAAGTTAGGCACATTATTATTAGAGATGTATGCATGTGCAGTGAGATAAAGGGGCAATAAGCACCCAGATGAACAGCAATGATAGAACCACAACATAGAAGAGCTGTGGACACAGGGTAGACTTTGTCACAATATGGTGAAAAATTCAACACTTAGATATACTGCTAGTGGTATAATTTTAAATCACAATGTGGAATTAAACCACCTCTGGGGTATAGTTTTCTTGTTCTCTATAAAGAACAAAGTGTCAGTCTTGAAAACATGTAAAAAACACATAAAGAGAAGAATCACTAAATAAATGATAGCATGAAGCATTGAAGAAGTGAAACGAGGAAGAAATATATACAAAAATTTGGATAAATCTAAAAAGAGGAATTAGCTACTAAGTAAAATTGTTTATTATAAAAATTTAAATTTAAACAAAAGTGTACATAATTGTTAAAACACTTAAAAAGTAACAAAATTAAGTTGTATACATAATATCAAGGCTGGTTTTTCGTGTGTGTGTGTGTGTGTGTGTGTGTGTGTGTGTGTGTGTGTGTGTATAGTTGTTTTCCCATTAAACTTTAGTTATTTCAGCTTCTATTTTAAAATAGGTTGTCTCATTAAACCTAAGAATTTTGATTTACTTTTTTATTACTTTTAGGAATCTCAGGCACTATATTTTATCCTTTACATGACTTTATGCTAACCTCACAGCTTTTATTTGAAATATTTAATAAAGAAGTACAGGAAAAGCAGGCCCATAGAAACTAGAAAGAATAAAGTTACAGAAATATCAGCCTAAATGTTTTATATTCATGTATTAGTGCTATAAATTAAGAGGCATATGTGAACGTTATAAGAATATCTCCATATCTAATAATGTTAATGAAAATACTTAAAATTAACTAGAAGCTTGAAATTATATAAGCATGCATTTAGAATAACCAGTGCTATTTAAGCATAAGGAGTATTAGGGAATGATTAGGATGTTAATGCAAGGAATTAATTATTTTATAATGCAAATACAGTTATAACTGCATTGAGTATAAACTATTTTTTTTATGGTAAGGGAAATACATGTAGATATGGAAATACTTAATTGTACTTATAGAGAGAAATTTGAATTGTCATTACATATATCTAAATTTTTTTTATTATTTAAATAATTTAGAGGGGATAAAATTGTCTCTTGAAGTGTTTATTTTTCGAAAAATAGTTATTTTAAAAAGAGACTCCATTGGAATAACCAATAAGTTTTAACTGCCCTCTTACAAAATGTTAATTATTTGATATTTTTATTCATTCATGTGAATAAACTTGGTTATTTCACATCCTCCATTGACTTTTCACTCCTTTCATTCTTAAATTTTATTTAATTTTGTTATATTGTTTTTTGAGACATGGTTTCTCTGTGTAGCTTTGGAGCCTCTGCCTCCCAAGAGCTAAGATAAATATGTGTGCCACTACTGCCCTGCCTATTCATAATTTTCAAGAAATGTCACTGAAGGCAGTAGAAGCCAATAAGGCTAGTCTGCCTCTCAAAGTGGTCACCAGTATGGAGAGGTGGGAAGGAGAATTAGAGCAGCGCATGCACTGTGGAGAGAGGTGGATCTGTAGGTGTGACAGTGGTGACAGTTGTAAAAGAGTGCTGAGGTCTATGGTGTAACATGTTGCTGACCAGGGTTATCAGGGTGGTGTGCAGCAGCCTGAAGCTTATGCAGTGCAGATTCAGAACACTTAACATTCCTATAGAAGGATCATTCTAGCTCTGGGCAACAATGGAGGCCCGAGATAAGGAATGGAGGAACTGTTCACTTTCTGGACAGGACCTCCTTAAGACCACTGTGGCTGGAGTGTAGCTCTCCACAATTGATGGCTTCTGATTGTGGTGCAAGACAGGTAGGAGTAAGTTTATTTATTTATTTATTTATTTATTTATTTATTTGTGTTTGTTTGTTTTGTTTTATTTTTTGCCAGTTTATGTATAAGTTTATCCAAGAAAGAAAGGAAGTCCTTGAAGGTCTTAGAAAAGGAAATTGAAATGATGTCTTAACTTTTTTTTTTTTTTATTTAAAGTCAGGCCACTGAAAGTTTGACCATACTCCAATGAGTATGTAGATGATACAATTGAACGTGTTCATTTTTAATTTTATTCTTGGGAGGCAAGATCATAGTGTCATGGGGTGGGGGACAGATATGGAAAGACTGAGAAGTGTGATTGGGGTAAATGTTTTGAAATTCCCAAAGAATAAATAAAACTATTTTATGGAAAAGAAAAAGAATTTTGCCTTCTATGTTCATGGCTTCTTTATCTTATGTGTGTGACCTACTAAAGTTAATCAGAATTTCACTTTGTTTTATTAATAATATTACAATATTATTAAATCATGCCCCTTCCTGTTCTCCCTTACAAATTCATGGTCTCCTGTCAGTAATTTTTGCTATATTCATGCATGTATATATACATATATATGAAAAGATGGCATGTGGAGGATAATACAGATTGTAGGAATCTGCTAGTATTACTTCTATGTATCTTATCTGGGGGAAATAGCCTTTTTCCAGAGATAAGCACTTCAACTGGTGCATAACTTTTAAAATATTCATATAAGTAACATATAGACTGAGCAAGTTACATTTAGGGATATATAAATGTATATATATATATATATATATATATATATATATATATATATATATATATTTGTACATGTAATGGACAAACAAGACCATGGATTTCAAATATTATTTCTCAACATAGCATATTTTAAAAGTTAATGAAAAGGGTAGGCTTGGTTGTTCATGCCAGTAATCCTAGGACTAGGGGTCCAAGGCAGGTGGGAAATTCAAGCCCTAGGTGTACCTAGTGAGTTTCTACACAGACTGTGCTAAAAAGAAAAAAAAAGTGATTGTCTACTTTAAAATAAAAAGAAAAAGCACTCTGAACTAAATTCCAAAACTGAAGAAAAATTAACTTGGAGGAACAATATTTACAAACTAACCTACATAAAATAGGAATGTGTAATTGGCTACGGAAGTTGTGCTGTACATTGTTGATGTTCCCTAGTTAAATGAATGGTCTACTTGCTGTTGCCCTGGAGGGTCCAGGGAAAGCTGTGTGCAGGACATGCATGACGTCCCTAGTGACTTCCCACCTGAAAGACAGAAGTAAATGCCAGGATTTGAGTTGCAAATTGATCTAATTTGTTAAAATCTTACCTGAATCATATTTACCAAAGGCACCTAGGTTTACTGTTTGATACCATGAATAGAAGCATGTCAGCTCCTGGATTATTCCTGTCATGTTCACATCCTGTCTCTTAGAAATTATCTTAACAATTATAGTTTTATGCATTCACTTTACAGATATAATTTTAACTATCTTGTCCTAAGTTTTCTAAAGTATTTTATCTTTAACTCGACAATTAACTTTCTTTGAAACTTAATCCTTCATAGCTTTATGTCAGAATATACTTTTTTCTCTCTTATCACTATTTTTTCCTTCTCTGATTGCTAGTTAGCTTTAATGCATCAATCGCATAATTAGTTTAAAAATACTCTTTAAATTTATTCTGCTAAAGATATTACCCTCCTATTACATTTGAGACAAATCTCCTTATTAAGTGTACAAGACTTGCTTCCTCCACATTACCTGATAGAAATGATAAGATTATGGTTTAAAAATATCATTCAAATCAGGAAAATTTTATTCACATTCAGTCTAGATTATTAACTTACTGATTTGTCTGGTCTCATATTACATTTGAGGGATATTTAAAAGAATGAAATATTTGACTCTTCTTTTTAATCACTTAAAAAATAAATATCAGTCCTTATCAGTATAATGCTATACTCTATGGTAAGTAACAATTACTTCAAAAATTTATATATGCGCAATATTGCTATGGTAATATATATTTTTCAGAATGTCAACTATAGAATCTATTTAGTGGAAACACTGATATAGTATGTGTTTTTGTATACTATTGTTGTATTCTTAAACATATATAGTATTAGGAGAAAAAAATGCATGTATTAAACACCTTGGCTTTTTGTTTTAGAATATCATAAGAAAATTCAAAAAAAATTACCATGGATAAACTAAAATAAAGATATCATAATTCATGTTTGCACACATATTTTGTCTTGTACTTATTTGCGTTTAACCCTGAACACAAACTAAATCACATAAGGTTATTAGTAACATTATTTTCTCTTGAAAAATATTGGAAGATTACTAAATATCTGAGGAACCATATAACATAATTATTGAAGGGAATAATTTAATTTCCAAGAAAGTTAAGAGTCCACAATGCCACACAGAAACCTAACAGTTCCCAGGATTAATACCTGGAAAAGTAAACTGCAAGATTGCATCATCTTCATTGCCAGGAATGAGGCAGAGAGAGTTAATTGGAAATGGTATCTTTTTAGTAAAAATTGTTATGGAAAATATGTTTTTTTTTGCATCTAATCTAATCTGATGGGCATTTCTTTTCCCAATATCCACCCAGATACTTCTCACTTCCTATCCAACCAAAAATCTGCCATTTCTTACTTTTCCTCATTAGAATGCAAAAAGGTATCTACAGCATTATAATAATAAAATTAGATAAAATAAAAACAAACATGACAGAATAGGACAAAACAAACAAAGAAGAAAAAAGACATAGAAAAAGCCCAACAAACATATATAGACACAGTGACATACATGTCCATACAGACAGAAATCCCTTAGGAGCACAAAAGCAGAAACAATAATTTATACACAAAGCCTATGACTTTTTAACCCCTTTTAAAGCATCCAGAACTCCAAAAATTATATGGAATTTGTTTTGTGTTGGCCATCATCTGCTGGGCATGGGACTTTCCATAAGAGTGGGTTATATCTCTGGTGTAACTTTTTTTTGTTGTTTGTTTTTTATGCTGAACATAATTATACATGCCTTTTTTTAATGAAAGCAAACATTTATAAACAATATTTCGGAATTTGAGCATCGTTCTTTCCAAGCTGCTTCCTGCTGGTAGGGGGTGCTGTCATGGGGGAATCCTAAGAAGATCCAGAAATCCTGGCTGTAGTTGTCTGCAAGGCTGCATTGTCCCATTGACTTTGCTTCAGGGGGTCTTGCTCTATGAAACCTCTTTAGTCTGGAAGGGATCCACAGGTTTTCATTTTCTGTGGAAACAAAATTAGAAATTCTTTTCCCCAGTAACTTGTCCTTAGGCTTAAATTTTGAAGTCAAAGCATTTTAAATATATATATATATATATATATATATATATATATATATATATATATTCTCTTGTTATAGAAAACTTTCACTTGTGAGTAGCTAACAAATGGAGTTAACTCCTGGGTGAAAATGGGTGCTTGAGGAGTGTATCATTATCAGCTCTTGAATCCCATCTGGCCCAGACCTGTGCAAGTCCTGTGCATGTTGACAGTGTCTCTCTAGAGCATATGACTGTACTCATTCTGTATCTAAAGCTCTCTAGTTCTTGCAATCATTCTCTTCCTCCTGCAGATTTCCCTGAAGTCCAAATTAGGGGAATGAGGGAGCCATTCATTTAGGATTGGGAGTTCCAATGTCTCTCCCTCTCTGCATGTTGTCTGTACTTTTGTCATCTACAGCAGCAGGAAGGGTCTGATGCTGGCTAATCAGACACTGATATGTAAGTATAGCAGAAAGTCATTAAAGGGCATTTTATTTCTAAGTCCCTATAGCAGTATTTGGTTTTCCCTTATGTCCCTGAGCTATCTTGTCTCTGGTTATTACCCACTCAACTAGTGTTGACAATGTATTAAACATCATGCAGTCAACATTAAATTGAATGAGGCATTTGTTGGTGACTCCCACAAATTTTGTGAAACTATTACACTATCGTAACTTGTATGTAGATTGCCACTGTAGATCAAGAGGGTGTAGGTGACATTGATGCTAATCTTTCTCCTTTGATATTATGTAGTATACCTTTCAGTACCTTGAATACTAGATATTAGGAGGAATATATATGTGGTTCCTTAAATGGCCCTTACGTTTAGCTGTCCTTTCATCTATTTCTTCCTCAACTACCTTTTCCCCTCTCATTTTACATTTGATCCTACTGACCCTGGCACCCATCCATAACTGTCTAATATAATTCTTCTTCCAATTTTCTACCATCTAGTACTTACTCTGTATCCAAACTCAGTAGGCATATGGATTGTAATGTATTTATCAAAGGGTTCACAGCTACTATCCATAATAAGTGAATTAATATCATATTTGGTTTTTGAGGGGACTGAAACCCAGACTGTATTATTTATGGTTACCTAGAACATATGGAATAAATCTTCTCTTTCTTTATATACATCTCTATCTATCTATATAGATAGATAGATATAGATCGATAGATATAGTTAGATATACAAGCACACACACGCGTGCGCGCGCACACACACACACACACACACACACACACACACACACACACACACACACACATTTCAGTGCCAGTAAAAGAATGGATGTTCTGTCAATACGACGGCAAACAACTGAAGAACAAACCCATTCTTTTTTCAATGTTTTATATAGGCTTCCAGCATAAGGTGTGGCCCAGATTAAAGGTGAATCTTCCAGCCTTAAGTTCAGGATCAAATGTATGTTAACTACTTGCCTCAAGATCTAGATCACAAGGGTTTGTTTCATTTTTGGATTACTGTTCATTACACCTATTATCAAGCCTACAACCAAGACAATCCATTACACTCACTCAATATGACTTTTTTTCTGACCATTCAATGACTTAATATTTTTGTTCTTTAATAGATAAGTAATATTTCATTGTATACGTGTATTATATTTTCTCAACCCATTCATTCTTCATGGACTTCTAGGTTGTTTCAAATTCTGGTTATTATCAATAGAGTAGCAACAAACATGACTGAGTAAATATCTCTCTAATAGAAATAAGGGTGCTTTGATTTTATATCTAAAGTAGACTAGTCAGAACTTGAGGTTGATTACTCCCAAGCTACATGAGTAACTGCCATAATGATATCTTTAGTTGCTGTACAAGCTTTACTTCACATCAGAAATGGGTGAGTGTCCCCTTTATTGTACCTTCTTAACATTGTGAGCTGCTATTTGTTTTATTCTTCTTGGCTCCTGATTATTGTATGATGAAATCAAAAAGTAGTTTTGAATTGCATTCTTCTAATAATAAAAATGTGTTAGAAAATTTTATACATGTTTCTAATCATTTGAGTTTCCACTTTTTGAATTAACTTTATAACTAGACCCTATTGTTTAACTGGTTTATTTGATTTCTTAATTTTGTGATATTTTAAATATTTTGAATATTAGCCATCTATCAGATGTGCAGTTAGTAAATGTCTTTTCCCATTCTGTAGCTAACAGCTTTGTCCAAATGATGGTATCTTTGCTTAAAGAAATATTTCAGTTTTATAAAGTACTATTTACTAATTGTTCCTTTTAGTGCCTGTACTATTCATGTTTGTTCAGCAAGACTTTTTTGATGCCAAAAGGTTCAAGGCAATTTTCCACTTTTTTCTATCACTTTCAATGTATTTGCCCTGTTGTTGAGGTATTTTATCTAATTGGGATTGATTTTTGAGCAGAGCTGTAAGTATGGATCTATTTTCATTCTGCTACATACAGCCATTAAGCTTGGCCAGGAATATAACTGAAGATGCTGCATTTTTTTTTCATTGTACATTTCTACCCTCTATCTATTTTTTATTCCTTTTTTATTTAAATTTGAAATAAAGTTGTTTTACATATCAATCCCTGTTCTCTAACCCGCCCTTCCTCCCCTATCACTCCCATCAAACCTCAGCTTCCCAGGGAAGGTGAGGCCTCCATGGGGAGTATTCAAAGTCTGTCATATAATATAATTGAGGGCAGGGCCTAGGCCCTCCCCCATATGTCTAAGCTTAGAACGTACCTCTCTATGTGGGATGGGCTCCCAAAATCCATTCATATTCTCGGGATAAATACTGATCCATTACTAGAGGCCACATATACTTCACAGTCCTGCAAACTAACACTGACATTCAGGGGTTTTGGGTTGGTCTTATGCTGGTTTCTCAACTATCAGTCTGGGATGAATGAGTTCCACTTGTTCCGGTCAACTGATTCTGTGGGTTTCTCCAGCTTGACCTTGACATCTTTGCTCATCACTCTTCTCTCTTGAAGGCACTAGGATGGCATATAAACATTAATCATCAATCTTATAATCATGGAAAGGCATTAAAGGTAGCCTCTCCACTATTGCTTAGATTTTTAGTTGGGTTCATCCCTGTAGATCTCTGAGCATTGCCCTAATGCTGCATTTTCTCTGTAAATACATATTGGCTGTCTCTACTATGATATCTCTTGTCTTGTTCTCCTCTATTCTTTCCCTGTTTCAATCTTCCTTTTCCCTCTTGCTCACCTGTCCCCTCTTTTTCTCCCCTACTCTTTCTCTTAACTCTGTCTCCCCTCCCTCCATGCTTTCAATTTGCTCCCTTTCCCATTCTCTGGGAGACCATGTATTTCTTTCTTAGGGTCCTCCTTGTTTCCTTACTTATCTGGAGGTGCGGATTGTAGTATGGTAATCTTTTGCTCTATGTCTAAAATCCATATATGAGTGAGTACATACCATGTTTATCTTTTTGTTACTGGGTTACCTCACATGGGATGGTTTCTTTAAGTTCCATCCATTTCCCAGTGAATTTTAGTATTATATTTTGCTCAATAACCTTAGCTAACAGGGAAATGCAAATCAAAACAACTCTGAGATACCATCTTAATCCTGTCAGAAAGGCTAAAATAGAAAAAAAAACACCAAAGATTGTTTATGTTGGACAGGATGTGGAGAAAGGGTCATACTCCTCTATTGCTGGTGGGATTGCAAACTCTTACAGCCACTTTGGAAATCAGTATGGAGGTTCCTCAGGAAAATGAGAATTAGTCTACCTCAAGGTCTAATAATTTCACTCTTAGGCATATACACAAAAGATACACATTCATAAACAAGAAAATCTGTACTCTATGTTCATAGCATTATTTGTATTACCCAGAATCTGGAAACAACCTAGATGACCCTCAACTGAAGAATAGATTGAGAAAATGTAGTACATTTATACAATGGAGTACTACTCAGCCTCCTTAATTATCTGCAGTTATGCTTGAGTCTTCAGTTTGATTCCAATGATTAAAGATGTTTGGTTTTACAGTGATACTACTCTGTTTTTATCACTAGAGTGTTGTAGTACTACTTGAAATTAGGGATGGTAAGACCTCCAGGAGTTCTTTTATAGTGAAAATTGTTTTAACTATCCTGGGCTTTTTGTGTTCCTGTATGATACTCAAAATTAAATTTTCATGTTCCATGAAGATTTGTGTTGGAATTTTGATGGAGATTGCATTGAATCTGTAAATTAATTTTGGTGAGGTTGGCATTGTATTATTTTAATCCTACTTATCAATGAGCAAGGGAGATATTTTCATCTCCTGATTTCTCCTTCAATTGCTGTCTTCAGTGTCTTAAAATATTATAATATAAGTTTTTCACTAGTTTGATTAGAGGTACCCATCCATATGAATATGTATAAACATATACATGTATACACACCTATGCTAGTATGATAAATATTGTCTTTTGTGTTCTTTCTCAGTCTAGTTGTCATTTTTATTTAGTAAGGCTATTTATTTTGTGTAGCAAATTTTGTATCCTGTTAATTTGATGAAATATTTGTGAGCTGTAGGTGTTTCCTGGTGTGACTTTTTAAAAGTCACATATATATATGACTTTTAAAAAGTCATATATATATGTATATATATATATATATATATATATATATAGTCAAAACATCTACAAATAAACTGTGATTATTCTCTTCCCATTTGCATTTCTTTGCTCTTAAATTAATTTATTATATTTAATAGACATGCAGGAACTGTACAACCATTTCTTATTCCTGATTCAGTGGAAATGCTATCAGTTTGGCTCCATCTAGGTTTTATTGGCTGTGGTTTGTTATACATTCATATTCATTATTTGGGTTTTGTTCCTTGTGTCTATAATCTCTCCAGTACTATCATAATAAAGGGACATTGGAATTTGTTAAGGCCTATCTTCATATAATGAGATGATCATGTAGTTTTGGTCTTTCAATTTATTTATGTGTTGGATGACATTTATTGACTTACAGAAATTGAAACAGCTCTGCAAGCTGGAATAAAGCCAAATTAATCAAATATATGATATATTTGATGTGTTCTTTGGTTCAGTTTACATATATTATTTTATGAATTTTTGCATTCATATTTATGAAAGAAATTGCCCTGCAATTTTCTTTTCTTTTTAGTCTTTATGTAGTTTAGCTATCATGGTAATGGGCTTTGTGGAAAGTATTGAGCCATATTCCTTCCGCTTCTACTTTACAGAATAATTTGAGGTATTTTGACATCAATTGTTTGAATTTCAGGTATATATCTCTGTTGAAACCCTCTGTCCCTGGTCCTTTTTTTTTTTTTTTTTTTTTTGACTTGGAAATTTTTAATAACTGTATCTCACTGGAGTCATATCTTGGCTTAAATTGTTTAGCTAATTGTGATTTAACTTTAGTACATTATATATCAATGTTATTATCCATTTTTATATATTCCATTTGGATTGAGTATAGGTTTTGACTATGTGCTCATGGATCTCTGAAATGTTTGTGTCTGTCATAATGTCTCCCTTTTGGCCTCTAACTCTTTTTACTCAGATCTTCTCCCCATCCTTAGTTAACTTGGCCAAAGGGCTTGTCAACATTGATTTTCTTCAAGAACCAATACTTAATTTCACTGATTATTCATATTATTTTTCTTTCTATCATACGGAGCCCTGATTTTAATTAATTTTTAATTATAACTCTTTTAACATACATTTTCTTCTTTCAGTTCTAGAGTTTTCAGGTATACCATTGTGTTAGTATTCTTGTTCTCAAGGTAAAATGATACTGTGATTATTTTCATTAGTTTGTAAGAAACATGAGAACAACTAATTAGAATCAAATTGCTGCATCTTTTGTACACAGAAATATGAAGATAGCTAACTATTAGTAAATAGAATTTCATTAAGGGTAAAAACATCAACTCACTCTATCTCTTTTTTTTGGTAACTAATATTTATTGCTCATTTCAAATTTTTTTTCTTTTTTAGTTATAGATTTTAACTTTTCATTTAAGCTGCTCATGTCCTTTACATTTCCATGAGATTCAGCTTGTCTGTTTTTATTAATAATATTTAAATTAGAAACAATCTTTATTTTACTTATCAATCACAGTTTTTTCTACCTCCCATCCTTCCATGCCCCCCACTGACCCCCTCATCCCATCTCCCATCTACTCCCCAGGAAGAGTAAGGCCTTACATGAGGGATCATCAAAATCTGTCAAGTCATTTGGGGTAGAGCCAAGGCCCTCTCCTTTGTCTCAATGCTAATGGAGTATGCCTTCATGGGGAATGGGCTCTTGAGGTATGTTCTTGCAGTAGGGGTACATGCTAATTCCACTGCCAGAGGTCCCATAGACTGCCCAGGTCTCCTAGCCCACTTCAAATATTTCAAAAATTAATTTCCCCTGTAGATATACTGAATTTAGTAAGCTTAGTATTTACTCATCATTATTTTAGATTACAGTTACCAAAGGCTATGAAATCATTTTGGAATTTGGTAAATAGCTACAATCTTCTTGACCATAAATATGAGTTCTCATCAGCATCCTGTATCCAGGGGATGCTATACATGCATGACTTTTCAAAAATTAGATAATTGTTAAAATATTGATAAAATAAAAGAAACATTTTGTTTCAATAGTGATATATTCAGTAGAAATTGATTTCAATATATAACTTTTTAGAAAACATTGATAATACAGGACATTCTTAAATATATTTCAAATACAAAATTATTCAAGGAGACTAACTCCCCAAGGTCATATGTCTTGCAGCTTTGCAAGATGCTGTTTTTGGCACCTAGGAACAAGTGCTCTGAATCCAGTAGCTCATTAGCTTCATCTACAAAGGAATGGATGCCCTTTAAGAAGAAATAAATGAAAAGTCATTGAAAATTAGGGCAAAATTACTTCCATAGATACCAACCTGGACACAGTGATGTAGTTATGCATTTTGAAAGTACAGAAAGAACAAGGAGAAAATGTAAAATTCTGCTGCCAAAGTCTCCCAAGGACTGAACAGTATGACCTTCTTTAATTTAGAACTCTCCCAAAGTCACCTACATGCTTTAGTATGAAGATCTTACTAATGAAGGAGGTTACAGTTGTGGGATGTATACTGAAACTATTCTTGAGACAATAAATATTAATTTTACAATATTTAAATAAGGACAAGAAAGATATCCTAGCTCAAATGTAGCTAAAAGAATGGGATGATGAATATCGAAGGCAAACTGCCATATAAAAAACATGATAATAATACAATATAAATTTAGCTAGCAATTGAAGAGAAATTAATTCATGTAAATGTTGTCATTCTCTAAGCCCTTATAAAATCTGTACTTGTAAAACTAAACAAAAAGTCATCAGTTGAACTTAATAATCATTAATGAAAATAACATACATGATATTTACCATGAAATTCTTACAAATAAAACTGTCAATTTTTATGTTTCAACTTATCATATTTCTTATGGGTCATCTTTCTTTCTATAAAGTGATATAAAACAATGTGGGAAATTTCAGAAATTAGAAACAAAACATTTTCTTGAAGGAGACATTCAAGATGCTGCATAGCAAATTGTTTTCCTGTATTTGGTACAACCATTATGAAATAATTTTATAGAAGTTATAAGAATTCATTTTCCCTAAAGTAACTATAATAAAATAATTATCTATGTTAACTAAAGGAAGTTATAATACTGAAATGGAGAGAATACAGTGCAATTTTAGTAAAATACATAGTTGCAATTGCAGAGAAGCAGGGGATGTTGAAGAAAATCTCACATGTTTCATAATGATACTTGAGGTGTCTTTACTAAAGGTTTCTTTAAGACACATGTATATAGGAAATGACAACTGATATGTGTCTCTAAAGATACATTTATGTTCAAGCAGCCAAAGGTCAAATGGTTATTCAGGTGTTGAAAAGATCTAGTGAGTTCAGAACTGTGCAAATACTGAAGATAAATTGGGTTGCTTTAGTAATTGCATGGGAAGGAGTTTTAATTGAATTATAATTGTAGTATCCTCTACTCTCTGTGCTATAACCAAATAAACATAGAAACACTTGGGGAAATATATATGTATATGTATATATATATATAAACATATATATGTGAAATATATCACATATGTACAATATCCTTGTTATTCTTTACTTTCTACTAAACAGAAGTTTTGGATCTGTTCTATTTAAAAATTCTTTGGACATGGGATATCACTTAAACAGACCTGGCTAGCCTGTACCTTGATAGGATGGCCTAGCAAGAAATCTGCCTGCCTCTTCCCCTTCCCCTAAGTACTGGGATTAAAGATGTGTACCACTATACAATACCTGTAAACTTGTAAAAATTTAAATATAATAGCATGTGAGATTCAGTTTCTCAATAGTCCTAACCACATTATAAAAATTTTCTGGGTCATTCACTGTATGCAAGAGATGACCAAAACATGACAGACATTTTCCTATTTGGTAAGAGTCATTCAGTGCTCAGCTGCTGAGAAGGGGAATGGGATAGAAAGGGAAGTTAAGGCAGAAATACAGTCTTAAGTGAAATAACAGAAGGGTCTCAGACATCCTTTGACTTCAAGGCATAGAAATTTCTGAAATTGTTAAAGTGACACAATCTTGATCTTGTCCTGATTTTATTTCATATCTATTTAGATACTTCACTGTCTCCCCAATCCCCCAACAGCATCATCTGTCTGAACAAGAGTTTTGGCAATGTCGATGACCCTGACATTGATCCAGACATTAAAAACATAAATAAATAAGTATGATTGTTCAGGGTAAATAGTAAAACAAAAATAAAAAAAGATGAAGTATGAATCAAAAGTAATTGCCATGTAGTATCTTGACAATAATTCTAAGTTCTAACATAACCCCCACTCATACACTAATGTAGTTGTGGTTTTGTCTTTTAAAATCCTGTATCTGACCTTCAGTATCAGTACGATGCTATGTTCTGACTTAGGGTCATGAGCCACTCTTGGTGGCCTTCTAATAAGAGGACTTATATATTTTTATCTGGCTTAATCAGCATGGTTCCATAACTATCTGCATGGATCATGGTACTATAAGATGCTGTAAAAAAAAAAAAGTGGGAAAGCATTATACATCATTTTTATATTAGAAAATACAAATAATGTTTGATTTTCTCTAATACAACAGTTTTTGTTGTTGTTGTTGTCATTTTTGTTTGTTTGTTTGTTTGTTTTTCTCTGTTTTGGGACCTAAACTTGTAATGCAGATAGGTAAAACTAGTCTATGAGAAGGCTTGATTTTTCTCATCTGTCTGATAAACATTTGTGGTTATTGACTTGTTTAATTATAGGATGATCACAGTTTCCCCTCCCTCTTTTCTCTCTGGCCCTCCCCTCCCCCCAGCCTCCCGCCATCCATTTCTCCTCCCTTCTCTTCAGAAAAGGGCAAGACTACCCTATATATCAGTCAGCCATGGCATATCATGTGGCAGAAAGACAGGGCACCTTCTTTCCTATAAGGTTGGACAAGGCTACTCAGTAGAAGGAAACAGTCCCCACAGCAGGTAACAGTCACAGAGATAGCCCTTGATCCTACTTTTGGAAGTCCCAAAGAAAGACCAAGCTATGCAAATGAGCAGAGTACCTAGGTCAGTCCAATTCAAGCTCTCTCGTTGGTGGTTCAATCTCGGAGGCCCATGAGCCCTGGTTAGTTGATTCTCTGGGTATTCAGGTGGTGTACTCTACCTTCCTCCCCACTTTCCATAGGAATCACCTAGTACTGCCTAATGCTTGAATGTGGTATCTGAATCTGTTTCCAACAGTTGCTAGATAAAGCCTCTCTGATGACAACTGGGTCAGGCAACACTCTATGAGTATAGCAATTTATTATTTGAAATCATTTCATTGATATTAACAAAGAAAAAACCAAACTTATATGTTTAAGGCAGAAAAGATTCTGGAAATTTTTTGAGACATGATCAAGGAAATATATAAAATCTCATAGAAAGAATATTGAATGTTGGGAGAAAAACAACATCTAAAAACTGTATGAATAACCCTGGAAGAGCACCAAATTTCAATTTAAGGTACATCAAAAGGGGCTCAACTGAAAATTAACTTCCATAAATGTAGGAGAAGAAAGGGGAATAGAGAATATTGTGGAAGTGAGACAATCAACTCAGAGAAATGACAAGAAAGATTCTAATAAAATGATATCTTAAAGTAAGTTGAATTCAGCTGTGAAATTGCTGGCAGTGGCATGTGTAGAGCATTGAAAGAAATATGGTAACACTGCTACAGTTCATTAATTGTTACAGTCATTATACTGTGTTTACCTTTGTACATTTTATAGTGTCAGAAAGATTTTTTATTATTATGAAGAAAATATATGTGAAATAATGCCTCAGAGACAGTTCAAAGATAGAAAAGTTAACAGAGATGACATAGGGAATTATTTGTAAGAATATGTGCTTTTAGATATGCTTCTAAGCAATTATACTGCCATTGTTTCCTATGTTAGGCTTAATTTTGGTATGCCATTTTCAAATGTGTTACCTAATTAGTGATGCAAGCAAGAATTAATGCAAACTGCAGTAGAAAAATAAACGCAAATGATCTCAATTGTTTTAAGCCTAATTTCTGAAAGTTTATTATTATTTTCATGTGTGTTCTTAAGACAAATTCATACAATAACAATAATCAAAAATTTGTCTTAAATAAACTCAATATGCTTAGCATTAGCTTTATTCTCTCTTGTGGATTATTATCATGTCACCTTGTCGTTCATCACTGGTAGCCATTATCTACATTTCTAAAATTTAAGAATTTGTTCCTGTAGATTGCACACTGTGGATAGCTTTTCCATAGGTGTTATTCCTTAATGAGGTCTCCATTTCTCTAAGTAAGGAAAAACATATTGACTTCCAAAGATAGAAGGATATAGATTTTACAGACACTGTTGGAAGTACATAGTGATACAGATACAGACACTGAGGCATTGACATCCCCTGTTAAGATGCCCTGCTTTTTGGAGGTTCTGCTCTGCCTCTAACTACTCTCACTGTCTCTGTCTGCCTCTCTCTCTCTCTCTCTCTCTCTCTCTCTCTCTCTCTCTCTCTCTCTCTCTCTCTCTGACACACACACATACGCACACATTATTCCTTTGAAATGCTCCAAGATATGATGCTAGAGAAAGAGGTGCGGGACCAAGCTCAAGGTACTTGAGCTATATAGAAAGAACATGTCTCTAGACAAAATATGAAGAAAAGAGAAGCGTGAGTTAAACTCTAGGTAATACATGGAATGTGACTCTAAGGCTTTTTTGTATGATGTACATCACTTTCGGATTTGGATCTGTTTATTTTTGGCTGCTGAGAAAAAACAACACTAAAATTCTTTCATGACAAGTTATTAAATTAACATATATTACTGTATTTTTATCTGTGAAAAATAAATGAAACATGTTATAGAGGTATTTTTATGAGTAAATTTGAATAACAGTAATTTAAATATCATAACGATCTTACCACTATTTTGACAATGCAGCATCTCTATATCAAAAGTTTAAAATATTTTCAAACATGTTTTATACCCAAGAATACTTTAAGAAACCAGTCTTATATGAAATTAGAATATAGATTACATATTACCGATAATAAATATGACAATGATTTTTAAAAAGATTGATATGTAAATCCTTTTTTCTTTATTAATTGAGAAACAATACTTTTAGTAATAATATGAATATTTATTTTGTTTTTACATATAGGTTTAAATATTGGCTGAATATTTGGTAATATACTGAGTATCTTCAGCAATTTCAATATTTGCATGCTGAGAATATCTTCTCATGCTAATATATACTATAACAGAAAGATGTTTAACACCCTTCTGAATTAGAAATTCAACTCAAAAGTAGATCTTAAAAACTAGTCATTCTAATATAATACATTCAAGTATATAATCATTAGACATTTCTAATTTGTGTATAGCTATAGGAAAATATTAAATATTTTTTCATGACAAAATTATTTCATTTCTCTAAGAGCAGAAATTTTGCATGTACTGTGAAAACTATCATTCAAAATCTATAGCAGGCTGAGAGAGTAGCCCTCAATGGGGAAAGGGCTAACAAAGTCTATTTGTGAACTAGGGATAAATACTGGTTCCTAGATATATGGGGCAGGGTCTATGCCCTCCCACAAATGATATGACAGACTTTGATGATCCATGAAAGGCATTACCCTTTCTATGGAGTGGATAGATGTGTGTGGAATGGGGCGTCAGTGGGAGGCATGAGAAGATGGGAGGGAGAAGAAAGTGGGATTTATATGTAAAATAAGATTGGTTCTAAATGTAAAAATCTCAATAAAACATATATTATCCTCAAATTTGAGCAAATTTGAGGTGTTTTATTGAGGCTTATTTGCATAACATGGTATGGTTACATGCATGATCCCACGTGCATATTCTGTGTGTTCAGAATAAAGGCTGCAATGAACTCATACAATAAATGATAGATGTGTTCTTCCTGAAATATCTCATGTTCGGCTTAATTTTACAGTTAAGTTTCAAATAATCTTTGATCATTATGCATTCAGAAAACTTGTATTGTTTTCAAATATTTCCCAAAACCTACATTCAGTTGTGTGATTCATAAAGTTTGTGGTCCAAAGTTCAAGAAGCTGGGGTATAACTTGAAGAGGCTGGGGGTTCTGCTCACAGAGACAAGATATCAGTGTGCTTAGCCAGTGTTTGATCATGTTTGGTGCAAGTCCTACCTGCCAGGCAAGATGTTCCAACTTTTGTAATACTGGCATGACTGTTTGAGAAAATTAATTGTTTGCACATTGAATTTGAGGTCTATTTCACAGGAGGAAATTCCTTTCCTGGTAATAAATCCCTGTTCAGACATTAGCTTACAAGACGTAAACTCAAGAGTAGAACTTAACATTGTAATTTTGCTACTGAAGCTCCAATAGGTGGCAGATAGACACATATGAGCAATATTATCTGTAGTTAACAGGTTATCAAGAAAAAAAAACAAAGAAAAGGTTGAAAGGGGTTTGATTGGAGAATATGAGAGGAATTAATTTTGGAGTAAATACGATCATATATCATTTTATATGTGTATACATTTTCAAAAGTAAAAGAAAAATATTTTTTAAAATGTTGGATTCTAGATTCAGTTCAGGAAAACATGACACTTAAATTGCAAAGGGCAAATGTCTTAAGATAATATATGAATAATATCTCATAGTTTTGCTGATGCAATCAAATTGCCCAGCAGCAAGATATGTATACATATCTATGCAATATAATTTTATATGTAATATAGAATATATACTATAAATTGCTATATATTAGTATTCATTGTTTATATTATAAAGTCATATAACATTCTATCTATCACACACACACACATAAATTAGAATGTCAGTGTTGATACCACATTCAAGTTTGCATAGCATTTCTTAAAAATAAATGAATTCTTTCGTTATCTAATACAAAATTCTTTATGTCCCATAATTTTTGACTATCTGGAAACACCAAACAAAAATTGATGTTGTAGTCCTATAGTGTCTTTAACACTTATGAGTAAAAAAGGACTCCTTTGTCACACATACTAAATGTATACTCGAAAGTCAGGCAAGTGAAGCTCTTCTCTGCTAATAAGGTTTAGCATTGCATTTTTAGAGCAGAGCTGTGATTATGCTTTATATAGTGTTGACTCAAGTACCAAAAGGGAATCTATTTACTCTTTTAAGAAAGGTTGAAACTTTTTTCAAAGTACATCTTAAATTATAGGACCTGGAAAACAGAAATACACCTTTTGGTGCCACTTAGAAACTAACAATTTGAAGATTGTAAACTTTTAACAGGATAAAATCAATTAAAATTTAATACAAATGTAATGCAAAGAACAGTTTTGTTAAAAACTTGCATGAGGGTTATCAAATTAGATTGCAGTGTGTCGTAGAATATTGTTTTCAGATGTGTTACATTTGTTTATGCTGTGGAGCATTTGTTTGAATGATGCAAATATGTGTTGCATTCTTTTATATTGGGATTTTTAACTTTGAAGCTGTGTTATTTTGCCTGTCTAAAACACCTGACTGGTCCAACAAAAAGCTGAAAAACCCATAGGAAGACAAGAGAAATGATATGTATGGCTGGCAGGCAGAGAGAATAAAGGGAAGGAAAAGAGATAAAGGAGAAGGGATGCGAAAAAGAGAAGACTCCAAGGGGTCAGTCACCCTACCACACAGCCAGAGATGGAATAAGAAGGAAAAAGAAATATACAGAAATAGAGAAAGGTAAAAGCTCAGTGGCAAAAGTTAAATGGGATTATATAAAGATAAAAAAAGCTGGCCAAAAAACAAGCCAAGCTAAGGATGGGCATTCATAAGCAAGACTAAACCTTCATGTGTGATTCATTAGGGAGCTGGTTAGCTGGTCCCCCAAGAGAGTAACTGTAATAAAACAACCAACTACCCCACTGTAAAACAATTATTTGAAGAAATAATTCTTAACTGACCACTGTAATATTGGCAAGCATTTACCTGGTATGTTGTATAGAAGCGTATTTCAGATATACAGTGCCAATACAACAAATTAACCACAAAAGCATGGAAGTTGTTAAATAATAATGAATTTATGTTCCTATTAAATAAAAAATAATTGTTAATTAAAGATTGGAAATGATGAGATGCCTAATTTAAGAAATTCTATTCTAGATGATCAAGAATCTTTATTTGATTTGTGTTTCAGGTTGAGGAGGAGCAAGTAATACTTCAAAGATATATGTAATTAATTATAATATGTATTAAAATCCAAATCAGAAAATACTGAGAAATGGAAGAAAATTAATTTGTGTGAATACTTTCGCCATAATGTAATAGCTGTAACAATGAAATTAAGCATCTGTATTGGCCTGTCCTTGGACTTCTGACATGATAGTCTCACTCAGCTGTAGCCCCTAAAAGCACCAACTGTGCCTATTTCACTATGTTCCCTCTTAAAGGGGCCATGCCCACCTTCCATCCTCTCTCCATCTCTTTCCTCTCTCTCTTTCTTCCCCTCCTCTCTCTCTCTCTCTCTCTCTCTCTCTCTCTCTCTCTCTCTCTCTCCTTCCACCTCCCTTCCTCCCTCCTTCCCTCTCATTTTTATTTCTCCTGCTGCTCCTGTCCCTAGAGGCCAGTCTTCCCCTTTCCCTTTTATGTGATCATTTACTCTAATAAAAACCCCCTCTGTTTGAACCCAGTCACTTGGCATCTTTCTTTCACTGAGGCTCTTCCTAAATTACAACAATAAGCACTAGAGGAACATAGCACCGTAAAAATTATTTCAAGTTTTCAGAATCAAAATTCATTTGAGTACTTTGCAACATGTTTTTAAATATGTGTTTAATTGAAATAGAGTTACAGCAGCTCCTCCTCTCCATTTCACCCTACAACCCTTCCCAGGTACTGTTCCTCTAAACCCTCCTGCACCTCCCTACTCTAAAGTTGATAGTTTCTTTTCCTTTGATTATTAAACATACACACACAACACATGCACATGAGCAAATGTATATGTACAATCTGCAAAATGTGTTCTAGTTGTTTTTTTATGTGAATTTAGGGAATGACCATTCTATATTAGATAGCTATAGACAAGCCATAATTGGTACTCACTTGTTAACAAGCAAAGCTATAAGTAACTCTCAATAGTAGGGAAACCCTGCCTGATACTGAAAACCTAGCCAACTTCCCAGCATTAGTGAGGACATGGACATTAGCAATAATCTACTACTGGCATAGGATAGACCAATATTACTCCTTACTATTGACATATGATAGACCAATGTTATTCCTTACTACTTCAGTATTGTGGTTCATCAGGAAAATGGGTATCAGTCTACCACAGGATGGGGCAATCTCGCTCCTAGGCATAACCCAAATGATCCACATCCCTGCAACAAAGACATCTGTTCACCTATGTTCATAGCAGCACTATTTGTAATAGCAAGAACCTGAAAGCAACCTAGATGCCCATCATCTAAAGAATAGATAAAGAAGACATGGCATACTTCCTCAATGGAATAATAATAATTTAAAAAAAAAGATGAAATCTTGAAACATCCAGGCAAGCAGATGGAATTTGAAAAAAAAAAAAAACATTTTGAGTGAGACAACTTAGTCACAAAAAGAGGAACATGGTATACATGCACTCATACATGGACTTTAGACATAGGGCAAAGGATCACCAGCCTATAATTCACACCGCCAGAGAAACTAAGATATAAGGAGAAATCTAAGAGATTCATACAAGGTCCCTCACAGAAGGGGAAAGGGACATGATCTCCTGAGCATATGGGGATTGGGGGACAGTGAATGGAGAGGGAGCAGGAGAAAGAAAAGGGGAGGAGAGGGAAGCAAACGAGACTAGAAATATTGAGTCAGGAGAGGAATATATATATATATATATATATATATATATATATATATATATGTATATATATACATATGTACATATAGATAGATAGATAGATAGATAGATAGATAGATAGATAGATAGATGATGAGAGAGAGAGAGATGGAGAAAGAGGGAGAGAGAGAGAGAGAGCATAAAAGAGGGAGCCATTATAGGTTTTAAGAGAAACCTAGACACTAGAGAAATGCCCAGAGACCTATAAGACTGACCCCAACTAACAATTTGAGCAACAGTGGAAAGGTTACCTTAAATGCCATTCACTGATAATGAGATTGATGACTAATTTATCCACCATCATAGAGCCCTCATCTCATAGCTGATGGAAACAGGAGCAGACACCCACAACTAAACACTGAGCCAAACTGGAATCCAGATGCAGAGAAGGAGGACAAGACAAAGCTTCAGAAACACATAGAGACAGCTGGCCTAAACAAAGGGGAGCTAATGGGCCTGCAGAATGATAGCTGGAAAACCAGCATTGGAGTGACTCAGACCCTCTGAATTAGGGTCTCAGTTAGAAGGCCTGGGAAGTCTAAAGGATCTCTGACAGTGGAACCAGGCGCACAAAAGGACTTTGGGAGCACATTCCCTAAGGAGGGATACTCCCTTAACCTCGAGGTAGGAGGGAGGGCCTTGTCCCTACTCCAATGGCTTGACAGATTTTTTTGACCCCTCCTGGAAAGCATCATCCTCCCTGTGGAGTGGGAGGGGGTTGGGGTAATGGGATGAGAGGGTGGTTTTGGTGCATGGGAGAGCGAGAGAGAGAAAGATAGAGAGAGACAGAGAGAGAGAGAGAGAGAGAGAGAGAGAGAGAGGAGAGAGAGAGAGAGAGAGAGAGAGAGAGAGAGAGCAGAGCAGAGCGGGAGGGAATTAGGATCAATATGTACAATAAGAAACAGAAAGAAAGAAAGAAAGAAAGAAAGAAAGAAAGAAAGAAAGAAAGAAAGAAAGCGCAATTTGGATGGAGGGGCGATGGGAGAGGAAACTGGGCTACAACAATGTGTATGAAATACATATAAAATATGAAATGTCACAATGAAGACTTTTTTAAAAATGAAAAAAATACTACAAAGTATAGAAAAAAATTGATAAGATTTCATTTTTTCATGTATTAAAGTACAGCTTTCTTTGATTCTGTTCATCTTTTTTTCTACTTTCTTTTATTTTATGTATTTAAATAAGCTAATAATATAAATAGGTAAGGTTATATTAAATAAAATCACATTTTTATTTGCTATTTTAATTAATATTTAGTTCTAAAATTTATCTACTAAATATGATAGTGGTAATATAGTTCACACAGATGCAATAACTTGATAATTTGACGTTTTTCTATTAACTCTTTACACAATTAGTAATTTTATTGATTTTTTATAAGTGTTTAAAAGTACTTGGTACAATAAAACTTTATCATTCATATAGTTACCTTAATTTTTCTTACTGTGTCCTAAAGATTTTATATGTACATAAAGTTTACAAGTCTACACACACACACACCCATATACTCACACACAAATTATATATATATATATATATATATATATATATATATATATATAAAACTGCTGTCCAGATTTTCATCCTATTGCAATTTTGTATTTCTTCGTGAAATATTAGCTTATTGAATATACTATTAATAAGATAATATGCTCAATTAAAAATTATAACAAATTTTATATTATGTAAAATATTTATTCAGCATTTTCTAAGGAAGGCGTTTCTTATTTGATCAATACTATAAACCCAATATTTTTGTGATGAGTTATTAAATCATATAATGTTCATATATTTGTTTCCCATATAATTTTAATTTATTGGATTTGGGTTTTAGTATTTTATAAGCACCAGCAATTCTAACAGATCTATGAGTTTGCAAAAGTGTTTTCTTTGTGTTATAGCTAATATTTTCAGATATATGGCACTGAGAAATTTTATTTGAATTTTATTTATAGTGCTGCTTTTTCTTAACTAAATACAGTTAATGTTTCCAATTAATGAAAAATATAATGATAATTTGTAATTAGGTGAATAAAATCAGGGATAATTAATAAATTCTGGTTTTATGTTTCCATTTTTGGGTTGAGTGTTTAAACATTTGAAAGTTAATCTTTGCATGAATTTTGTTAACAATCTAAGTGCTTCCACAAATTAAAGTGTAAAATAATTGACCCCCCAACAAATTTGTTCTTACACTAAAATATCCACTTAATACACACACTTAAGTATTACATAATTAATGGCCTTAATGCACAGTTTTCAATCTACTGTCTTATTCTAGGAATTACACCATAACATCACAAGTTAAGTCACAAATTAACTCAGAGAGAATATCTTTTTAAGTAAATAATTTTTAAAGGAATATATATATATATATATATATATATGTATATATGCTGAGACTTTTGAGATAGAAGAGAAACCAGAATTCAATTGTTATATTGTCCAAAAGCGGACATAGTTAATTACCTTTGTAAGTAATTGTGAGCCTAATTTTGTAGAAAGCAATGCTTAATGGAAATATTTAAGACTACCTATGAATGAAGCTTTGTATATGCCCATGCAACTTATGGCTTTATTTTCATCTTAATGAAAGTAGGTAAGCAAGGAAGCTCTCAATTTAACTGAGAGCACATCATATATTTGCTATTTTAAATCATCAGCAGATACTTGTATTTCTTGCTTGTAATCACCTTCCAAATGCTCCACATCTTCAGACCTCTGCATGAGTGATCCATGTTCAATGTAAAATTTTAAGGCTGTACACAGCTTCATGTTTTAGGAGCAGTCAATCTAGCTCCACTACAGTTAAATTTTCCTAAATATTCTCAATAACTTATTTTAAAGGTTCAGCTATTAACTTGTATTTGATAGAACATTAGCTTATTGTATGTAATAGTTAAAACAACCTTCTTGAGAAAAACCAATCTTGAAGCAAGTTTCTATATCACAGTTCTAAGAATTAATATCAGTATATCACAATATGATTTTCTCTCAATGTTTTTCAGTTTTATGTCCAAATCACCACATTTATGAGTTCCCTGTCTTGGTTTAAGATGCCTTAGAATTGAAATATGCAAAGTGCACACTTTTTATTCTCTCCTATAACCACATATATGGTTTACTTTAATACATAGTGTGGTCATATCTTATCATTAATGTATGTTCTTGTGTTCCTATTTACTCCCAGGAACTGGCCAGTGACAAAGGTTTAACGATACTGAGGTTCTTGTTTTCTTCAATCCAGCATCCCTGATGGGAAATATCATTCTGTTTATATGTTTCTCTTAAAGGTTAATGAATAAAGCCCTGTTGGCTTGTAGGAAAGCAAGATAGGCTGGGCTAGGAGACAGGGAGGATTCTGGGAGATAGAGTAGAGAGGAGTCAAGATGTAGAACCTGAGTGAAGACATCACGACCTTCTCTCTGGTAAGATAAGATCACGTGGAAACACACAGATTGACAGAAATGCATTAATATTTAAGACAAGCTCTCCAATAAGGAACACCAACAGTTTTATGATAATGTAGCATTTCGGTGTGTTACTTGAGGCTGATGTGGCTGTGTGACCAGGCTAGTGGGAAAGTGCTTGTAACAGATCCCCAGGTCACTTGTGTAGAAAACTTCAGCATTCATTCTTTAGGGACTCCTGGAATGACAGACTCTATCACTGGAGACAATTCTAAGAATATCAGGATGTTTGGAGTAAGTGCCACAAGTAAACAAGTGATCTTGGATGATATGAGCAAACAACAAAGCAAAAAACATCCTATTCTTGTCTTTGCTTCAGTTTCTGCTTTTCCTGTCTTGAGTTCCTGCCCTAGTATCTTTCTGTGGTGAAATATAATCTGTAAAATGAAATAAACACTTTCCTACTTAGTTGGGTTTGGTCATGGTAGTTTAACACAGAAAAAGACATGAAAGCACAACAATATCCAATGACAGTAAAGGACATAAAAATGTATATATTCATCAAATAAATAAAGTTTTTTAATTCACAAGATATTATGTGATTAATCAACTTGACTGCTCAGGAATTAACTAAATTCCAATCAGCTGGCTGCATCTGTAAGAGATTTTTCTTAACAGGATCATTGAGGCAGGAAGATCTACCTTAAATCTGAGCTGCATTCTCTACTCCTAGTCCAAAGAAAAAGACATGGAAGAAGGATGCATTCCTGCTTCTCATCGCTCTCTGGCAACTTTACATCAGTGATTTATCTCTAGAGGCCAGAAGAGGATGTCAAATCTCCTGAAGCTGGTATTAAGGTGATTGTGAATGGTAAAAAAATGGTAATAGGAACTTAACTATGATCATTTTTTTAAATTTTTTTACTTTTTTTTACATTTATTTATTTTACGCTGAACAAAGTTATACATGCCATTTTTTAATGAAAACAAACATTTATAAACACTATTTAGAAATTTGGGTGTCGTTCTTTCCAAGCTGCTTCTTGCTGGAAGGGAGCTGGTAGGGAGCAATGTCATGGGGGAATCCTAAGAAGACCCAGAAATCCTGGCTGTAGTGGTCTGCAAGGCTACATTGTCCCATTGACTTTGCTTCAGGGGGTCTTGCTCGATCAAACCACATTAGTTTGGAAGGGATCCACAGCTTTTCATTTTGTGTGGAAACAAAATTAGAAATTCTTTTCCCCAGTAACTTGTCCTTAGTCTTAAATTTTTTGAAGTGAAAGCAATATATATATATATATATATATATATATATATATATATATATATATATTATTAATCCAGCAGCATTTTGTCCTTTTTTTAAATAATAATATAATTTAAAATATTTACATGGGGATCACAGTTTCCTCTCCCTTCCTCCCTCACACCCTCCCTCCCTCCCATCCCTCCCTCCATCCGTCCCTCTTACTCTGTTTCCCCTGTGACATGCACCCTGGCCACCCTCCCTTCCCATCCCCCCACTTCCATTCCACTTGAAGGGATATGCTATCCAGGTTGGGTCATGTAAGTCTGTCAAGTCATTTGAAGTAGGGACTAGGATTTCTCTGTTGTCTCTAGGTTAAGGGGGTATCCCTCCATGGGCGAGGTATCCACAAAGTCCTTTTGTGCACCAGAAATAGATCCTATTTCTACTGTCTGAGGTCCCCCAGACTACTCAGTCCTTCTAGCTGAGACCCATATTCAGGGGGTCTAAGTCAGTTCCATGCTGGGTTCCTGGCCATCTGTGTAGGAGGCCCAAGCTCCTCCTTGTTCAGGTCAGCTGTCTTTGTGAGTTTCTGCAACCTGGTCTTGTCCCCTCTCACTGCATCTTGATTCTAGTTCAACTCAGTGTTTGGTTATTGGTGTTTACTTCTCTTTCCAATAGGTACCACATGAGGGCTCCATGATTGTGGATAATTTAGTTGATGATCTCACTATCAGGGAAGTGCATTTATGGTAGCCTTTCCATGGTTGCTCGAATTATTAGTTGGAGTCGGTCTTGTAGTTCTCTAGATCTTTCTTTAGGTTCAGCTTTCTTTTCAAACCAATAATGGCTCTCTCCTTTATGCCCCCCTCACCCTGACTCAACCTATCTAGTCACACGTGTTTTCCTCTCCTCCCCTTCTCTTTCTCCTAGTTCTCTCTCCATTCACTGCCCCCCCATTTCACACGTGCTCTGGGGGACTTGTCCCTTCTCCCTTTTGTGAGGGACCATATATGAAGCTCTTATAATACACCTTGTATCCCAGTTCATCTGGTGGTGTGTATTGTAGGCTGGTGATCCTTTGCTCTAGGTCTAAAATCCATATATAAGCAGTACATACCCTGTTCCTCTTTTTGTGACTGGGTATCCTCATTCAGGATGATTTCTGCAAGTTCCATCCACTTGCTTGCAAATTTTAAGATTCCGTTATTTTTTTCTGCAGAGTAGTAGTCCATTGTGTAGATGTGCCACATCTTCTTTATCCATTCTTCAGTTGAGGGGCATGTAGGTTGCTTCCAGGTTCTCCCTATTACAAATAATGCTGCTATGAACATAGTTGAGGACACGTCTTTTTTGCATGGATGTGAATCATTTGGGTATATACCTAAGAGTGGGATTGCTGGGTCCTATGGTAAGCTAGTTCCCATTTTCCTGAGGAACTGCCATACTTATCTCCAAAATGGCTGTATGAGCTTACACTCCCACCAGCAGTGAAGGAGTGTTCCCCTTTGTCCACATCTTCTCCAGCATAACATATTATTGGTGTTTCTAATTTTAACCATTCTGGCAGGAGTAAGATGGTATCTCAAAATTGTTCTCATTTGCATTTCCCTGATAGCTAAGGATTCTGGTAGAACTCTGCACTGAAGCCATCTGGCCCTGGGCTTTATTTTTGGAAGGCTTTCCATGACTGTTTCAATTTCACTGGGGCTTATAGGTATATTTAAGTTTTTGTGTGTTCTTGGTTTAATTTTGGTTAGTGATAGTTGTCCAGAAATTTGTCCATATTCTTTGAATTTTCAATTTTTGTAGAGTACAGGTTTTAAAAGTATGACCTGAAAGTTGTCTGTATTTCCTCTGTGTCTGTTGTTATGTCCCCCTTTTCATTTCGGATTTTGTTAATTTGCATGGTCTCTCTCTTCTTTTACATTACTTTGGATAAAGGTTTGTCTATATTGTTGATTTTCTCGAAAAACCAACTCTTTGTTACATTGATTTTTTTTTGTATTGTTTTCCTGGTTTCTATTTTATTGATTTCAGCTCTCAAATTGATTATTTCCTGGCATCTACTCCTCCTGGGTGAGTTTGCTTCTTTTTGTTCTAAGGCTTTCAGTTGTGCTGTTAGTTCTCTAATGTGAGTATCCTCTGTTTTCTTCATATGGGCACTCAGTGCAATGAAATTCCTTCATAACACTGTTTTCAAGGTGTCCCATAAGATCGGATATGTCCTGTCCTCATTCTCATTGAATTTTAGGAAATCCTTAATTTCTTTATTTCTTCTTTGAACCAGGTGTGGTGCAATTGCCCATTGTTCAGTTTCCATGAGTTGTAGGGTTTCTGCAATTTGTGTTGTTGTTGAATTCCAATTTTAAAGCATGGTGGTCTAATAAGATACAGGGGACCATTCCAATTCTTTTGTATCTGTTGAGGTTTGTTATGCCACCTAGTATGTGGCCGATTTTAGAGAAGGTTCCATGTGGAGCAAGAGAACAAGGTATATTCTTTTGTGTTGGATGGAATATTCTATAGATGTCTGTTAAACTCAGTTAAGGCATAACTTCCTTCTGTTACTTCTTTTGTTTCTTTGTTGAGTTTCTGATTGGTGGTCCTGTCTAGTGTTGAGAGTGGTATGTTGAAGTCTCCCATTATAAGTGTGTGAGGTTATGTGAGCTTTGAGTTTTAGTAGTGTTTCTTTTATGAATGTGGGTGCCTTTGTATTTGGGGCATAGATGTTCAGAATCGAGACTCTTTGTTGATGGATTTCTCCTGCAATGAATATGAAATGACCACCTTCATCTCTTTTGAATAATTTTGGTTTGATGTCTTACTTGTTAGATATTAGGATAGTCACACCTGCTTGCTTCTTGCATCCATTTGGAAGATCTTTTCCCAGCCCTTTACCCTAAGGTAATGTCTATCTTTGTAGCTTAGGTGTGTTTCTTGTATGCAGCAGAAGGATATTTCTCTCTTCGTATCCATTCTGTTAGCCTGTGTCTTTTTATAGGCGAGTTTAGACCATTAATATTGAGGGAAAGTAAGTACCATTGATTGTTAAGGTTTGTTTTATATTTGCTTTTGGCAGTGGTATTGTGAATTTATTTGTCCTTCTTTACCCTTGGTTTCTGGTGAAGTGGGATTATCTGTTGTTTAAGTCTTTGTGAGCGTAGTAAACTTCCTTGGGTTGGAGTTTTCCTTCCAAAGCGTTCTGTAGGGCTGGATTTATAGATACGTATTGTGAAAATCTGGCTTTGTCATTAAATATCTTGTTTTCTCCATCTGTAATGATTGAGAGTTTTGCTGGGTATAGTAGCCTGGGCTGGCATCCATGGACTTTAGTACTTGTAGAACATCTATCCAGGACCTTCTGGCCTTGAGGGTTTCCATGTAGAAGTCAGGCATAATTTTGTAGGTCTGCCTTTATATGTTATCTGTCCTTTTTCCTTCACTGCTCCTAATATTCTTTCTTTATTCTGTATGTTAGGTGTTTTGATTATTATATGTCAAGGGGTCTTTTTTCTTTGGTCCAGTCTATTTGGTGTTCAGAATGCTTCTTGTACTTTCATGGGCATGTCCTTCTTAAGATTGTTGAATATGTTTTCGACCCCTTTGAGGTGGGCTTCCTCATCTTCCTCTATGCCTATTATTCTTAGGTTTGGCCTTTTCACAGTGTCCCACATTTCATGGATATTTTGTGTTAATGATTTGTTTGATTTACGATTTTCTTTGGTCGATGAATCATTTCCTCTAGTTTATCTTCAGCACCTGAGATTCTCTCTGCCATCTCTTGAATTCTGTTGGTTATGCTTGCGTTTGCAGTTCCTGATAATTTGCCCAGTTTTTCTATTTCCAACATTCCTTCGGTTTGTGTTTTCTTTATTGTCTCCATTTCCATGTTCAAGTCTTGAACCTGTTTAATTGATTTTTCTTTAAAATTTATGATATAAATTATATAGGTTTTATTGATTAAATGATATTACCACAGAATGACACTGAAGTGGTTTTGTCATTGTTATGCCCTTCATAGTGAGATATTCACGCTGCCCTCACCTGTTGCACTAACTACACACATTGAGGCTTGGGGACAGAAGCAGGCATAAATGAACTAATATTTCAAAGACAATCAGTATAAAATCTTAAGTAACTACCTCTCCCCTCTCCACATGCTCCCAATTTGCTTGGGAGATCTTGTCCCTTCCCACTTCTCCAGGGAAACCATGTATGCCTTTCTCTCTTAGGGTCTTTCTTGTATCATAGCTTTTCTGGCAGTGTGGATTGTAGGCTGATAATCCTTTGCTCTATGTCTAAAATCCATGTATGAGTGAGTACATATCCCGTTTGTCTTTTTGTGACTGAGTTACCTCACTCAGGATGGTTTCTTGTAGTTCCATCCATGTCCCTGTAAATTTCAAGATTCTATTGTTTGCTTTTTTTTTTTTTTTTTGATTTTGTTTGTTTTTCCTCTGAGTAGTACTCCATTGTGTAAATGAACCACATTTTCTCCATCCATCCTTCTGGTGAGGGGCATCTTACAGGTTCTTGCTATTACAAAAAATATTTCTATGAACATAGTTGAACAGATGGCCTTATTGTATGAATGTGCATCCTTTGGGTATATGCCAAAGGGTAGAATTACTGGCTCTTGAGGTAGACTGATTCCTATTTTCTTGAGGAAGTGCCATACTGATTTTCAAAGTGGCTGGAATAGTTTGCACTCCTACCAGCAATGGGGGAGAGTACCCTTTTCTCCATATCCTTCCAGCATAAACTGCCATTGGTGTTTTTGATTTTGCCTTTCTGATGGAATAAGATGGTATCTCAGAGTGTATAGATTTGCATTTCCTGATGGCTAAGACTCCCTGAATGTGGGTGTTAGTTAGAAGGATTAGGAATTCTATGGGGCCTCTAGTAATTGATCCATATTTACCCCTAGTATAGGATAAATACTAGTATAGGACATTGAGAGCCCATTCCACATGTAGCTACACATAAAGGAGGGTTTAGGCCCTGCTACAAACAGACTTTGGAGACTTCCCATGGAAGGCCTCAAGGCCTCATCCTCTCTGGGAGCAGAAAGGAGATGGGATGGGGATTGGTGGGGGGAACAGAGGACAGGAAGGTGCAGAAACTGGAATTGACATGCAAAACAAGCTTGTTATAAATTTAAGTTAAAAAACTATGAAGAAAAGAAAAAAGTACCATAAGCATGATTTTCACATTTGAATTCATAATCCATTTTTACATTTTATAATTTTAAAATAAATATTTCTATATAAAATTGAAAAAAAAAAAACCAAAAGCCTTACCAGCTTATTTGATATTAGCTACAAAGTATTAGAAATTTAAAAAATAAAAATGATGCAACAAAAATCTTTTCTAAATATATATTTAGAAATTAAAAAAAGAAAATATCCTTTAATACTGGTATATTTATTTGTCAGCTAAGGCTTTTTTATATGTATGATGCATATATGTGTATGCATTTATAACAGGGTGTGTCTTTATGAGTAGAGGCCAGAGGCTAAGTCCAGCTTTTCTATATTACTTTCTCAATCCATCAGTGACACTAGACCTCACTAACTCAGCTAGACTGGTGATGAGTAAACTCTGGATATCTGTCTGTTTCCACCTTCACTGCTGGTATTACAGACACATGCAACCATTCCTAGCTTTTAAACTTTATTCACCATTTAGGTTAAAACTGTAGAACAATGAATGCATAGCTAATTGAAGTTCATTTATGTAAGAGAATGTTATGAGGAAGCTAAGAATACCTATTTCATGGTTGCTTTTCTAAAGTTATTCATAGATTGTGATATTTTCAATTTTATGATTAAAAAATAAAATCAATTTAAAATCTGAGATAATATAAAACATTAATTTGAATTTAGCTGCATATAGATGAATTGAACTAAGTAAGTAATGAAAAATACAGCATTCATTCTAGGAAAGTTTTTAATGTGACATTTCTTAACTACTCTAGAATAACATAAATACTAACACTTTTTCAGTATTTTAATTAGATTACACAGTTATTGTACACTAAATACATGATATTGTAATAAACTTAAATGAATAACAATGAGTTAATTTAGTTGTCATATAATTATGTCAACAAGGACACAATAAATGTGTTTTATTGCCCTAGTTAATATGTTAAACTTGAAAAGATTTCAGGGAATTAGCTGGTATTTAACCAAATACTATTAGTGAGTTGATTGGATATCAATTAATTGCCAAAAATTACCATGCTTATTGTCATTTACTCTACTATAATGGTAATTATTTAGGAAGTTTCTAATTGATACATCTTCAGATTTAATTTTAAAGAAAAGCTACTTTGATATACTTAATGTTAGGATACATCTGTATGTTAACAAAATTTATAGATTTATAGTAAAATTCAATCTATAGAAATATAATTGACCTCATGAACATGAGGTGTTTTAAATATAACTATTATTATAATATCCATAATAAACTTCTAATTTTATCTGCTCCCTTTTACAAAACTATTTGGTTAGAAGAAGATGATGAAGTGAGAGATAATTTGCTGTGTGCTCTTTGATATAGCTTAGGTGATTTCCCTTGATGCTGACTCATGTTCTAATTAGTCCTACAACTAGAGTTACCCAAAATAAGTGTTCTTATTGGCCACTAATAAATTATCCCTGAAAAATATATGTAGAATATGTATGTATACATGTGTGAAATTTTAATGTAATTAGCCATAATGATGTAGAATAATATAAATATTCTTCTTTTTCTTTTTTTTTTTTCTCTTTCTCTTTTGAGACAAGGTTTCTCTGTGTAGCCCTGGTTGTCCTAGAACACACTCTGTAGACAAGGCTGCCTTCAACTCAGAGATTTTGTTACCTCTGCCTCCTGAATGCTAGAATTAAAGGGATGTGCCATCACTGCCCAGCTGAGACTTTACACAATATTACACAATTGAGTATACTACATACAAGTGAGTGTACTATATATAATTTCTGAGGCCTCTCTTAATGAAAGCCCAAACTTTTCATACTTCTGGAAAGCTTAATGAGAAACTGTGAAGCTGTGAGAGTTTCTGAATCGCAGCTCTCTTCTCTTCCTGTTAATAAGTTTTCTAATTGAACATCTCGGCTCTGCAGATTTTTATAGTATCTGTCATATTCATCCGCACACCTTTATTCTAGTTACATTCTTACATTCCATGGAAACAAAGCAAAACCAAAGCAAATGAATGTCCATAACCATGGTGATAGACATCAGGTCTGAAGTAGTCAGTGCATTAGAAACTGATCATCTATGTGCTTTTCTAATATCCTATGTAATAGCTAATTATATTGAACAAAGACAAGAAACATTGGCCTTCATAATCATCATGTTGATAACATTAATCAGGAATGAAAACTCACATATAATATAAATATATTCTTCTGGGCTATAATTCATTATATACATTTTTTTTTTTTTTTTTTTTTTTAAGTCTTGTTACATTACAGGTAAACTTCTAGATTCACTTTTAAGGTCTGGTAAATTCTTTGCCACTGTGCCTCTTTTCAAGTAATTGACTTGCCTAACTACTGTTACTAATAAGTGGAATAAACAAGATTTCCACCAAAGTTTGCTTTGTTCTAAAGCCTGTGATTCCTCTTTATGATCTATTGTTTATTTTTAATGTCTTAAACAGTTTTTCTATTGAAAGACCAAAAGTAAAGTTAAGGAATCCCCTCCTCCCTCCACTTAAAATGAAGGACAGTATGACCTGGAAAGCTAACCCAGACCACTATCAGTTTCCTGGAATTTGCTAACCACCACCAACTTTCCCTCACAAGGCCCTAAGATAGCAGGATAACAAGAATTCACACTGAGCCTCCTGTCAGTGTGTCAGGTGGTAAATAAGGTCCTTCAGAAACAAAGAGTTAACTGCAACTCCATTTTGCTTAGACAAGATTAATTAGCAGACCCTGGGGCACAGAAGTCTGCTGACAGTGAGACCATTTGACCTCAAGGGGAGAACACATGACTGGTCACATACTCAACACACAGGGGGTCACAGCCCCACCCTAAGCTTGTGGGTTTTTTCCTTTAAAAGTAATTTCATCCAGAAAACTTTGTTTCTCTAGCATGTGTGCTGAGGAAGCCCGTTTGGGTGAAAGTTTTCCATTGATTAAACCCTCTTGCATGTTGCATCAATTGAGCTGGACATTGAGTTCTTGGGGGTACTGACCGAAATGGGGAGACTCGTCATTCTGAGGGTCTTACACCATAAATAGCTAGCATATCCTGCAATTTCAAATCAAAACAATGCAATAGCATAATATATGCATTAAAAGCACAATCAAGCAAACAAGCAAACAATCAAACATTACATATAACAAAAATATAGGCAGAAAAAACAGCAGAGACTACTAAGGAATTTAGAATTCATTGTTTATATGGAGCCTTTATTGAATAATCTTTCCTAATCTATTATAATTGTTTTCTAAATTGATATAATTATTTTTCATGAAAATAATCCAAATGATAATAAAAGCAAATGATTTTTATTTACTTTCTATACTAAGTTTTATGGTGGACAGAAATATCAGGTGTACTTTTATATATCACTGTGGTTTATATTAACCACCAATTTCCAGACAAATAAATTTTAGGTTTAGAAATCATTCCCTAACTAAATCCTCACTAGCTAAAGTAATTATCACTTTAATCGTATTTTCAATTTTCTTAAATTCAAAATATAAAAGATTTTTAAGTTAGTTTAAATTAACAGAGATCTGAAAAGCTAATCTTTCATTTTGCCAAAGAAAACAACTTATTTTTGAATGTTTAAGAATTGAAAAATAGATGCTTTATAATAGCATCATGTATATATTTGAATGTCATTGATACTGATTACTGAAAAATTCTTTTTCTTTTGAAAACTTAAGTAACACAGCTCACCATAAGAGTTTTTTTTCCTTTTCGTATTTAAATTTGAAACATGGTTGATTTACATGTCAATCCCAATTCCCTCACTCTCTCCTCCTCCACTATCTCCTAGCTCATCTCCTTTCTACTCCCTAGGGAGGGTGAGGCCTTCCACGGGGTGTCTTCAAATTCTGTCAGATCATTTGGAGCAGGGCCTAGACCCTCCCCCCTATGTCTAGGCTGGGAAAGTATCCCTCTATGTGAAATGAACTCCCAAAGTTCATTCATATACTAGCGATAAATCCTTTTCCATTAGTAGAGACCTCATAGACTTCCCAGTCGTCCTGAGTAACACCCACATTCAGGGGGTTTGGTTCTGTCCTATGCTGGATTCCTAGCTATCAGACTGGGATGCATGAGCTCTCCCTTGTTCACATCCTCTTAGTCTGTAGGTTTCTTCAGCCTGGTCTTGACCTCTTTGATCATCACTGCTCCCTCTCTGTAACTAGATTCCAGGAGTTTGGTTAGTGTTTAGCACTGGGTGTGTGATTCTTCTTCCATTAGCAATTCAATGCAGGCTCTCAGATGGCATATAAGGTAGTCATCAATCTTTTTATTGTGGATGGACATTAAAGGTAGCCTCTCCACTATTGCTTAGATTGTTAGTTATGTTCCTCCTTGTAGATCTCTGTGCATTTCCATAGTGTTGGGAGCCTGCAGTCTCCTGCCTCTGCCTCTGACGATGGGCGGGAGGACTATGGCCATGTGATCATTAAGTCAGGCTTTACCTGGCTGTGCAGGGGACCCAGTTACGCATGGACAAGGCCCCTTTTTAAAGCAAGCGCACCAAGAGCATCTCTCTCTTGGTCTCTTGCTCTCTCATTTGTTCTCTCTTTTTCCTGGGTCCCTTCTCTCTCTTTTTCTCTCTCTCTCCTCTCTCAATAAACTCCACGTTGGGTGCTGAGTCTCGTGTTTGTGTTTCTTAGGCAATAGCTGCAGCAAAAGGACAACCCATATGTGCCAGATTTTTCTTTAAATCTATAATGGCTTTCTCTATTGTGGTATCTCTTTTTCTTGTTCTCCTCCAATCTTTCCCTTTCCCCTCCTCTTCCCCCCTTCTCTTTCTCTTAAATCCCTCTCTCCTCCCTCCATGGTCCCAATTTGTTAGGGAGATCTTGTCCATTTCCTCTTCTCCAGGGCAC
Source organism: Cricetiscus sungorus (assembly GCA_030556225.1). Classification (NCBI taxonomy): domain Eukaryota; kingdom Metazoa; phylum Chordata; class Mammalia; order Rodentia; family Cricetidae; genus Cricetiscus; species Cricetiscus sungorus. Next base: position 33,737,148 of record JANBXA010000741.1, on the reverse strand, counting down.
CATGTATGTCTCTGTCTCTCTTAGGGTCTTCTTCATTTCCTAACTTTTTTGGAAATGTGAATTGTAGGAAGGTAGTCCTTTGCTCTATGTCTAAAATCTATTTATGAGTGAATACATACTGTGTTTGTGTTTGTATTTTTGTAACTGGTTTACCTCACTCAGGATGGTTTCTTGTAGTTCCATCAATTCCCTGCGAATTATAGAATTCCTTTGTGTTTTTACACTGAGTAATACTCCATGTGTAAATGTACCACATTTTCTCTATCTATTCTTCAATTGAGGGTCATCTAGTTTGATTCCAGGTTTTGGCTATTACAAATAATGCCGCTATCAACATAGTTGGACAAATGGCCTTGTTGTATGAATGTGCATCTTTTTGGGTATATGTGTAAGAGTTCAATTATTGGAACTTGAGGTAGACTCATTCCCATTTTCCTCCGGAACCACCATATTGATTCCCAAAGTGATTGTAAGAATTTTCACTCCCACCAGAGGTGGAAGAGTGTGCCCCTTTCACCACATCCTCTGCAACATAATCTGTCTTTGGTGGTTTTGATTTTAGCCATTCTGACACAATTAAGAATGTATTTCAAAGTTGTTTTGATTTGCATGTCCCTCCTGACATTGCCTCTAGTACAGATTTAAGCAGTCCCTTTGTTGTATAATGTTAGTCACAGACCAGTTACAACCAACATAAGCATCAACCCAAATAATGTCAGAACTTTCTTTCGACAACAATCATTCTTCTTTGCCAAAGAAATTTCCTTTATTTAACATTATAATGAAGGTAGTAGCACAGACAATTGTTTGTATACTATAAACATTTGTACTATCCTTAAAAACACCTCCCAGTATCTTGTTGTAATTTTCTGGCAAATAAAATATAAGATGCTTTAGAAAAATCTTATAATTCTTGTTATGGGTTGTTGTACAGCCTAAGCTCTCAAATTTCAAGCTATTACACAGGCTAGAAAACCAGTTCATAGCAATAAAGACATTTGATGAAGTTAAGTGTAGACAACTGTCTGAAAGCACGGTAAAGAAAGATTTTCTTCTCAAAATATTGTTTCTTGACTCTGAAAGCATGTTCCTAAAGGAAGATGATGTTCTGAGACATGTAAGGCTGACACAGAAAGAAAAACAGTGTATGCTCTCACTTAGATTTGGAATCTGAAAAGGAAACTAGTACACAGAGGTCAAAAATACAATTGTATCTGTGAAAAGAAGGGAAGATCCAGAGGACTATGAAATCTCCTGGGAGTTAATGTCTGATAAATAACAGGGGTTGTACTCATGAAGGCTTAACAATGTGGTCACATAAACAATGTCTATGTAATTATACAACCAGTAGTATGCCATAGTATGTGGAGAAATTCTCACATGGGGCTTCCACCCATAAAGCAAAAGCTGCAATCAATTAATTAAGGATGTTTACTAATGCAAGAAAAAAATGATCTCTAACAGTGAGTAGTGGTGAGGGAATCCTGAGAAATGGGCAAAATGCAAAAAAATGCAGTCTATGGGGCCTCTGATGTGGAATCAGTATTTAACCTTAGTGCTCAAATGGACTTTGGGAGCCCAATCCACGTATAGGAATACTTTCTTAGCCTAGGCACATGGGGAGGGCCCAGGTCCTGCCCTTAATGATGGGACTGACTTTGATGATCCCCCATGGGAGGCCTCACTCTCCCTGAGAAGTAGATGAGGTTGGGATGAGGAGATGGTGTGGGAAATGGGAGGACTGGAGGGAGAGGGAGCTGGGATTGGTATTTAAAATGAGATTTAATTTAAATAAAAATACTTTAAAAAAAAAAAAGGGGAAGAGGATCTATCTTCAGAAAATATCATCTTCTACCCTGAGAAGTTACCGAGTTATAGGAGGTCAAGTCTAAACAAATAGGAAAAACACTAAATGTACTCAGCAGGTCAGGTGGTTTTTATATACAAATCACTATAAGTATGTGTACATTAATAATAAAAATAATTGAATAAGAAAAGGCTATAAATTTAAGACAGAGTCAAGGGTGGAAAATATATCAACAGAATACACATGTAATTAAATATAAAAACCGTGCTTATTAGAGTCAGGGTTTGGTGATAAATGGAGAAATGTGAGTCTCATAACAAAAATTTCCAAACATATAGTGTGCAAGTGTTGAAAGATTTACCCTACTAATCAAGGATCATAGATGATATACGTGATTCATGTTCAGAATTCTTACCAATACTTACATTGTAGTTGTCATTGACACAGGACAAGGGAAAACGAGGTGACATTACAGCTCTGTTCATCAGATTCATTGTATAAACCATTTGATTTTATATGTATCAATTAATATGTTGTTTATTTGAAACATGAAAACCACAGTGTGCTATTTTGAAAAAGCTTAAGTTTTATTAATGAGGATGAACTGTCTAATCATTTCCTTTGGGAGTCTTTTTAGTTGTTATGAATGGTCATCTGACTACAAGTGTGCATATGAAATAGTACTCTTTAGACAGAAGCACTGATATCTTCTTTATCTCTGGTCATAGATACAATAGTATATTTTAATACTAACATGCTAATTGCATTGATAAACTTAACTATGTTTAATAGTTGAGATTTCTGTGATTTTCCTAAATGTAGTAGTATCATTACAAGTTTAATGTATTACTTTTTACATTACACTATTGCAAGAATTTACCAAAAGTCAAATGACTCAGAATTAAAACACTTTGATAAATTATAACTGTATTTATATGCACTTATAGCTTTTATCGTATTTAAATATACTCTGATTCTATTCACTCTTACTCCAATTTGTTTTTCCTTGTTGCTACTATCATCCCTTTCTAAAGAGTCATTCTGCTCCAAGCTTTTGGTCAAAATACTATTTGCTTTTTACCTTGCAACTCTTTCAAACAATAGTGTGGGGCTTTCTGGTATGTACTTTGGGTCTCTGAATAATGCCAAACTCATGGTAAGATGGAGTCTCAGGTATGATCTGGGTCCTGAAGTGGAAAGATGTATTTTTTACTCATATTTCATCTGTTATCATAATTCTATTCAGTGTGATGATAATAGTAAGATTAACACGCATCAGGGATTATTTCAGGTTTTGCAACTATCCATTTTACTCCATATGCTCTATTATGCTGTAGCCAGTTTTGATTCTGTCTTCAACATTTCCTTTTAAGAATTCATGTAATTATGGCATCCCACAACTGTCTGTAACTCAACTTCTAGTAGATAAAACTAAATTACACAGATACGAATGCAGGCCAACTGCCAATACACATAAAATTAAATGAATGTATAACTAAATAAAATTACTTTAAATATAGATTATTTGATAAGCTTGGTAGTGGTGGTGTACAGATTTAATTGTAGCACTGGAGAGTCAAGGGCAAGCAGTTCTCTGAGTAAGAGGCTAGAGAGCCAGTGTTACATAGAGAAAACCTTGTGATTTATAAGAAGAAAGTTTCTTCTGTCTTACAATACAGCACATTCAACAGTGCCATAATTGACTCCTGTAATTACTAATCACCCAGCTGCATCTCTGAGTTCAAGACCAACCTTGCCTACAAAGTGAGTTCTAGGAGAGCCAGGGACACACAGAGAAGTCTTGTCTTGAAATTGAACAACAAAATAATATCTTCTGACATGTGAATGTGTGTGTTCAAGTACATGGTGAAATATATATGCTGGTTCATGAATACATGTGTACTATTTACTACAGAAATATGCAGGGAGAGCTCAACTGACAAATCACCAAGCCTACCCACTAGGATCACACAGTGTTATGGAGGAGGCCAACATGGAGAGCAGTGGGAGTATTTGCTGTATGAATAGCCACTGTCCTTCTGTAAATTCCCTTTTAAGCCATACCGGTCCCTTTTTCTGTAGGATTCATCACCCAAACTTGATCAGTATATTAATTGTTTATTAGGCACATTTTCCCTTATGCAGTTCATATATTGGATGACTCCCTCCAGCAATGTGTCATTCTGGCAAGAAAGTAATCAGAGTTAATACTTTTACTCTCTCAACCAAATCTTTGTATAAACCTAGAAGTCTGCCAAGCCAAGCTGCAGTTATCTTCCTTTGTCAACAGTTGGTCAGTATTAGCTTCCCAGAAAAGACACCACTATTGACACATTCACAGATGCCCAAGGAAAAGAATTATGGTGTATATAAAGCTGTTGAGACATAGCTCTCAGAGAGAGAGAGAGAGAGAGAGAGAGAGAGAGAGAGAGAGAGAGAGAGAGAGGGAGAGAAGACAAGAGTGTCCTAGATTCACTCTGCCAGCATATGGGAAAGTACTGTCTCAAGCTAACCTCACATTAATCTTAAAGCATGCACATTCTTCTCTTGCCAGTCTTCTAACAATAGATCTGTGTCTTAAGGTTGTCATTGGGAATGCGTCCTTCCTGTCTGGTCTTAGTTTTGCTCCTATGGCCTTGGGACCTTATGTTGCTGTGGCAATAGCTCTGACTTTAGCACTTAGCTTAAGTATGTGCTGCTAACCAATGGAAAGTTCTTTTGCTTCAAGCCACAGAGGACAGAGAGATTTGGGAAGAGGAGACTAGAGAGGTAAGAGCTTAAGGGAGAATCTGGAAGAAATTATCAGATATGTAAAAGGTTAAGAATGCAGGAAGGATTTGTAAGTAGGAAAAGAAAGAATAAAGATAAAAAGAAAGAATTAGAATTAGAATTGAAATTAGAATTGAGACAGTGAATTAGATCTATGAAGTTATAGAAAAATAGGACAAAAGATTTCTATAGAGAACAATAAAGAGAGAACAATAAAGAGAAAAAGCAGATGTATAGAAAGAAAGTGTGTGAGAAGATTAATTTCCATAGCCCACAGGCTTATACCCTATACTTATCTCTTTTTGAATCCTGAGTGAAATATTTGTGGACAAATCATAAAGTTTTTGATACATGTATGTGCATACATATAGACACAAAATAAAAAATTTAACTATCATTTCTTATGTGTTGTCCTCCATTATTTTTGGAGCCAGTGTCTCTTAGTAATTTGAAACTCAACTAGGAATTTAAAATGGATAGCTGCCTGGCCTAAGGATTCTACCATATTCACTTCCTTTGCATTTGGGTTACTGCCTTTTTTTCAGATGTGTTATGGTACTTGAGGTGGGGTCTTATTTAAGTATCAGTTTCACTAACTGAGCTCTGTTCCTAAACTCTCATACATATTTGATATATGTGTAAACACTCACACAAAAATGATATGGATAAACATATCCTTATAATCCTCTAAAAGAACTCAAGATAATCAAGTTTTTACTCTACTGTCTCTGGGTAGTAATTTATTACATTTTGATTTAGTGTTTTCATATAGCAAGCATTTAGAATTTCGGTAATGGTTCTCTATATTTTATATTAAAATTGTTCAAATCACATGTGCAATATCAAAAATATGTGCTATTTTCAAGAACAGATTTTGAAATAACCTAATTAAATGGCCTTTCTTTACTAAGTAAATTGACTAGTATTTTCCTATTTGATCTTCAGCACTGAAGAAATTTAGGAGAATAAAAACTGAAGTATGTCATGATGTCCTTCCTCAATATTTCCTCACATACCCTGCTTTAGAATAAAGACACAGCTCCACAAAGCTGAATAAACTGTCATAAAATTTGATTTACTTAGAATTCTTTCAGTCATTACATAATGCCTTTCTGTATATACTTCTAAGCAGTTACGTTATATTGTCCTTTGAAAAATCTAGGAAATTACCAGTTTGGTATACTCTGTGACCTGAAATTTATTGGTGTATCACCAAATGATTATTATCTAATGAGTTTCAGTAAATGAGTAATTGTTTATTTTACAGCCTATCCAATAATTGCAGTATAAGTAAAGCTTTGAAAAGTTGTTGCATTTTCTTCTGTTCTTTATCATGACAAGAAAAACAGTGCTCAATGTTGTCAACATAGGTTTATATGATTTTTCTGGTCACAGATCATTGACTTAATAAAGCCATTATGCTCAATGAATATTTTAATAGTCAGCATCGATTGTGTTGGCTCAGTGCAGCCCTCAGAGAGAAGTCTGACTGCCTGAGATGAACAAATGTACGATGAGGTGAACAAACCTATCAGTTGAAAATCAAAACCAATGAAAACTCAGATGAAATTTTGACTAGTTATGTTAGTTTTTTATGGGAAGAGACAACATAAGCATAGAAACTCTTATAAAGGAAAACATATTTAATTGTGCCTGACTTACAGTGTCAGAGTCTTTTTCCATTGTTATGAGAATGGGAAGCATGGCAATGTTCAGGTGGATATGGTACTGGAGGAGCTGAGAGTTCCATATCCTGTTCCATAGGCAGCAGAAGGAAACTGTGTGTCGCACTAGCCAGATGAGCTTATAAAACCTCAAAACCTGCATCCACAGTGACACAGTTCGTCCAACATGGCCACAAAAACTCCAATGAGTCCACTTATCCTAATCATGCCATTGCCTATGGAACAACCATTCAAACACATGAGTCTGTGAGGGCCACATACATACCTCTTCAAACCACCCCATTTATGTAGACCACTTCTTTTCCAGGATCTACTTCTATGTTTAACCTCATTCTTCTTTTATCTGATAACTTTCTCTTATTGCAGATTTATTGCAGATACACACACACACACACACACACACACACACACACACGTAAGGATTTAATTATTAGTACATTTATTCATTCCTGTCAAATGCTGCCATATTGAGTCTGTAGGCATTTTTATCAATAGTTCCAGTAATCTCTGGTTGTTGATATAACATCTTTAGTTTCTTCTGTCTTAGGAGATCATGCAATAGTGTTTTTGCACTTAGCACATTGCAGTGAACTTTTTTTGCAGAGGGCTCTATACAGCAGGCTCCAAGACAGCCAGGACTACCCAAAGTACTTTTCCCAGGAAAGAGAGAGACAGAGACTGAGACTAAGAATGAGAGAGAGAGAGAGAGAGAGAGAGAGAGAGAGAGAGAGAGAGAGAGAGAGAGAGAGAGAGAGATCAGAGAGTAGGATTGAACATTTTCTATGGCTAATATGTTGTGAAGAATTTCTAATTTGGAACTTTTAGTCTTGGTATGGTGAAGGACAGTGCTTGACTGAATGGATTTTTACATCAGATATCATTGAATACCTGGTCAAAATTGCATAGTGTATATGTGGCTATAAAACCTGAGTAGAATGAGTTTATGAATATATATGTATGTACATGTTTGGACCTAAAATCTTAAAAATAAAAGAGACAATGTATTTAAAAGAGCAAGGAGGGATATATGGGAAGGCTTAAAGGAAAACCTTTAGGGAACAAACATGCATATCATGCAATTTTTATATAAGAATTAGGATCCAGTAATTCCAATCTTACGTATATATAAAAGATTCACAATTATACAAGAATATCTTTTAAACTATGTTCATAGCAGCATTATTTGCACTAGCCAGAACCTAGAAGAAATCTAAATGGCCCTCAAGTGAAGAATTGATGGAGAAAATGTGGTACATTCACACAATGGAGTACTACTCAGTGGACATAAACAATGGAATCTTGTAAATTGCTGGCAAATGGATGGAACTAGAAAAGCCATCCTGAGTGAGGCATCCCAGTCCCAAAAAGACAAATAGGGTAGGTACTTACTCATATGTGGCTTTTAGACTTATAGTAAAGAATTACTAGCTTACAATCCATACTGCCAGAAAAACTAGGAAACAAGGATGATGCTCAAAGAGACATACATGGTCCACTGAAGAAGAAAGTGACAAGATCTCCCAAGCAAATTGGGAGCATTGTTAGAGGAGAGAGGGAGTTAGGATGAAGATGAAGGGAGAGGTAGGCAGTAAGATTGAGTCATGGAAAGATTAGAAGAGAACAAGAAAAGAGATACCATAATAGAGGGAGCCATTATAGGTTTTAAGAGAAATCTGGCATTAGAGAAATGTTCAGAGATGTACAAACATCACTCCATCTAACAATCTAAGCAACAGTGGAGAGGCTACCTTAAATGCCCTTTCCTGATAATGAAATTGTTGACTAACTTACATGCCATCCTACAGCCTTCATCTAGTAGCTGACAGAAGCTAAAGCAGACACCCACAGCTAAACACTGAGCTGAACTCTTAGAATCCAACTGCAGACAGGGAGGAGTGATGAACAAAGGGACCAATACCAGGCTGAAGAAACCCATAGAAACTGCTGACATGAACAAGTGGGAGCTCATGGACTCCAATCTGATAGCTGGGAAACAAACAAGGACCAACCCAGATTCCCTGAATGTGGTATTATTTGGGAGGAATGGGCAGTCTATGGATCATCTAGTATGGATCAGTATGTATCCCTGGTATATGAATACACTTTGGGAGCCCATTCCACATAGAGGGACACAAGGAGGAGAATCTGGGCCATGTTCCAAATGATATGACAGACTTTGAAAACATCCCATGGAAGGCCTCACCCTCCTTGGGGAGCAAAAAGAATTAATGGGAATTTGTGGGGGAAACAGGGAAGCATGGGAGAGTGCAGGAACTGAGATTGATATGTAAAACAACCTTGTTTATAATTTAAATAAAAATATATATAAAAAGAAGTAAGTATTTAGAAATAATAATTTAAATTTTAATGATTATAATATTATATCATATCTTACTTTTCTTTTCTGGTATCAGGAACTACAGATTCATTCTGTATTATTCCAAATAGAGGTCGAAATTGTTGAGCATAGCATTGCTTCATAAAGACTTTTGCATAGAAGGAAAGTCATTTGTTGAATCTGAAAACTGGGTGAACTTTGACTGTTCTCTTCTGAACCTCCACTTACTATTTTCCAGAAATATACTTAGGTGACCTAAGCCTTAATTTCTTTCTCCATAATAGATTTACGTCAACATTTTCAACTCTTCTGATTGTCATTGTATCCTTTTTCTACTTCATGATCTTTTTACATAATTATTTTTAAAAGTTGAAAAATGCAAGTCAGATCTTGAGATGTATGACTCAGTAATGCATTCTGATCCATAATTACTCATTATAACATCTTCATATCATTTTTAAAAGTATTTACTTTTGCTCTTCATAGCCTCCAAGTAATCTTATAACTTCTATGTGATTTCTACTTTTTGCAAAAGATATGTGCACATGTATATTATTGATATTACAGTACGAATTATAAGGTAATCTTGAACCACATCCAACTATTAAAAAAAGAAAATTTAACTGTGATTACTATATAATCTCATTACCATTATAATTAATTACTGGAAGCTCATTGTATAGAGTTTTGACTTATTGTTCCTTTTTATATTTGGTGTGTTAAATACATTTTTATAATATGTAGACTATAAAAGTTTAATTTGGCTTAAAGTATTAACAGTTTTATAATGTTCTCAAATTGTATTTCATTCTTGTGACTTTATACATTCATGTAAATGGAAATATGAAAGTAAAATAAATTTAATTTGACAACAGAAGAGCCTAAGAAAGCATAAATCTGATTTCTGAGATTGTTTTGGAGTTCTCTTTTGTTTTTCTCTTTCTTAAAATGTTCCATAGTTTGAAATAGTTAGTTTCTTATTGTATGAACAAATGCAGTACACTGTTTTTTTAGTATTTTTAGTGTTTGTGGTATTGATTTCTTCCTCATGAAACATGAAGGAATCCTTTGGACATTCATAGAAATTTTCTATTTAAACTTAAAACTAATTTTGCACTTATGTTTCCTGCCAAAATAATTCTCTTATAAAATAGACAATATATATTTGTCATCTATTGTTATTGATAATTTTTTAAAAATAAAACTGTTAGCTAATCTTATGTACAAACTTCATAACTACATGAGGAAAATGTGACATGAAAATTAGTTTGTTTATAGAATGAAGTATGAATAGCAAATAATCTTTAGATTTCATTTTATGGTCAAAAGTAATAAAGTAATAATCACTTTCTTGATTCTTTTGTTCTTTTTGTTTTGTTTTTGTTTACTTGTTTTGTTTTGTTTGGTTTGGTTTGGTTTTTCGAGACACAGTATCTCTGTGGCTTTGTAAGCTGTCATGGAACTAGCTCTTGTAGACCATGCTAGTCTTGATCTCACAGAAATCCACCTGCCTCTGCCTCTCGAGTGCTGGGATTAAAGGTGTGTGGTACCAACACCGGCCAAATGTGGAGGCCAGGCTGGCCTCTAACTCATAATCCTCCTGCCTTTGCATCCTTCAACAAATCCTACTGGCTGTGCTTTCTTAATTTCTTTTGGTGACCTATTCCCTGCTGTTCCTTACTTTGAAGATCTACCATGAATAAACATATTTATCAATTCTATAGAAAACCACTTGTCATTTTCACATTGGTTCTGGAAAAGAAGTTCAGATCTCCACTACACATAAAAAGTAATAATCAAACATCTCTCCAACACAGGCTTGGTTTTTCAGTGGAAAACTGATTTCTATGCTCCACTTATGAAAAGTGCACAGAATCTGTAATTATATGATTCACAGTCTTAATAATTCATCCTTTCTGTACATATTCCATTATGCAATCTATTCTTCATCTTTTTTATTATATATTTTTATTTAATTTAGAAACCATTTTATTTTACATATCAATCCCAGTTCCCTCTCCCTCCCATCCTTCCATGCACCCACTGACCTCCCTATCCCACCCCCTATCCACTCCTCAGGGAAGATGAGGCCTTCAATGGGGGATAATCAAAGTGTGTAACATCTTGGGGCAGAACCTAGGAACTCCCTTTTGTATGTAGGCTTAGAGAATATTCATCCAAGACGAATGGGCTTCTGAAGTTCAGTTGTGCACTAGGGACAAATACTGGTTTCACTGTCAGAGATCCCATAAACTGTCCAGGCCTCCTACCTGACATCAACATCCAGGAGACGTGGTTCAGTCCTATGCTCGCCCCTCTGCTGCCTGACTGTGTTCTGTGAGCTCCCACTTGCTCACCTCAGCTGTTTTTGTTGGTATCCCCAGCATGGTCTTGAACCCTTTGCTCATCTCTCCTCCCTCTTTAGCACTATATTCCAGGAGTTAAGCTCAGTGATTAGCTGTGAATGTCTGCTTTGGCTTCCTTCAGCTACTGGATTTAGGCTCTGGGATGGCACTTAAGGTAATAATCAATCTCATTATAGAGGAAGGGCATTTAAGGTAGCCTCTCCATTATTGCTTAGATTCTTATTGGGGTCATTCTTGTTGAACTCTGTGCATTTCCTTAGTGTCAGATTTCTTTTTAAACCTATAATGACTCTCTCTATTAAGGTATCTCTTTTCTTGCTCTCCTCTATTCTTCACACTACTGGATCTTCCTGCTCCCTCATGTTCTCATCTCCACTCCTATTCTTCCTTCACCTTTCTCCAACCTCCTTTCTTTTTCTCCTCATACTCCCAATTTGCTCAGGTGCTCTTGTCCTTTCCCTTCTCCCAGGGGACCACTTATAACTCTCTTAAGATTCTCCTTGTTTCCTAGATTCCCTGGAGGTGTAGACTGTAGTCTGGTAATCCTTTGCCCTATATCTAACTAATATCTATATATGAGTGAGTACATACCATGTTGTTCTTTCTGTGCCTGGGTTACCTCATTCAGGATGGTTTCTTCTAGTCCAACTTCCAAGAATTCAAGTACCTCTGAGTATTACACCATTGTATAAATGCACCACATTTTCTTCATCTATATTTGATTTAGGGGCATCTAGGTTGCATCCTGGTTCTGGGTATTACAAATAATGCTACTATGACTAATTGAACTGATGACCTTGTGGAATGAATGTGCATTCTTTGGGCATATGCCTAAGAATGAAATTATTGTGTCTTGAGGTAGACTGGTTCCCATTTTCCTAAGAACCAGCCATACTGATTTCCAAAGTGGCTGTACAAGTTTGCACTCCCACAAGCAATGAAAGAGTGTCTCCCTTTCTCTACATCCTCTCCAGCAGAAATTGTCATTGTTGTTTTTTATTTTAGCCATTCTGATGGGTGTACTATCGTATCTTAGATGTGTTTTGATTTGCATTTTCCTAATGGCTAAGGATGTTGAGCAATTTAAGATTCTCTTAGCCATTTTAGATCCCTCTATTGAAAATTCTCTGTTTAGTTCTGTACTCCATTCTTAACGGAATTATTGGTGATTTCATGACTAGCTTTTTAAGTTCTTTGCATATTTTAGAAATCAGGCCTCTGTTAGTTATGCTCTGTACACACATTTTTCTCAGACTCCACTGAAACTTTTCTCAAGACCAGAATATTCTAAACCCACTAGTTCTCAGTTCATATCTTAAATTAACTATTAACACTTTTTATATTACCATTTATCTTCCTTTTATTTTCTTTAACTGATTTTTGGGACACTACAGCTACCTCCTTTTTATCTAGTTTCAGTCTTACATATAAGATTCAATAATTCCTACACTGCTCTCTTTATTTTAACAATTTTTTTTATCATTTTTGTGATTTATTTTTCTGTCAAGATAGGTAAGGATTTCAAGCTCTTTCAGAAACAGTGTTGCTGATTTTGAGCCTTACTTTGTTGTCTAGAATACATATGAGTTGTTTTTAACACTTTATATTTTAATTCCTGATTGTTGTGTAATTCAGATCATTGGCAATAAGACTTGAGTTCAGTGAGTTTAAGTATTTATTCTGCCAATCTTTTCATTCCCAATTCACTAGAACAATGCTTTTCTTTGTAAAAGGTTCACAATTCAATAGCATGAAAGAATCAGTCCTGAGAGCTGTCAAACAGGTAGAGAAGATAGTACTATCTTCTCCAGTTTTCAATTTTCCCCTGTAATGAGACATCTTTTGTCACAGTTGAAATCACAGCATAGTATGCATAAAGTTGAGGAAAGAATAACAAAGCAAATGAATAGAAAACAATACATTTCTAGTGCACCAGGAATACAATTGTTAAATTTCCTCAACCCAACCTAAGCAAGCTGTGGGTGATGGTTCAAGTTGTAATGCTACTACTCAGAAAACAGGTTTAGAGAATCATGGGTGTCAGTTGAGTCTGATATGTGATAAAAATATTTTATAAAAACATACACACATTCATATATATGTGTATATATATGCATATGTATGTTTAATCTAAAATCAGCTGGAATGTGATATGGCAAGTGCTGGAATTAAACTATTTTATAGCATTTTCTCTTCACAGTGAAAGTGAGGAAGTTTAAACTTAATATGGAGAACCTGCAGTTTGAAAGTAGCAAAACCTAAATTAAGTGACACATCATAATTATTAGATCCCTCAATATTGAAAAAAGGAAATTTTATATTATATACAATAAAAATATGAGAGTCCTAAGATTTTTCAATGTATAATTTTATGCAAAGGAATTTTGTCAAAGTTGGTTTTAATTGTCAACTTGCATAAATTTAAATCTCATAGGAAATGTACATCAGAGTTTTTCTATCAGGATTCTTTCTTATTAACTTAAAGCTGAAGCCCTGCTCTCTGTTTATTTGGTGGCTACCAATAGGTCAAAAATAACTGATGTATATTGTTTCTTTTGCTGATGCTGTCATCTAATGATATCACAGGAAGTACTCATTTAGCCTTCCAATGATGCTCTATACCAGTGAGTCTCTATAGAACCTCCAGGCTTTCTAATACTGGACATGGAGGCAGGGGCGGTAGGGTTGGGTAGTACCTACATATTCAGCATTTTCAATTGAATAGTTGCAGGTATTTTCTGATTCCCCAATACACAGTTGCATGGTTGAAGTACCTAGTACTTCCATGTGAGCTAATATAATAAATCACTTGTAAAATATATATGCACATATTCTGTTAATTATGTTCTTCTAGGTCCCAATCTCTCAAACTCCTGGTCATGCTCTCACATGGACTTAAATCACTTAATGTGGGTCAACAAAAGATTTATTATCAGTAAAGAGGTTTTCTGAACCTAAAACAATTAATTAATATTTGAAAATCATATATCTAAAAAATCAGAAGTGTTTCTGACGTGTGAATTGTATGATAATTACAAAGTGTTGAGTCTATGCACCATATTATACTTCATAGCAACAAGTGATGTGTTAGGACCCATAAAAATGGTTCTGCTTTATCATGACTTAAGGTCAGAGAGTTCATAATAGCATTGCAAACTAAGCTGATTTCAGAGGCATCAGTCCTATACAAGTAGAGATTTGAAGTACTTTGTTAAGACAGACAAGTGCTGTTAACGAATAAATGATAATGAGATTGATGACTACCTTAAATGCCATCCTAGTACCTTTTTCATGAAAAAGATGCATTGCTGGCCCTGACTCAATGAGCATGTGGGCTTCATTAATTGAAATCCATAGACTACATAAAAAAAGGAAGAAAAGAATATGAAAGGAGAGATGCATGTGGGTGACCAAACAGTTCTTGCAAGAGTAGGTGACAAGGGTTGATATAATCAAAATTCATTGTACTCAAATATAAATTTCTAAAAATTAAATAAATAAACAAATAAATGTACATACAATTGCTTATTTTAATGATATACTGCCACTATTTTGATATTTTTAATATTTTTTCTTAAACACAATTCCATTTTTTCATTAAGCCTTTGGAATTAAAGTTTATTCTGAAAATCAGTTTAGAGATACTGTTTTTCTTTATTCACTGATATATCTTAGTTTTTAAAATAGTGACTACATTATAAAAGGTATTTGATTATTAGCTATTAAATTTAGTCTGTTGTCTAGACTGGTCAAAACCCCTTAAATATTTCATGACATCAAAGATCTGTGCTTTCTTTTTCTTACTCTACTTTAGTAGAATGACTTTCAATTCTCTTTACTTAATTCAATAATATAATAAAACTTTAGAAACATTATCTCATTCTATTTTTTTTAAACATGATTCACTTTCTAATTGGCGCCTGTGTACTTTAGTTTTACAAAAGTCATGCCATTAGATTTTATTTGTTTTCAGTTTGTATCCAATTATGATAATCTCATCATACACCAAGATTCAACTATGGATTATCACTGTCATAAATTCAAGACATCAACCTATAGATTCTAGACAAAAATGAAAACATTCTCATTTACCTTTTTGATTTGATAATTGCAGGCCCTATGTAATTATAGAAGTGCAGCTTTATTCACCCAACATATGTAGAGGGTTAGCCCCACCAAACACGTAAATATACTCAAATACAATTTATTGTATTATTTAAACATCATTATTCATACTTGTCTAGAAGAATATAGATGGCTTACTTTGGAGAAATGTTCCCTTACTTAAGCTAAGTTATCTTGAAAATATATCATCTACATATTATTATTTCTTTTTAAGGGTTTTTTATTTTTTGTGTATTAATGTGTTCCTAAATAAACATATATGCATATACACACATATACGTGTGTGTATATGCATATATGTATGTATGTATGCATATATACATTTATACATATGTATACTTATGTGTGTTTGTGTGTGTGTGTGTGTGTGTAGATACACATCATATGCATTCCTTGTGTAGAAACAGGCCAGAAGAAGGTATGTAATACCATGTAAATGAAGTTATACATGACTGTGGACTCTCATATAGATGCTGGGGAACCAGGTGTTAATGCAAATTTAGCAGTTATTCTAATCACCGATGAATCTCTACAGGGATTATTCTTAAAACTAAATATTACTAAACTGAAAAACATTACATGTACGTGGAGAAATAAAAAAAACAGAAAGCATGATATTTGCTTAGTTTATATATCCTGATTAATTAACATTTTATATTAATATATTTCTATTCATTTATCTATCATCTACCTATCTTTATTCTCTCTCTATGTATAGATTCTTGATATGTCTATCTCTCAAAAATTTCTACATATAATTAAATGTGCATGAGAAGGAGAAAATTAACATAAAGTGAGGCACGATGAATATAAATCTTATAGTTCTTCCAGAATATGTAACTCTAGTTACCTGTTCTACTTGCTTTCATAACCGATCAGTATACTGTGTATTTCAGACACTGCACATAAAGCTTTATGAACAGTTATGACTGAGAAAGAAAACCTTAAAAAGGTAATACATGATACTGTCATTTTACCATATGCAGAGTTTCCAGTTAGAAACATGCCACTCATAGAAGCCAAGAATGATGTAGAACAGAGGAAATTAGTTTGCTTACGTTTTGCCAAGGAAAAGATGAATATGGGTCAGCAAGCCTAGTGCCACATATCAAAGATCCACAGAGTATGACAAACTCTGAAGACTCCCCAAGGAAGGCCTTACCCTCCCTGGGGAGCAAAATGAGGATGAGATGGAGTTGGTGGGGAGAACAGGGGAGGAAAAGTGTTTGTGGGAACTGGAATTAATGTGTATGATATGTATACACACGCACATACACACACATACATACACACACACACATACATACATACATACATACATACATACAAAGATCATAGAATACTTACTTGGAGCCTTCCCAGTCTCTTACATTGCTTAGTAGATGCATGAGAGGAAATTACACAAATCCAGAAATTTCATTGAAGAAAATATATTGTCTATACTAATGTCAAGCTTAGTGAGAACATTTAAAATTTCAAAGGGCCTCAGGTAGTATACTTCAAAATATACTGCCACAGTAGAGGGAAATTTGTCTCAGATTTAAGGGTAACTTTGCTTCTTTTGGTCTAATGTATAAGGTTGCCTGGCCAAAATAAAGTTCTTTGAGTTTATTTGATTATCATTCAGCTGATGTCAATGCCATATATAGAAGAAGTAAAAGATGATCAAGTATACAATGTTGAAAACACATAGCATTCAATCCAAAATGAAAGAGTACTGTAACTAATTTAAGAAATCTTTAACAGAAGACTATAAGGCAATTAGTTCAAAGGACAAATGCTATTTTACAGCTTTAGAAGTGAACTGTTGGAGCTTACAGTTCCAACATAAACAAATTCCTGATGTCAAACTTTTTTGATGGATATCTCTTGAAATTTTCCTAAAAATATTGATGTATACACACACACACACAAATAAAAACATAAACAAAGAACACCAAAATACCAAACAGCAATAGGTAATCCAGAAGAGGAATGGTAATGAATTAAGCATTTAATTAACAACATAAAAGCACAGTTATTTGGAGGTTCTGGTAATGGAACTACATTTTACTTTCAATCATCTCAGTTTTCCAAATTGGCCTTGAATGCATTCTCTAGTCCATCGTAGTTTTTAACAATGATGCTCTTCCAAGCTCCAGGTATACATGATTCAGACCTACATCAAATGGTGGCACAAGCCTTGGTTTTAAATTACTCTATAGGTTGTAGGAAATAGATGAAATGTTGACTAATTTAAGGCATTTCAAAGTACTATATTTTTAAAAAGTATGTAAGAGAGAGAACATGTTGAATAGAAGTTTGGAGAAAAAGTAAAGGATTAAATTTATAGGAAATAATTTTGAATTACACAACATAGAGAAAAGAGAGACAGCAACTGCATTTTAACACATTCTCAGAGTATCCAAATTAAATACACAGACAATTAAAGTTTTAAGATAGGATAAAACAAACATAAAATTTAGGAACAAATGTGTGCCTGCTGTATAACTGTTTGGTGTTGTTGAAAGAGAAAACACATGGAATGGGATGGAATGGGTGTTCTCATGAACATCTACTAAATCTTTATTTGATGTTCATAATACAGAACACTGGTGAAACAAAAAGGAGACAAATTTTAAGACAATTATTAAAACCATGGTAAACACAGCATGTTAAAAAAACAGTAAGAGTAGAAAATATGCAATGGAAGAGGCAAAATAAGTTAAATACTTTACATTTTGGAAAACATGTATCAGAAGACAAAGGAGCAAAACTTCAATTTGTAGAACTGTGAATTTGAAATACTGAAATACTATATCCAGGGGGAAAGCATCTCTCAAATATACAATGTGAAAAAACAACCTCTAAAATTCAAATGCACAATGATTCAGCTACAGCAGTGGACTGCAGAAATATCATCCTTATCACTTAGTGATGGAGAAACAGGTAAAGTGACTTGAGATTCTGAGCATAAGACAAGAAAAAAATAGAACAAATTACTGGAATATTTTAAATCAATAAAAAATGTTTAAAAACATAGCATTAACATAAGTAAGTAAGCCTGAATTATTGGCAAACCCCTGAGATGTCACCACTACAGAGGAAACAGGATTTAAATTAATATCATCAGGCTTTGAGGCTCTGATTAAAGAGCTGATTATACAGAGTGCAAACTGTAGCAACTTACTGTTTTGTCTCTATGAATAAAACTTAAAATGAATACCGTTTTGTGAGGAAAAATTGAGTTGAAAATTGAAAGGAAATAAATTAGCAATAAGAGCTTTTTAATTCCTTAGGTTGTATTAAATAAATATAGAGAGATGTGTTGACAAAGGACACTACAGTCTTGCATATTGAACATACTAAAAATTCCTCAGGAAATTAAACCCTTTGTAACATCAAAAATTATAAATGCAAGTGGGTCAGATTACTCAAATGATCTAGATGTTAGCAGCATTCAAACTGAAGAACATTTTTAACTTAATTTCAAACTAAACAGTGCACACTTACCTATGTTTCTTGCATTTTTAATTCAAAAGGTTTTATGGAAAAGTCATGTAAATGAAGTAAACAATTTTGAGAAAGGATAATAAAGTTTTGTAAGTACCACAAAACTATATTGTTAGTACCTGCATGCATCTTACAAAAATTCAAAGATGCTGTGGACAAATATATATCCCAGCACCTAAGTGACAAAACAACTACTTAAAAATATATGTTAAAGCAATCAGATTTGTCAATTAGGTTTGAAAAGGTTTAAAACCTCATACAATAATTATACTGCCAGCATTTTATATCACATTGAAATGCTAATCATAATTACCAAAGAAGAGTAAAATAAAGTAGAAAACTTACCAGGAAATCTTACTCACTTTCTGCTTAGACAGGTCAAAAACTTAAAGGCTTTTCAAAAGTATACAAATTGCATATAAAGGAAAAATCCAAAGGGCACACTGCAAATATTTTGAACAAAAAGGTGATACATGTAATGTGTAACAGGTCCTTACCAAATCATTAATAACACAGATTTATGTCATTAAAAATATGTGTAATGAAATAATCCATATCTAGAAAGGGTGGTAGCTACAGCGATAGCTCATATGTTAATTGTCCTTGCTGCTTTTGCAAAGGATCTGGGTTCAGTTCCCAGAACTCACTTGACTGTTTACATCCACCTGTATGTTCCAGTTCCAGGTATTCTCTCTGGGATCTACAGGCATCACATACAGGCATGCACATGCACGCAGGCGCACACACATACACACACACACACACACACACACACACACACACACACACACACAAAGGGAAATCACTAATATGCACAAAATACAAGTAAATAAACTTGAAAAGGAAGTATATCATCATAAACATATATATATATATATATATATATATATATTCCTACATTGTAAGGTGAACAGACTTTAAATATAGAGTGATACATACTAAGAGATTGAGCATAGAGTAGCTGAGTAGCTGAGAAGATGGTTGTCCAAGGCTAAGAGGCTTTAGATACGTAGGATGTGTGTGTACAAGACACTGAGTGTACAGCATGGAGAGGTTACCTACAGTAAGAGACCAAATGAACAACATAAAAAAATTAATCAGCAAGTGAGATGAACTTGATTATTAGATTAAACATGGCAATTGTTTCACAATACGTGTGTATTTATGTTAAACACTTTAAATGTACATTTTATTAAAAATTTAATCAATAATGTCAAAATATGATATAAGAAAATATTTTGCTGAGAAAAAATACATCAATAATTATCATATATGAAGAATTTTAACTTCACAAGTCACAAGATAAACATAACCCACCAAAAAAGAAAAAAATAAAAGCACAAAGAAACATGACTACCTACACACATTGGAATTATGGGAAGTAAAATGGCTACTGTTGCAAACTGCAGGGAAGGCAGATGAATGCTTGAATTTTCACAAACTTCTGTTGTGATTTCAAGTGATATAATCACGTTGGAAAACAAACCTTGGCATTCTGTATCCATCCAAGACTAATAAAAGCATATGTCCATAATAAGTTTTGCATAAAATTGTTCAGAAAGGATTTTGTACTACCCAAACACTGACTATAGCCCATATGTCCATCAATAGGCAAATGGATAAACAACTTTTGGGATATCAATACAAAAAAATACCACTCAGTAATCGAGGGAAAAATACTGAATATATAAACTGTGCATGTATTTGTGAACATCTATGTTTTTTAAATTTGTAATTGGGAAAATAACAAAAGTAACTCTTGTGTCATTGATTTATTTTTCTGGAAATTATGAAACATTTTTGATACAAGGTCTCACTGGGTACTCTACTGCACTGCCAGGCAGCCTTTGCACTTGTATTGTTCTTCTTGGCTTGTTAGGATTACAAATCGTATTGTCACACCTGGCACATATTTTTTATATTTGATAAAATAAATTACATGAATGGTTAGCTAAGTGAAGTAATTGAAGAGGCTTGTGCTGAAAAAATTATACAGAACACTTCATAAAATTTTTTAGATTGTACAATTTTTTCTTGATTTTATGTTTTGTAGATTATAGATTCCTTTTCATCAATTTGCTTAAAATTAATATTGATGGATTAATTTTATGATATTTTCTGTGATAATGCTTTCAATATTTCAATAGTGTCATTGCTTTTACCAAAAATAATTATTTGGGGCTGCAGAGATGGCTCAGTGGTTAAGAGTAGTTACTGTTCTTCCAGAGCACCTGAATTCAATTCCCAGCATGCACATAGAAGCTCATAACTCTCTGTAATTCCAGTTCCTGGGGATCTGACACCCATGGCAAAGTGCCATGTGCGTTTAATAAAAATTAAAAATAATTATTTAATATCACTCACATGATAAATATCTTGATTTAGTCTGTCCTAGTATACATATATTAAAGTACTTATACAAAAAACTAGTATGGTTTTATCTGTCAATTAAAGTTCATTGTGATCCAAACTTAAGTGCCATTAGTTAAATAGACACTAGATGGTTAAGATTATAAGGACATTTTCTTACAAAATTTTCAGTCATAATGTTCATATGTACATATGAAATCATATATATGCATCATCATTCCTCATATTGAATAATCAACTTCTTAAAATTTTTACTTTAAGTTGCTATTTGAATATAAATCAAAATTTTTCATCAGTGAGACCTTTCCTCAGATTGAGGAAGATTACTCAGAACAGTAGTCCTTTACTGTTATCTGAACTCAAGGAGGCTTAGGCTGTATATCCCCACAGGACTGAAATCCTTGTCTTAATATATATAAATATAAATATATATATATATATATATATATATATATATATATATATATATATGCTAGAGATTTGTCTTTAGGAGTTCCAGTACCTTGAAAGGCCTACACTGACTGAAAGTAGGAAATGGTTCTTTAGTGCAAAGCATAGACAATTGAAGCACATGCCTTCTAGGTTTTATCATTTTATCCCCTGACTCTTGTGAAAGCAATATTTTTTTGGAAAGAAGAGCTGTCATGATTGGATGCTCTTATGCTTGGAAGGAGAACTGGGGATGGGGGGTGTCATTCTTCTTGGGACTAAGTATGTCTCCAGAATTCCATTTAACTATGGACTTGGCAATGCATTTCTGAAAATTAATTTATTAAAAAATTTTTTCTTGCTCTCATCTTTATATCTACTTTGGTTTTCTTGAGAAGTGTTCTCCATGGCTTTGGAGTCTGTCCTGGAACTAGCTCTTGTAGACAAGAGATCTTCCTGCTGGGATTAAATCCATGTGCCACGATGCTCAGCTGCTCATCTTTATATCATTCCTTCCTTTTACTCATTTTATTTCATTGTGCATTTTTCCATTAAGGAAGGTTCAAATAAAAGACAAGACTACATACAGGTCATTCATGCATCAGGAATGCTGGTTTTCCGGATGCCAAATGCCTTTTATTGAGGGGAAGTATCAGACTTGTATACTGACTCACAGTACAGTGGAAAATAATCAAGAGTCAAGCATGCAAGTGTCAGGCAAATTGAGAAGAGTACCAAGATGTTTCAGCCAACAGCTTCAGGCTTGCTCAAGGTGCCTTGAGGATCTGTACAGGGACCTATATGTAACTATTGTTCCAGAAGATACAACACACTTTTCTAGATTCCTTGAGAACCCCACACACTTGCTTGCTTTCCTCTCTCTCTCTCTCTCTCTCTCTCTCTCTCTCTCTCTCTCTCTCTCTCTCTGTCTCTCTCCCTCTCTCTCTTTCTCTCTGTCTCTCTCCCTCCTTCCAACACATGCACACACAAACTAAAAACAAAAAATTAAATTAAAAATAATTTAGTTATTGACTGGAGAGTTGGGTCAGCAGTTAGGTGTAAATATGTCTTTGAGAGGAGTTACATTTGATTTCATGCACCCACATGGTAGGTAGGTACCACTGACTGAAACTACAGTTGTACATGGTCACCACTTTTGCTACCTTCTCATGGTACTGCACACTGTAGGCATGAGGTAAACTTAGAAACATACAAGAAAAACACATACAAAAAAGTAAATCATAAAATCCCATCATTGAACATTTTCATATATATGCACATATGTTTTAAATTAATAATTTTAACATTGACTTATTCTCTTACTCAGATATCAAACATTGTGCATGCATGCATGCATAAATACACACAGGCACACACTCACACAGACAAAGACACATATACACACACACACATCACAGACACACACAGGTGTGCATGCACACACACACAGCCTCCTGTGGTTTCAGAGCATTTACAAGACATTGTTAAATTAAAACTGACAATGTGACAAAGGGAAATTGAAGTTTAAAAAAGTCCATTGAGGGCTGGGAGCTATGTCCCAGAAATAGAGTTTGTCATTGTTCTGTGATGGGAAAAAGCCAAAAAGTTATTTGAAGACCACTGAAGAAATGAGTGACATTCATTCTAGAACAATGTCAACTCTAAATGTCCATGTCCCAGCTTTATCAGTTGTACAACCTGGCAACAAGCTTTGAGCAAGATTAAAAGACAAAAGTACATCACCGCTCTCTGTCAAAACTGATTTAACTATAGCTTTTCTTAAAAGACATCACACTTATTTTTATACCTGTTTTAACAAGCCCATTAGACAACCCTTTGTACCCTCTTAAATATGACTTCATCCATGGCTTTCTCCTGCTTTCCAGACAGGATTGGTTAGCTATAACCTATCTCTCACTTTCATTCTCAACTTTTATGGATCTTTCCCTGAGGCGGCATGGCAGTTTTGCTGAAATTGAACCAATGCATCTCAGATGATCACACACAGGGTGGTCTGTCTGCTGATTTCACTTTCCAAACACCCGTGACTATGTGAAATTGTTTTGTGTTGTGCTAGGAGCACCTTCTGTCCAAATGCCTGTGGCTTTCTGAGTTCATCTCATCCTTCAACAACTGCTTGGGACTTTCTTCTACAGTCACTTTCACCTTTAGTCATATGAAAAATTCCCACTGTTGGCAATGTTGTTCTCCTACTTGCTAAGTAATGCAGTTGAAGGGCATAGAATTTATCATTTTCATTTGTGGAGTTTGAGCATCTTTTGGAAGCTCAGAATTTAAAAGGAAAGAGACATGGATTAATGTTTTGGGTATTTACAGACATTATTTTGACATGAAAATTAGAAGACTTTTCTCCTAGATTCTCTATCTCTGGAAATGTCTTAATGAGAAAGAGTGGCAGTTGAGGAGTCTGAGATTACAGACATCTTGCCATCCTATATGAATTTCATAATCATGTACTCAGTTTATAAGTTAGTAGATTGCAAAAAAATTTAGACAAATAAGGGAAACATGTTTGTTCTCATAAAAATATGATTAACTTAACTAAGATTCTAAGTAAGAAGAACCATGCATACATCAGACATACTGTAGGCTGTACTGAGTTAGTCTTGTTTATTTCATGGTCATGGTGTTAGCAAAACTCTATATTTTGAATATTGATATACAAAATACATTCATATTCAGTAGTTTTATTCCTTTATCTCACTTATTAAAGATCATATTCAACATTGTCCTTGTACCACAGATATTTTACTATCTTTACTGCCAAAGTGGACATGAACTTTACGGTGCATTGTGAAATTTTTTGTCTTCTATAAGTTCAAGTAAGAACAACAAACAACAAACAAACAAACAAACAAACAAAAATATTCTCCAACCAAATGTTTTTTCCTTTTTGTCTCAGGGACACATCACTTTGATCTCATCAGGATTTCATCAGGATCTTGCTGGGAACTGATCATTTCATATGCAGGAACTCTTTCATGAAGCTGTTGCCACAATCAGGTAAGAATTTGAATTTGAATTTCTTGGGTGTCTTAGGTATAGATTCAAACCAAATCAGAGTCATTTTGTCACTCACTTTATGACAGAGTTAAAAGAAAAAAATGTGGAAGATGATGTCTTCTGATCATGAGTCATACATGGTTTCAGTTCCATTGATTTTGCCATTCATGGAAAATGAATCATAGAGCTATTCAATTCAAGGAGGAGATATCCTTGTAATGTCTACACCAGGGAATTCCATAGAACACTGGCTCATGGAAGAAGTTAACTCCATGTATTCTGGGTGGTTATTCAAGTTCACTCTACTTTTCTCTTAAAATTCTGTCAATCATTTTATTACAAAATTACATTTTGTACCATATAAGGAATCTTTAAAATGTCTTAGTATGTCATAATTACTTAATAAAGGATACTCAAGAATGCCTTAAATTTATGAAAGAAAGTATCAACTGCCTCTTAAAATAACGAAATCTTATATAAAAACTTTTAGGTAATACTTAAAACACTTCTTGTTCAAAAGAACTAGGAAACTTACATGGCCTTCATGGGTTTATTCATTTTAAATATTCTTATGTGTTCTTCATAGGGGTTATTTACTTACTGTATTTGAACAATCCAAACACTCCATAAACATGAGCTGCACATATCATGAACACAGCTCAGACATTTATAAAACAGGAGCAGATTGCAGAGCACATGACAGAGCTTCAGCTTAACATGTATTAGCCCTTAGGTATAATCAATACCAAAATTACCCAGGAAGAGAAAAGAGATGGCCTGACAGGGAGATAAGCCAGCAAATGGATTGCATTTGGAAAATTGGAGGATAGTCAGAATGCTTGACACCCTGAAGAGAGGGTATTAATTGTGATGAGGCTGGACACTTATGTAGCTTTTAGTTTTTCTCACAAGTAGCACAAATAATTTTTTTGGCAATTTGACAATATCAAATCATGTCAACAGGAGGAGATAAAATGAAAAATTTCAGGCAAAATTGGAAACAGACAAGATAGTAGTCTATATGTGAAAAACAAACACAGTGTTATATAAATAACGGTGTGGGAAAAACTGTAGTCTACAGCTCTTTTTTCAGTTGGGTTAAACCTATGGAATGAGTTCTGAGGAACATTATTTGAGGAGATGCATTATGACCTGGTATCCAAAATAACTCAAAAATGTAGGTCAGGCAAATTTACCCCACATTCTTCTCATTAACCAGTGTTTTATACAGCAAGGGACCTTTTGTTACAACATTTTAAGTATTCTCAATGACATCAATATTTAATGAATACAAAACATACGCTTAGACAATGGTTTGGTTGTGTATATGAATGACATATAACAAAGGGAAATTTAGCAAGAGCTCAGGAAGCTTAATTTTGGTCAATAGTTTATCACATTAATTTTATAACTATTAAACTAGAAACATTTAAAATCTATTCATTTTCAAAATTTATACATTGTGACCACAATACATATTCACCTAAAACAGCCACATATAAAAGTGTTTTTAAGAAGTATTGTCATTATTTACTGGCTATATCCTATTGCCATTTATATTAAATATTGATAAGATACAATGACATGTTAGCTATTTGTATTAGTTAATTATTTTGTTGCTGTGACTAACTTTCAAGTTAAAAAAATTTAAAAGGCATAAGATCTATTTTAGCCCACAGTTTGAAGGATTATACCTCATCAACATAGAGAATTCATACCAGCAGCAGTATGGATTAGCTGGTCACATTACCTTTGTCATCATGGAGCAGGATGATAACAGGAGGACTACAGAACCACAAATTCTATCCCTAGTATCCCACATTATCCAACCTGCTCAGTGTGAATTCATCAACCTCCCAGTACAGTGACACTAACTGGGGAGAAAACCGTCAAACACAGGAGTCTGTGGAAGACATTACATATTTATTTATAAGAGTTATTTCAATGTCAAGATGTTGGGGAATTTGGTTTGGCATACAATTCACAGGCTGTTTTCAGAGACTTGTGTTTGATATACTGCTAGATAATAAACAGAAGAGACAAGTAGGATGTTAAATTCTGGTACTGGCATTAGGGAGTGTCTGTGGAACAGAAGTATAATCAAAGACAAATTTTGTGAGTATCTGTTAATTAAGACATTTAAGTCGATGAAGGTGTCCATAGAAAAACAAGAATGGGGTCTGTGATTAAACTTGAGAAAAATAACAGCTGAATAAAAGACAGATGATGGCCATCATTTTGCAGAGATTGAAAGACAGACATGTCCATTGTCATAGAAGCAAAACAAGGTTGATTGAAAAAATAATCTTTTTTTCTTTTTTTACTTATCGATCCTAGTTCTCTCTCCATCCCTACTTCCCTACCTCTCATGCCCTCCTACGACCCCCTTCCCATCCCATCCTCTCAACCCCCACTCCACAGGGAGGATGATGCCTTCTAGGAGGGATCAAGGAAATCTGTCAAGTCATTTGGAGTAGGGAGTAGGTCCTCCCTCCTGCCTCTAGTCTATGGGAGTATCCCTCCATAGGGAATGAGCCCCCAAGGTCCTTTTTGCACCAGAGGTCCCTTAGACTGCCCAGGGCTTCTAAATGAGACCCATGTTCAGAGGGTCTGAGTTGGCCCAATGCTGGTTTCCAAGCTATTAGACTGGGGGTCCATTATCTTCCCTTTGTTCAGACCAGCTGTCTCTGTGGGTTTCTGTAGCCTGATGATTTTCATATCACTCCTCCCTCTCTGCAACTGGATTCTAGGAGTTCATTTCAGTGTTTAGCTATGGGTGTCTGCTTCTGTTTCCATCAGCTACTAGATGAGGGCTCTATGATGGCAGATCTTAATTCAAGTATGGTAAATTTCTAAATGGTTGCTCACAGAATTGATTATCAGGGATAAATATTTTTCTCCTTTTATTTTCTCTGCTTTTATCAAGTAATTAGTAAATCTTATTTTTGACAGTTAGTAGTTTCACAATGTGGATACTAATTCATTCATCATTACTGGCATATCATAATTTTAAATTGTCTTATATAGTCATAAAGTACTGTGAAACACTGTACTTTTTACTTTAACATTTACTGTTTGTATCATTGCATATTGATAATTATTTTTGCTGTGTTGCAAATTCATTCAGAAAGAATGATATAATGTAATTATTGGGAAAATGCATATGTATTAATTGTAGATCATAATAAAATTTTTGAAGATTTCAATAATTTTGCTTTTTCAGGGTTAATTTTTGAGAAATGTGTGCTAAAACCTCCAAATGTTTTTATCATTTATGTTTTCACATATGTTCATAGTTATTATATTTTATTTAAATAGTGCCTTTCATCCAAAAATTTTCCACTATTTTCTTCTTCATTTTCATTTCTCTTGATTCATGCTGTAGTAAGTATTTCAGTTAAACAATGTGGTTCAGCTACAGCTGAGTTCTTAGAGCTTCCTTTAAATACTCTCACCTGGGAAAGCTCCATGTTCTTGCTAACAAGTGGGTTTTACCATGATCAAAGTTCTCCTTCCAGTCTAACTCTTTTTTGTTGTTACATCATCTCACATGGATGGGTTGGCCACTCATTGTCAAGGTCGCACTTGACTCTTGTCTTTTTCTTACTGATTCTTTAGAACACAAACTAAAATTCCTGACTAGATCAAGCCACAAGACATCTGACAATTCTGTGTTTCATTCATTTGTTTGTTTATTTATTTGATTTTGTTTTTCATGATAGGATTTCTCTGTGGGACCACTGTGGCTGTCCCAAAACTTGCTTTGTAGGCCAGGTTGGTCTCAAACTCACTGATATCTGCCTGCCGCTGCCTCCCACATGCTGGTATTAAAGGTGTGTGCCACCACTGTCCAGCAATAATTCTGATTTTTTTGGGGGGTTGGGTTCCTCCCTCTTAATTGAGGTAGGATGAAAAATGAAGGACTGCTAAGCAAGGGTCAAAACTTGTAGAGCAAATGATGCCTCCCATATCTAGAAAATGACAACCCTCCCATATGAAATGTCATTTTCCACTTTTAAGACATAAAACCAAATCTTCTTTCTAAACACTTTTAGACAAACTTCCTATGAAAATCTCAGTTCTGTCAGTTCCCTCCCACAGAATGTCTAGGGTTACTGTTCAGAGGCAGAGTCAGCAGCCCACACTAGTTTGTCATCTTCTGAAGAACCAGAAGTCAATTTTGATATACTGTAGAAATATAATTCTTCAAACTGACAAATTTGATATTTAAATCAGGCTATTGTAATAATCCTCAAGCAGATTGCATTGCAGGTGTCTAAAAATCTTTATAAATAACCTTTTCTAACAAGCAGTATGCCGTATATCATCCAAAATGGGAAAGTAAGTTTATGTGCTTAAAAAGTGCACATTTTAAGTTTAACTCCAGGGAATTATGCACAAATACCAGGCTTAGAAACCAAATTTGGCTGAGGCTTGGCTTGCTCTTAGCCTTCAGGGCACTAGAAGTTGACTTACAGTATTTCTAACATAGCTAGTCTAGTTAGTGAAACAAACTATTAAGAACATATAAACACATATATTTAAAAACTGGTGGATAATCTAAAAGAAATAGATGTGGTTGTAATGATACTCTCTGAGCACAGCGTTTAAGGCATGGTTGTTCTATGCAATCAAGAGAAAATTACACAATACAGAATTTCAGAAGTTCAAGAAAATGTATATTATACTGACAGATGGAAAAAGTGAATGCTAAAATGTCTTTAAACTCTTTTTATGATGCTAAATTGTGAATGAGAATGAATTAGAAAATTTAGAACCATTGCTAGGACAAATGGTATCTTGCTTAAAGATAGTAGAGAAAGTCCAAAATAGTCATTTCCTTTCTTTTATGCTTCTTGTCAAGATTACTGTTTGTAAATGTGAAACATTTGAGTAAACATAAAAGGGAAAGGATTCAAGTATCAGGTATGTGAAGAATGTTATGTTAAATCAAACCATTTCTTTGGACTTAGATTTATGCCCATTCATATCACACAACTGTCACTATAATTATACCCAACTACAAACCTACCCATGTAGATGAATAACATCTATCACTGGGTCTTGAGATTCTGCAACATCTCCCACAAAAAAGAAGACAGATGACAGGGAGAAAACACAAATTCTCATCACAAGTGCCATAGTTCTCCAAATAATGTAACAGTAAAGGGTTTCCTGTTTGAGTAAATTGCCAACTCAGTAAGCATTTGTTGAATGTAGGTCACACTTTCATTTTTTTTTCAATGCTAAAAATAAATGGACCACTATAAATGATATCAATGAGAATGTCCCAGTGAGTGCTAGTCTATGGAACAAAGCTTTATCATTGTGCTCACATTTTTAGAATATTTGAAGGAAAATAAAGCTTTATATCACAATACATATTCAACATGACTTACAGTTACTACTTCAGGCTGTTTAGTAGAGTGTTTAAACCTTATGTCTATAATAGGGTGAATTTAAATATTTTTGGTTATTGTAGAAAGTTCATTAACACATGACCCTCAAATAATTTATATTCAAAATAATTTTCCAGAATGCCTTAGAGGAATTTAGATTTTCTTATGTTCAATTTTTGTTTTAAAAATCTAATCACTTCTTAATTATTTTTGTATCAATTAATTGCCTAAACTAGGCTTCAGGGTAACTGTAGCCAAAGATATGTATCTCTTTGTACAAAAAACGACTCTGTTATTTTCTTTCTGTAGGATTTCATGGGTGTGTTTGTAACTCACAATAAGTATTTCTAAATATGGCATTTTCAAATCCCAGGTCTGCACATTCAGCCACCTGGCCATTTCAATTTGCATAATACCCCTCTAAGAATAATTTCCAAATGAAATTTTTTCCTACAATTAAAAAAAAAAAAACCTTCTTTTGTCTTTTAATATGAAGGGTACTCTTGTCCTCCTGACTGAATCCTTGAAAACCAGTTGGAGATCCATGTATTTTAGCAGCCAAGTGACAGAACACTTATAAAGGCTAGGCTAGAGAATTGTCCCAAGTTTTATGGAGGCCTAAACTGAAAGAGATAGTTTTATAATTATGATAATTAGTCAAACATTTTTTACAAATTTAATTATTGTTTAATTTTTACAAAATTGTTATAACAATGTTTCTGAGCCTAAAAATTATGCTAACTCGTGGAACTATTAGTATTGCTTCAGGGGCTCATTGAAATCAACTATTTAAACATATTATAACCTAAAAATATTTGCAATGAATTTCTGCTTAAATGAGCATTACTATCAGGATATAAAGGGATCTCTCTGTGTATCCTTTACAAAGATGCTTACTTGATTTGCATGGGAAAAGACCTTAAATAAATGTTTTTATATCAATGGCCCTAGGACACTAAAAATTCTATTATGGAATTCCTACCAAATGCTTCAAAACAAATGAACTGTGAAGACCATACCCTAACTGGATTAAGACGATACCAGAAGATAAATAAGCACAATATTTCTTCAGCAAGATATATAAATTAAATAAATACTAGAAATAGAACAAGAGTTGACTAGATGTCGGGAAGTCTGTGGCTTAGTTTTAGATCAGTATATATAAACACTTGTCCATTGGGTCATCCTGAGGGAAGACCTATAAAGATCAGGTTTTACTTGACAAAAAACAGTAGACTTCTGCTAAGAATAATGCTGAAACTAAGAGGCTGAAGGGTTTCTTATCTCTCATAATATTGATGATTCCCTTGAAATTTTTTGATTTTCTTTGTCAGTTGTGCATGGGATAGGTAATCATTCCCATAAACCCCATTTTTTCTTCATTATTTCCTCTAAATTATTTTGAAATAAATGCTCCTCAGGTTTCTTATAGAAAGGTTTGGGTATGCAGTACCCAATTGTAGGACAATGGAGCAGATAGAAAAATACAAGCAAAGTATATAAATATGCTTTGTTAATTTTTTAACAATATTGTTGTTCCTGAGGATGCGTGCCTATTTTTATCACCTTTTAGCTGTGTAAGGACAAGCTGTGTCTAGCCCACTATTAAGCCAAGCTAGCATACTGCTGAGTGTTATTTTTGGTTTAAAAGTTGTTTTGAAGTAAAAGTTTGGAATAAACATAATTGTTTTTTTTCCAGAGGTTAATCACGAAGGGTGGTAATTGATTTTTGGATTTTGTTTATTTTAAGTATAAATAAAGATAGCTTGAGGTACTTAGGGCTGACACTTGTGGCAGAAAATATTCTGTTGGTCAGACAATTCATTCTTTGTGTTAACATGCCTTCCCCATATCAGGACCCGAACTTAGCTGTGGAGAGGTCATAAAACTGGATATAATTTAATTTAAGAACCATGAAAACTTCTCAAAATATTTTACAAAACTGTATATATTTAACATCAATGTTCAACTTGCTACATAGAGTCTTCTCATCTGCTCATTTAAAATGAAATTTAAACTGAGTAAGTATTAGTTTGGTCTGGTTAATCTCTTCAGAGATTTAACTGATGCCTTCAATAAACAGATATTAAAACCTGAACTGATACAGCTTTCATACTGAAATTCCGTGACATAATATTTTTATGGCAGTCTCCTTTTTCTTATATTTCATAAAAAAATAATGTTATTTTTATTTTCTATGAAAGCTTTAATCTTTTGCTATTGAATTTTTTAAGAAGTCTTTTTTAATTTTTAAATATCATTTTTTTATTTGTTCTTTGGTCTTACACATCATGTATTTTGGTTCCACTCATTTTTCCATCCCTTCATATCAGATGTCGGCCCTCACACTCTACCCCAAATTAAAATAAAATAAGATTTTAGAGAAAAAAATCTTGTCATGGTAGCTGTAGTAAGTCCACAGTATATCCTTTTGTCCATATATCTTCACTTGCAAGTGTTCAAAGACTCATTGGTCAGGTTTGAGGCCACTGGTTTCTGTTATACTATTGATGCTGGACACTCACTGGGGCACCTCTTGGATATCAAGTAGTTGTCCTGTGGCATTGAGATCCTAAACCTTTGGATTTTCATGTGCTCCAGCAGATGATAAATGAGTTAGATGTTAGGTGGGCCAAGTCATAAACCTGGTTCTGGGCCTGCTTAGTTGAAGGAGTTGGTCAGCATGCGAGCATTCCCCTTCCTCACCACCAGAGTGAGCTCTCCAACACAGCTCTGCTAGTTCTCTCTGTGCAGCAATGAACAAGAGGCAGGGCCAGTTGTCCTGTTTTATGACCTCATGTTTAGCTCACCACCCACCCCACCATACCCCATTCTACCCCCACCCCCTGCCGCTCTCCCACCTAGGGTTAAGAGGTAGCTCAGCAATTAAAGGCTAGGCTCACAACCAAAATATAAATTTTAGTAATTTTTAACTGAGTAACATATCACTAAATGAAAATATTGTATTTGTGTTTATGGAAAACATTAAGCTGCTTTGAAATCATGAACTATATGTAATATATATATATATATGCATTTAATGTATATAATGTATATATATATATTATTTCAAAGTTATATAACAGTTTATAAATAATATAAATAATTAAATAAATAATATGTGTATATATGTGTATATAGATATGGATGCATATATACATATGTATGGTGTACACATTTTCCTTATGGCCATGAGTCATGAAATTTGCAATT
This sequence comes from Cricetiscus sungorus, assembly GCA_030556225.1. Taxonomy (NCBI): domain Eukaryota; kingdom Metazoa; phylum Chordata; class Mammalia; order Rodentia; family Cricetidae; genus Cricetiscus; species Cricetiscus sungorus. The sequence goes on along the minus strand of JANBXA010000741.1, from coordinate 33,704,131 downwards.
TATTTCAGAAGATAGCCTAATTAGTGACTTTTTAAATCTAAAACCCACCCCTTTTGTGAAATGTTACCTTCTGCATGTTATTAGAAAATATAAACTAAAATGTTAAATGATATATTTAATATTGTCATCTTAATTGTATTTTATTTTCATTAGCTTTTAGAACTTTTTAACATTTCTGTATTTCTAATTTGCTATTTTACTTGAAAATATATTCTTCTCTCATGCAATAAATCCAAGACACAGTTTCCCCTGCCTCCAATCCTCCTAGTACCCTCCAAACTCCCTTCCCACCCAAGCAACTCTCCATCTGTTTCCCTCTAGAAAAGAGCAGGCCTCCAAGAGACAACAAACCAGACAAAACAAGATATAGTTAGACAAGGCAAGAACCCCCATAGAGAAGCTGAACAGGGCAAACTAGTGAGAGGAAAAGAGTGTGACTACATCCTATTAGTTTCAAGGGGTAGGGTATTAAAACAAAATGAATTTCAGTGTAATCAAAATATCAAAGCTCAGTGTCTCCTTCTGCACTGGAAGACGGTAGCTCTAACTTGTTACCAGGGCTCACAACTATGTTCTATTAGAAGGAATACATAATGAGCCATCCTGCATGTACTGTACTGATGGTTCACTATTATTCTAGAACATGTTTTCTCATTTTGTTAAAATTGATATGTAAAGGGACATTATAATTTTATCAATGCATATACGTAGGCATGAGAATTTATTTTGCTGTAATGAATATCATAATATTATATATGTATGTATATGTAATTAATAAATCTTATATAAAACCATGATTTCATGTGATATGAATGCCTTCTAGAAATAAGTAACACAATACGATGTCATAGTACTAGATCTGTTCTAATACAACTTGAGACTCAAAGTTTTCCAAAGTAAGTTAATCTGCAAGTAAGTTTTGAAGAATATGAAAATACTTTGTTGAATTAAATATCCTTATTTTGCTTATTAATAACAGTACCATCCTCTTAGCCTCCTAGATACCCACTCATCAACTCCTAAAAAGTATATAATACGCATCACCTATTGCTGAACAATTTAGAAATGTGTGAAATTAAATCTGTGCCTTAAAATGTTACTATTTTATGCCCAAATATAAACACCTATAATCCCTACACATAATTTGTTTGGATGGCATCAAGAAGAGTTTAGGGAATATGACCGTAATGCAGTTTTAAAATCATGAAAGTTTATAGATCTATTTTCTTATCTAAACATCTTTGAACCAGATTTCAGTGGAATTTGCCAGCAGATAGTTCAACTCTCCTCATTTGGAAGCTCAGACCTGTAGGTATCTCATTATCAATCAAAGCCAGACAGTCCTACAATATTAAATGAAATAAAATATGGTCAATATTTGAAAGTAAAGGGTTATCTTGGCAATTGCCTTGCGTTTTATTAACTCACCTATCACTGGAATATTTCTTAAATGTCTAAATATTTTACAAATGTTTTCAGTTACTTTTATTTCATATAATAGTTGAAAATAAATGGCATTTTATGTGAAATTTGCAGAATGCATTAAAGTTTGCAACTAATCTTTGTACATTTATTGACATTAATATCTATTAAAGTGACATTGTATTTTTATTACATAAATTGATAACTATACTGTCACTCTTATGATCTTTTGCTTTTATTATTTAACAGTATTTTTTGACAATTTTGTTCAAATACATAATGAATTCTTTTAATTTTAATACTACAATCTTACCTATCTCCCTCTGCATTTGTCTGTCTTTGTCTCTTAAAGTATCTCTTAGTGTATCTTTATATATAGATAGATATTTATTATGACACACTCTTTGTTATAATGCTCATTTGTTTGGTGATAAGCTTCAGTCTCTGCATTAACATGTTTGTAATCCTTGTGCCATGACCTAAATATAGCATTTCTCAACCCATCCCTATTGCTGTTACATTCTCTTTTTTCTTATTTTACATATTGATCCCAGTTTTTCCCCCCTCCCGTGCCTCCTAACTACCCTCCCATCTCACCCCCCCCACTACATAGGGAGGGTAATGGCTTCCAGGAGGGATCAATAAAATCTGTCAAGGCATGTGGAGTAGGGACTAGGCCCTCCCTCCTGTCTCTAGGTTAAGGGAGTATCCCTCCATGGGGAATGTGCTCCCAAAGTCCTTTTGTGTACCAGGGATACATCCTGGTCCACTGTCAGAGGTCTTGTAGACTGCCTAGGCCTTCTAAGACCCTTGATCAGAGGGTCTGAGTCGGTCCACATTTGGTTTCCCAGCTATAAGTCTGGGGGTCCATTAATCCTCCTTGTTCAGGTCAACTGTCCCTGTGGGTTTCTGTCAGAATCCATCCTAAGTGAGGTAACCCAGTCACAAAAAGAGGATCATGGTATGTACTCACTCATATATGGATTTTAGACATAGAGCAAAGGATAACCAGCCTATAATTCATACCGCCAGAGAAACTAGGATACATAGAGGAATCTTAGAGATGCATACAAGGTCCCTCACAGATGAGGAAAGGAACAAGATCTCATGAACATATTGGGGAGGCAGTGAGTGGAGAGGGATTTAGGAGAAAGAGAAGGGGAGGATAGCAGAGCATGTGGGATTAGGAAGATTGAGTCAAAGGAAGAATAGACAAGAGCAAATAAAAAAACTCACCACAATAGAATAATAGAGGATAATAGAGGGAGCCATTATAGGTTTGAAGAGAAAAGTGACTCTAGAGAAATGTCCAGAGACCTATAAGTATGACCCCAACTAACAATCTGAGAAATAGTAGAAAGGCTACCTTAAATGCCCTTTCCTGATAATGAGACTGATAACTAACTTATGTGCCATCACAGAGCCCTCATCTAGTAGCTGATAGATATAGAAGCAGACACCCATGGCTAAACACTGAGCCGAACTCCTGGAATCACTTGTTGAGAGGGAGGAGTAATAAGAAAATGGGGGCAAGACCAGGTTGCTATTATATACTTATCCTCTCTTTTCAAATGCTTCTTGAGGCTTATTGCAGTGTAATAAAAATCACATATAGGGCTAAGCATGCATCTTTAATTTCTGTGATGCACCTTGATATCCATGGTTCTATTGTTCATTCACTAAAAAGAGAAACTTTGATGATTAGGGATCGCAGTTATGTTATTTATGGGAATAAACACAAATATTAATGCTACAATTGATGTCACACTGAACAGTAGTAGTGAGGTTCTACTAAGATGGTGACCTTCGCAACCAGGTGATTTTTGACTATGCTTACAGTATCAGGAGTGTAGTCACTCTTGTGCAGTGCATCTCAAAGGCAACCTGAGACGTTACCCAATTAATGTTCATCCCACTGTTGCACCAGTGAAGGTCTCTCACTTGGCAAATGTATATTGTAGTTCACATAGTTTGCAGTGAGGTATGTCTACTGATGCTTTATATCCCCTCCCCCATTCCACTTGTAGGGCTATGCCATCCAGGTGGGGTCATGTATATCTGTCAAGTCATTTAAAGTAGAGAGTAGGACTTCTCTCCTGTCTCTAGATTAAGGGAATATCCCTCCATGGGGGATGTGTCCGCAAAGTCCTTTACAATCAAATCTTTTGTAATTTAGAGTTTCTGGAATTCTCCTTTGGGAAAATGGTATATTCAGTTGGACTAACCACAAGTTGTAGCAAAATATCTGTCTGTAGGTACTTGAAAGGAATGAATCAAACTAAATTGGAGGTTATTTAAAAAGATAAAAAAAATTACTATTAATTTTAATGATAAAACTGAATAAATGTTCAAACGCTGAGAGTATTAAGACTTTGATTTTAATCTGAATAACTTTCATTTTGGTGGGAGACTCATACCATTAATTTAAAATTTAGGTTTAATATATATTGAGACAATTTCTCTTAATCTTGCAAACACAAACTATAGAATAGTACATCATGTTTTGATATCTACTACAAAGTGCTTTCACACTGCAATATTCATTCTTAAGTCCTTTGTAAGGATATAATTGAATTGTTTAAGTAGAATGGATGAAAGAAGAGAGGTAAGATTTAAATTTTCAGCCAGGGACAGTAATTCACAGTCTTGCAGAAAACTAAATTCAGGTCTATTATTTCTCAAAACTTTATATTCATTAAAAAACTTTGCTTTCTCTTAAATTCTTCCTCAAAAACTCCACTCTTCCTCATTTTTAAGGATTTTTCATTCTTTCAGATGATTGGCAGAGTATATTTACCTTTCAAGCTACGACAAACAATACTAAGTAAAATCTTATAAAGTGTATATAACCTCATAATGTAAAATGCTTCACTCTCTATCCTTTGTAGGAAAATTATATCTCCTTTCTTAACATATTTCTATTGTAAACAAAACACTTTATGCCAGAATGATTCAGTTTATAAATCAAATAAAGACTTAATGACAAAGTACAAGAAACTCCTAAAGACAATAAATGAATTACTTTGAATGAAACGTGGAACTAATCCAAAAACTGTGAAAGGAATCTTTTCATGGAAATTAGAAAGAAAGATCTGGAAGTAAACAGATCAATCAAAGCTCATTTTTCAATAGAAAGTAAATGTCACAAATGAAGGACTCATATATGGTTTCTAAAAAAAAAAAATCAAAAATGAAAAGAAAATCAAAACTTCCTAGAAACAGACAAAAGAATGCTAACCCCAAACTGTCAAATACTATGACAAAACTCTTTGGAACTAAAACTGAAGTAGTATATATTAGAAGCTTCAAAAATGAAAATGGTTTACACATTACACTTTTCTTTTTCTCTGGTGTATTTGTAATCAGATGAGAACAAGTTAAATATTGACATTTTCTGCCTATCAGTCACTGTTGTTTTCAAGTTTTCTTAGTTATCTTCCAGGTCTTTGGAAATAGCTCACAAATCCACTGGAATATCAAGATAAAGGATTCATTGGCTTTTTTTTTTTTTTTTTTTTTAACTATAGATAACAAACAAAACTTACAAATAAACAAAATATGTTTCTTGGGCAAAATTTAGACTTGAAGTCTTTAACTCAATGCTAACAACAGACAGAATCAGAACATAAGGTACAAAAGATATGAGACGTTAGTTAATTATTTCTATTGGCTTTTTAGAAGAGAATTAATAAATACCAAAGAGAAATAGTTAACAAACTTATAAATTTGTGTGTTATTCTCCGCAGTTGTAACCTCCAAATATTCCTGAATGGATGTGAGTGTGCGCTGTGATGGTAAATACATATTACAAGTGGATTTTTTATTTGTCCTCCTAGATTTTGGTAGGAAACATCAATAAATTCCCCCTTTGAGGGGATTTGTATATATTAAAAAGCAGCAATGATAGAGTCTTTCTGTCTCTTTCAAATATCTTATATATCATTTATATAATACTCTGTTTTGGAAACTTCTAGTAACTTTTTAAAGGCAAGCCACTGGTACCATGTTCCTGAAATGGGATAATTAAACAAGTTATCAATATTCTTACTGTCCAGTTATTGAGGAAAATGAGACCTTTCAAAGAGAATAAAAAATATTCTTCAAGTTTAACAGTTAGACAAGCAGACATTTTTTTTTCTAAATTAGATACATTTGAAAAAGTTTCTGATTACACCAATCTGACAGGCAATCTTTAGGAAGAGTCATTTATGACAGACACTTCAGTAAGCTATATTAACCTGAGAGCCGGTTATCGCATACTTGAAAACATGTAACTAGTTTATAATATTTGCCTAGTAGTAAAGAATTTATCTTTACATGTAATTACATTTTCTAAGAGCTGTGCTCTAAAGTTATTACATGGAAAATTATGTAAGAATAGAATTCAGAACTGTTAAATAACATTATTACACTAAATCTTCTATTTTACTACCAGATGGTATATAATAAATTGTTGTGACTGACCTTTAATATTTAATGTAGGAAATTTTAACAAAAATATACATAAAATTGTTAACCTCTTTATTTGGCATGATTTTGGTCTCCCAATATTGCTGTTTCTAAAGTATAAAAAGTAATGTTTATTTTATCTGTAATAGTTTTTAGGTAGATTGCCTGTGATATATATTATATTTTGTTTAAATGTTTATCGAAGAATAAACTTTTCTTTATATGTAGGAATTGTTAGAGATGTTTTCAGTTCTGGCAGGAGATTTACATTCAGTTATATTTCCTTAGCAGTTTGGGTACAAATTTATAGTCATATATTTGTATAAGTTATTTTCATCATGTGTCTTTAGAAGTCATTAGAAATAATAAGAAAACAGTATTTGAGTTATTTTCTAGAAGTTTTTCTATTTGCCAACAGCAAATAAAATAGTCAACAGAATAAAAAGGTAACATTGCAGAAAATTCTTTTTTAAAAATGTATGAGCACAGGGCAACCTATCTTTTCCACTTCTCATTTTCCTCCTAGATAATAAAAGGATAGGATGTTGGGAGACTCACTGAAATTAACAATGAGGACAGCAAAAAGTATAAATGGATATGGAACTGAAACCAAGCCTAACTCAAAATGTTTAGACTTAAGTTTAGAATGGTATGAAGTGAGATGTTTCTGTAAGATGGTAACTCATATCTGCATAGTAGTGGTGTTAATCTACTGGAAGTATAGACTTGGGAGTATGCCCTGATGTATATACTTATGGAACATGAACACTCTATTTCAGTGGAGTGCAGATGGAGTAGTTAAAGGGAATGCAAAAGGAGATGAATATAAGTGAGTTAAGCCATTTATACATCCAATGCCATCCTGTAGCTTATTTTATGTTCCATATAAGAATAATATGATGAGATGGTTTTTAATAGTCACACAAAACAGAAATTTTGAGTCAGGAAGTGTCCTTCTTCCAAGACCCTTGGAAGTCAACATGGACATGTTACCTTCTCTAATGTTAATTTCATGAATTAAAGCAATGCACTACCATTTATATAAGATGAAACTAAGCCATGCTTGGGGGTTGAATATTCAGGAAGCAACAGCTGTTACTAAGGGAAGAGGAAAGAATTCCATAAGCATGAAAGAAGAAACAGAAATGAAGAATCCAGAAGACATATGATCTAAACACTGATATTTTGAGTTGACTTAAGAAATAAAGTTACAGATTAATCACTAGATAGGATAATTACCTAAGAAAAAGTATTTATTTTGTTTAAATCTCTGATGACTATCTTGTGATTAGAAATGGTTTGTGGAAATCAGAGAAATATAGAGAGGATGGCATGGTGTTTTGAAAGAATCCAATCATTGAATAAAACCTAACATATAGTAATTAAAAATGATTGGCATGTATAAATGTTACTTGGAATACATATTTTAGTAGCATAAAATTAAATAATTTTGAAAAATAAAAAGTAAATAAGAGATCTACTAACATTTATACAGTCACCTCAATTAATTTGGAATATAGTAAGATTCATTTTAATATGAAAAATGTTATATTTTCTGGTTAGATATCAATGTAGGCTCTGTCTTGAAGATGTGCAAAATAGATAAGTACTAATTTTAAATTATGAAATGTGAAATCTTTACAAATATTTTGTTATTTAAAAGCACACTTAATTTTTCCATATGTCTTTAACATAGTTTCTTATTCTAGACATTTTGAAGTTTAAATAGTACTGTGTGCTTCTTCCACAACCTTTTGGGAACCATGTACTTTCTTCCATTATTAAACATGCATGAATAACAATTAATTATAGAGATTATATATTTTCTCTCTTTCTATCCACTAGTGTTGAATTCATCCCTCAGTAGATCAAAGGAAAGTAGAGAGATAATGTACAATGACAAAGAAATAAGAGGGAGCTAGAGTGTAGTATACATTGGCATTAAAATGATTACATGTAAAATCCAGTTCCAGTCACCATTACTGCTTGTTTATGTCTCTAAGGATGATGCATTTGAGAAAGAGGAAAGCAATAAAGCCAGTGGAATCCTAACTAATTATCATGGATAAATAAGAATCTGCTAAAACAGAAACAGATGACCACCAGCAGATTCCTGACCCAAAGGGCCTCCAGATGCTATCTGTCTTTGACCCCCAATGGGCATGATCAGTACAACAGGGGCAGGCTGGTGGATATCTCACTACAACTAATGTCTTTCAAGAGCCTAGCACAGTGACTCTGAACTATTAAGTTTGTATCCTGTGTTTTGAGGTATGGAAGAATAATAAATAAATAAATTCATAGAACAATTACACCTGCTACAGAGGCAGCTTCCCCAGTGTTTGGCTCCTACAGTGCACTGCAGCAAATAGGACCCAGCAGGCAGAGCTTAACAATTACAAAGTCACATTCTTGAACATGGCTTAAAGAATAGTGTATATCCTCTTGGATTAAGAAAAACAAATAAGTAACAAAAAGCAATCCTGAGACATTTGTAATAGTGTGAATCGTTTGGTAGATGTTAAGTTTTGAACAACTTTATTTTACATTTTCAAAAGTGATACTGTTTACTTCATAACAGATCGAAGTTAACCTTGTTATTTCAGCACCTTCACACATGAGTATTCTCATTCATATTTATAATTTTACATGTAGTACAAGAGTGTTGGAGATATTTTTATTATGAGATAGTATTACCACATCTGATTTTCAAAAATGCTGTTATTCATGAAATTCCTAACTTTTATATATTCAATTCAGATGATAAAAATGTAATTATACAATTCTGCCAGTATCATAAACACTTTTCACATGCATGGTTTACCCATCCCCACTAACCTCAGAAATATCAAGACACTGAAAAAATATTTATTAGAGATGTATCATAATAACCAAGCCAACAAAAAAGTAGAAAAAAATGTGCTTTTTATTTCAATATAGGTTGTACCAAATATTTAGGAGTTTGTGGAGTCAAAGAAAACCATTTATCTAACACATATATTACCAGTCTTGGTTTAAAAAAAAGGGGGGGAATTGTCAATATTGATTTTAGTTATGACTTTGAAATGAAAAAGAATGGCAATAATGTTTGGAATCCCTTCTCTCACTTTTTATGGGCCACTCCCAAATTTGAAATTAACACATATGTCAAATGTCATAATATGCAAAGATGGCAATGGTTCTACAGCTGCCAATAAAATCCAGTGACAGCAATGAGAGCAAAAGCTGAGCAAATGATAGGGAAAAATGCAAATGTGGGCAACAGTGCCTATTTGTTTGATTTTAATAATGCAGCAAATGTCTACCTAACTGATGTCATATTTTTTTCTTTAGTTTAAAATGAAATCTTGTCAGGAATCACACCTGTAATTTTAATTGTAGTGAGTGGACACATGTAATTAGAGTCTACCTGCATCCCTCAGTTAATTTTGAGAATTATTATTTTTTTTTATCTTAGTGTCCATATACCTAGCTAGTGTGGATGTATAAAGAGTGCACACCAGTCTCTCATGCAGGACAGTTCTGAATGGTCAGCTTACAGGGAGAAACAGTGAAGAGATGTTCCTTATGACCACATTAGAAATGTTTCCACCTCCAAAATTGTGTTCCTATCATTGTTGATTTTACAAGTAGACAATAGTCCTCAGTTACACAATTAAATCTTAACCCGAAGAAGGAAAACTATGTTTCATATACAATTAAAGTCCACTGTTTTTTATGGAAGGAGTAATCTAAAATAATCTGATTGAGCCTGCTTTAATTAGTTGATAGTAATTTTGATCGGAACTGAGAGATAGATGTTCTTTCTGCAGAGAACAATTTCAATCTCATCATAGACTTTCAGTGTTCTTTCATTATGGCAAGCCATATGGACTTCAGGTTTGCATTAACAACCCCTATGATTGTTTAGGCCAATTTTTTTTTACTACCAGTCTCTTAATACTCCCTTCCTCAACATCTTCTGTTTCTCAAGCTGAAACTGAATGAAGAATATTCTACCTCACTTGCTTACAAGCACAGCTGTCAAGTGCATCATCATAGCAATAGAAAAAAACAGCTAAGAAAGTGCATTTTAATTTAAATGATTTTCTTCATATCTGTCCAATTCAATCAAGTTATTACTTGGGCCAGCAAGTTCCATCAATAAATTCTACTCAGCAAGTTGATTTTAAGACTACCCTTGAGTTTTTACACTTACCTAAGTTCATTTTCCAAAGAAATTTTGTGTGGTCATTTATATTCTTTCTGGCTTTACTGGTGGAGCATGGAGATAAAGCACCAAAGCTTATTAAGAGGAAGAATAGATGACATGGAAAGAGTAGTTTTTCTGTCTCAGCAATTTCATTATGTAGATGGCTCTTATTTTTTCTTTGATGTGACACCTTGTTTACCTACCAAAGACCAATGTCTTCACTGTCAATATTCTTCTGACCTACTTGTTAAATCTTCAAGACCTCTTTAGCATTGGACATGACCCCTTCTTCTCCCAGATGTACTCCAATCTATGCGCCCAACTCTTGACCAGCAAGGAAGACATGACTCCGGGAAGATCTTCTTCATGCAATTTTATCAGGATCCTTGAACATGCTTTTTCTGACCCCTCTCCCAGGGAAATGCCCGCACAGGCTTAAATCCCCTTGTGCTGACCAACCCCAGTGAGCCACGTGGACCCTGCAGATAGGCTACTCTAAAGCGGAAGCAGACAGGCTGAACAGACTTAACCAAATAAGCACTTGTTTACACCAAAGAGCACTCACCATCAGGGAGGTGGAAGGCGGAAGCCAGCGCCATCTATAAGGTGCGGCACTTCGCAGCTCTCTATACTCCAATACCCTGAAATAATAAATGTGAAGTTCAATTTGATAGTAAAAAAAGTAGGAGACAGACTTGCTTTGTATCATCATTGATTTTTCTTAATTCTTTTTCTGTCTCTTAATTCTTTTTCTCTCTGTGAAAGAGAGTTCTTTATACCTCATTTTGGTCATACCTGCACCCATCTTACACATGTCTGACTCCCTACTCCCTCTTATCTCAGTGATGACATGTCTTTGCTCGTAGCTCTGTTATCTGGCATTCCTTTCTTCCATCTGTCCTGTAGCTTTCATTTTCTCTTGCATTACAGAATTATTATTGCATTTTATATCCTCACAGTGTGATTAGTTAAGATGATGGGCTATGTCCAGACTCACATGCCCCAGTTATAGATCTTCCCTAAACAGCTGTGTGGCCTAAGGCAAATGGTTAACTTCTATTCTCCTATTCTACAATATGTGGACTGAAATATCATTTAGTAGTGGGATATAGTAAGAAATACAAGAGAGGATAGGCCTGCAAGTGGAATGCAAAGTTGTCCCTATCCACTAATTAAAATGCATATGCCATTCCAAATATGAATCTTAGTTATAGTTGCCTAAATATTTCCTATTTCACTTACTTTCTTTCAGGGAGTCTGTATGTATTTTTCTTTTTCTATATTATTATTATTATTATTATTATTATTATTATTATTATTATATTTATTATTATTATTATTATTATTATTATTATTATTATTATTTGCCTCTTGAGCTCTATGTTATTCCTTTCATCTGATTATACCTCAAATTCTTTTACTGAACCAGTCATCACATTCACTTAGGCCCATCACCAAACACTGAAGAAAGTATGGATCCTGAATATACTACCTTAAATCATTAGTTTTCTCTATATATAGGATGTAATATTATGTTTAATTATTGGGGTTTTACATTAGGAGGACAAATGTATCCTTTCATAGGAACCTGCTTGCCTTTTTAGGAGTATCTGTGTCTTCTTGTGTGTGTTAGTCTTTGAGACAGGATTTCACTCTTATCACTATATAGCACTGGCAGGCCTATAATTTCCTATCCTGACCACAGATACACAAAGATCTGCATGTGTGTTATGAGTTCTGGGATTAAATACCTTTGCAACCAAAAGGGAAAGTTTTAATTGTTGGACAATAAAATGTATGCTTTTATGTCTCACAGTTTAGTAGGTTTTACTATCCCTGTGCTTAAATTAGTAGTCAAATAATTGATACTGCCATGCATCATTTCAAACTTAGGATATGTTTTGATAAATAGTCATACCATGATTTATTTATTTGAATGCCAAAGGGTTTATTTATGCTAACCTAGGTTATATAGCTTATTGCTCTAACAGATTTGTCCCACTAGATTGCTTTCTCTGTTCTGCCATAACATCCTTGCTGGATTAGTTCTGCCAAGTAACTCTTCATTGCAAACAGCTTATTTAGAGCTCTTAAAGAGTCTTCAACCACTTTCATAGCATAGCAATTGTATACTTACCACTCACTTCCCATCATATAATGAACACCATACTTCAATGATTGAAATACCTCAGAGCTAGCATTTCCATAAACAATACAAAACCTCTTTTTTTCTTTCTGTCATGCTTATGATTGTCATAATTTTGAGAGGAGTGAAACTTGGTCATCTTTAAAGTATGCATACCTGAAATGTTTTTCATCACATTGTCATCAACAGTTCATATCCTTGCTTCAGAATTTTTAAATTGTCCATTTTAAATGAAGAAGTAATTTTAAATATCAATAGGTTTCAATATAGTATTACGGGGAACACCACTAAGGGATATTTAACATCTTTCTTTGTTTAGTGCTTACATTCCAACTCATACCTATATGATGGAGTATAAATGCCTGACTCTTAAGTACCGACCACTGGTAAAAATAGAGTTTTATAGTATTTGGAAACTTGTAATTCCATATTATATGGCTTACTGTTGTTTGCATTCACCAATATCATTAATGTTTACTTATTTATTAAAATAGAATCATGATTTAAGTCAAACACAAGAGAAAATGGAACAATGAAGAGAATTGTACACATCAAATGCATTAAGCTGTTATCAGTGTAACATGGCAGGCATACTGTTCAACAGTAAACAACGTTTTAAAAAGCTAAAAAACAATACTCTGAATACTTATATACATCATATCATACTAAAATTACATGTCACTAATATTCAAAATTAAACTCTGATGTTTGGGCAGACTAGAATGGCCATTCCTTAACTTTTAAGCTGATGCAGAGTTTCTAGAGGTTATTAGTTGTCAGTCATGCTGGGATGAACTTTTGGTTATGAATCTGCCTTTGAGTAATCTTGACTCCTATAAGTAACTCCTCACCCATACTTCATAAATACCCCCAGTTAATTTCATTGTTTTCCCTAGGATTTTGGTAGTAGTCTTATTTTGATTTGCTATTGGTTACCAATTTTGGGAATAAAAACATTGATTTAAATGTTTCCTGAAATAGTTACTAAGAATACTGTAACTTTTTTTATTCCTTATTCAAGAGACATATCATTGTATTTCCTATTATCAGAATTGTTGTCTCAATGCCCTACCAATCACAATTATTTAACTATTCTATAGTGCATTTTCAGTTGTTCCAATAGTCTAGAATCAACTTAGGTTTTATGTTCAAAGGCAATAACTCAAATATTGATTTTCAGAAGTAATGGATTTCAGCAATTACTAAAATCATTGCATTAGAGAAAATTATGTTGTTATTTTAGCAAAACACTCATTTTAGTAACAAAATATTTCTTATAAACTCTAGCATTATACTTACTGAGATGTCATGAATTAAAATTGATGGGTCTATGAATTTGGATCTATTCTTTGACACCAAATTATTTCTCTATGGTCTCCTGTTCTGTCTCATGAGTGGATACCAATAATCAGGTATCATCTCTAAATATAAAAATTCCATGGAAACAAGATTATGTATTTTCTACAGAAGGGCCTATCATCAATTTGAAAATTATTTTTATAATTTATACCCTGCATTTATAAAGTAAAGAATTGAGAAATCTTCACTATTAACTATTTTAATACTGAAGAATTTCAAGGCTCTTTATATTATATTACTCTATTTATCATACATTAGTTACTGCATGAGAAATGAATTAAAATGTAGTTAATCTTTATACAGTTCTCTTCTGTCTTTAATGCATATTATAACTTTGGAAGACAATATATACCAGAGACTAGATATAGTGACATATTGTTTATGGTTTAATAAAGCCACTGAGTATCAAAACACAAAACTACCACAGACATAGAGCTTAGTGCACACCTTTAATTCTAAGAATCAGGAAACAAAGGCATGTGGATCTCTGTGAGTTCAAAGTCAGCCAGGGTTACATTGGAGTGAACCACTCTAAAAGAGAAACAACTTACACAAAGGAGTTCTCAGCACTTGTGATTCCCATGTCTTTAATCCAAGTTCTAGAGAGGTATATAAAACAGGAACTGGCCATTCAGTATTCAACTTCAGAAAATTAGTCTTCAGCCAATTGTGGAGAGAACATTACAATCTAGCATTCTGAGGCTTGGTTGAGAGCAATACAGTCTGGAGATTCAATCTGAGGTTAAATGGATCCTTCCTTCATTCTAAACATTGGAAGAGGTGAGAACTCTCTATTGGCTGGCCGCTTAAACTTGAACCCCAAATCTCTTTCTGTATTTATTATTTGTGTAGCAACTTGATGTAGAGATAGTAATAGTTCTTATTATTATTATAATAGAGATAATAATAGTTTTCATTGTGGTATTGCAGAATACTATAACAATTTTAAAAATTTCTTTGAGCAGCTTTTTAAAAACGTATTAATAGTAATAAAAATATAAACTTGTAGAATTCTTGCCTTTCTTGTTTTAAAATTAGAAAATATGCAAGTATATTTCAAATAGAAATATCCATGTTATGAAAATGAGAGAGGACTCTTTAATTTTATATACATGCATGGATAGATGATAGTTATATGGATGATAGATAAAAGAAAATAGATATTTACTAATACATGTATGTTTTTCAAATTAAATGATTACAAAATTATTAACTCTCATTCTTGCTATTTTTTTTTTTTTTTGGAAATCAATCTGTATCTGTAGCTCTCTTTGTCCTTGTATTTGCTGTGGTGCTCTATGGTGACAAGAAGGACAGGCTCCCATCCCTGTATTCCAAGCATTTGTCTTCCTGTTCACCATTATGTGGCTATTTGGAGAGGATTGAGGGTTGAGGCCTCGCTGGAGGAAATATGCCACCAAGAGCAAGTTTGAAGTCTTACAAAGCTTACTTGATTTCAAGTTAGTTCTTTCTCTTTTCCTGATTATGGAACATGAAACTAAGTTTTGGGTCTGATTCAATGGCATACTTGCCTGCTCTCATGCTCATCATACACACAAAGTTCATAGACTGTAACCTCCTGAAACCTTAAGGACCAAATAAAGTCTTTTTGCTATATGTTGCTTTGATTGTGTTATTTTGTCACATTAATAGAACATGACTACTACACACGCCTACCTCAGCCTTCTGAGTATAAGCATTACAAACATGAACCAGTGTACATAACATAAAGCTTAAACTTTTACATATGATAAATATACATATGTGTAAACACCAGGGAAAGAGAACCAAAATTTAGATATTTTTGCTTTATTATGTGTTTATTTACATAAGATTTTCTATTATTCAATGTATGCATCTATTTACTTCTACTTTCCAACTATTACTAGTTAAATGAGAAAGAAAGATATAGAAACACACTAAAAACAATATTTATGTTGAATATCCATTTACTTAATTTGCTATCATTTTCATTCTTTATTTTAGATGCCTGCAGTTTTGAGTGGTGCTGACACAAGGATCTACTAGCACTTATTTCTCCAGTGAGTTGTAATGCAAACATCAGCATTCTGCCAGAAGCTGGTCTTCCAGGTAATCGTATACTAACTAACAGCTTGGTAAGTATCATAAAAGTCCTTCGTGGTTTCTCTTATAAATAGGCTATTAATGACATCCTTATGTTTGATATTCCAAAATGCCACGTAGTATCCCTTTGCAAGTAGTTCTGAACATTATTGACAAGATTGATTTAAAACATAAAACCTCAGAAGAAATTGTATAATACAAGGTTTTGAATTTCTAAACATATGCCATAAGACAGCCATTTTGTTGTGTATCTCTATTTACCCTGAACCTTCAAATATTTGGGGAACTTTAATAAATTAATTCTTGCTGGGTCGTGGAAGTGTTACCTTTAACTCTGCATGTGGAAGACAGAGACATGCAGATCTCTGTGAGGCCAGGTTGTCTACAAATTGAGTTTCTGAACAGCTGGGGCTGTTACACAGAGAAACACTGTCTTGAAAAACAAAAATAAAAAATGAAAAAAAAAATATTTGGGAGAACAAGAACAGTAGCATAAATCCAAAAATTTGATTTGAAAGTAGGGTATGTAGAGTGTTGAGTTTTTTATTTCCTTAGTGTATAGTAATTGTATAACAGAAAAATGTCATGAAAATATCAAAGCTTGCTCTTGGTGATATAATTCCTACACCAAGACCCAATAATCTTCTGTGAGTAGCCACAAAATAGGGACTGAGTATCAAGTGCTTAAGATCTGGGCATAGGCGCATCATTCAAAATTCATACTTACAAAGAAGTCACAGGAATAACATTGATTGGACTCACATACAACCATTACTAATAGCATTTATGCTCTTTGATAATGCTCAGTCATGTAATAAAATGAATATATAAATGACATTCATTGAATTCTATTTCACTGTCAAACACGAATGATCATTGTTTTTGTAATATTAAAACTATATTTTAATATGAATACTTGTTGAACTTTCTACTTCTTCATATAAAGTCAATCTGAAGAAAATTCTTGATTTTCTTGAACCTTATTGTCATATTTAATATTATTACACAATAGCTATTTTACATTCTTTTTACTCAATAATACTTGGAATAAAAATCCAATGATATATTTTTTCTGCTTTGTTGATTTTTTTCTACAGCACATCTTAAAAAAGACATACATATATCAATAATACCAATGAAATTATGTATACAACTCAATGGATAAAATAACATTAATTTTTAAATGTTTTCACATTATAAAAATCTGAACTATTTACATGTATAGCATATGTTCCCTAAAGTGATTTCATAAAGAGTTTTATTTCATTTGTTCCATCTTATATGTAGAAAGTTTGTACTTTTTTTTTGCATCATAATGTAATAGCACCATAATGAAACTGAAATGTCACTCAAGGGGCAGAAATAAATTGATATGAGAGAAGGAGGCAAATATGATCTCCTGCTTATATTATAATTCCGCGGCCCCAGTTTTGTTGACAAAGGAAAACATAAAACTAGAGAGGTGGTTTTATTTTGCTGCCTTTTGTAGGTCATCCGTACAAATTCTAGATCCTCCTCTTTCTTTAGTGTAAGCTGTCAGACATCCCACTGAGCCATCTTCTAGATGGCTCATTGAAAACCTCACCATGTGTTTCTGAATGATGTGAACCCCAGGAGGGGAAAAAACATAAATTACGCCTTTTTACAGGAACAATTGCATATCTCTCAGGGCTCAGAGGTAAATGTGTTTTCCAATACATAAAAAAAAAAAAAAATGAGAAATGACAAAAAAATGCACCATTTCAATTCAATTTAACCAAATAAAATTAATTCATCACCTTACAGAAAACAAAAAACAAAACAAAACAAAAAAAGGACTGCAAACACAGTTTTCCAAGCAAAGGAAAAATAGAAATCATAATAATGCTTTAAAATTCACTAGTAGTGAATCAGAAATTGTTCCCATTATTAATGCTTGAAGAAACAAGCAAAAAATATAAAACTTAAGTTAATTTATCATTGATTTAAGAAAAATAACTAAAATTATTATAGAATAAAATGCTGTATAATAGTATAGGTGTTCCACATTCCGAAAATAATACTGACTCAAATACTGCTATCATCAGATTTTAATAGAAAACACTACTGACATTCACTATAAAAGCTGTTGGTGTTATTCACATCAACACTTCAGTAAATATACAATGTGAATATTAACATAAATCTGAAATTTGATCTGGATTTTGTGTAAACGTGGAACCCATTCAGTGAAATTGAATTTTCCATGCTTTTGGACAATGACTTTTGATAAGTTTTGTATTGTCATTTTACTTTATGTTTTGTGTGATTGTATGTACGTGTGTTCAGTGTACACAGAGGACAGAAGAGGGTGTCCACCTTGGAAATGGAGGTATAGAGGGTTGCCAGCCACAGTGTGGATCTTGTGAACTTTACCTGAGGCTTCTAGAAAAGAAGCAAGTGCGGTTAACTTCTGATCCATTTCCCCAGGCCCTGGTAGTGAGTTTTTAAAGGTACTATTTTTACATCCATTTTGCCTGAATTGTCATGGAAGTATAATAATTATAATTGAAAAGTTACATAATTTGAAGCTCCTGGTCAATTTTATTTTTCATATTCAGTAAAGAGGCAAGAAAGAGTTAATTTATGTTTGACTTGTTAATGTTTGCTGCTTTGGGCCACAATTTGAAATCAAATCTTAGAGTTTAAATATCCATTTTGCTTTTGGGGAACACAGTAGATAGAGAAGGATACATTTGTTTACAGTCTTGCATAAAGAGAAATTAGCAAATTGACTAAGTAAGTAAGTAGTCTCTTTGGCTTTAAAACTTAGTGGTGTCTTAGTGGTGCTTCATGATGAAAGATTTCATGTCTTTTTGTGACACTTGGATGACTGGGAACCTATTATACCTTCTGAATGGAACCAGTTATAGCAAAGAATGTAGATGAGTGGATATCAGAAACATTTGTCACCACAATAAGATATATTGATAAGTTGATAACAGATATGACACATAATAGTGATTTGTTTTCAATGGCATGCATCCCATAATTAATAATCACTAAATGTTTATCATGTTAAGCATATCACATTTGCTTAAAACAAGGTCATGGTCTGTATAGCTCCATAGTATTCAATATGTACATATATATTAAACATACATTCTTTGTTCTGCATTTATACCTTCTAACAAAATTGTTTTCTGCATCATAGACAGAATGGTATAGCTATTTAGCTTTCTTTTATTTATCACCAAATGATTCAGTCTTGAGAGCAAAATAATTCGGTTAAGATATTGATTCATTTCTTTTTCTTTTTTATTTCTTTGAGGAAATCATTCTTTCTAAATTGTGACCAAGTGATGGACTGATAAGAGACAATAAGATCTGATTTATTTCTCACTAGTAACACTCTTTTCCTTGAGAATTTGAGTAAAAGTGCAGTTATTTATTTTAAATGACAATTATTCAGTATACTAAACATAATAATATGAATCTATGCGATTATTTAAAGACAATTTAATTTGAAGTCTGTTTAATACTTATCTTTATCTGATGTGTTTTTTTCTCTATTAATCTCTGAATTATTAATCTTTTGTGTTTTTTTTTTCACACATCTTGTATGAAATGAACTTTTCCCTGACTGGTTTTTTTTTTTTTTTTTTTTTTTTTGGTTTTGTATTTTTTTGTGATTTTTTTTTCATTGTGTCCATAAATAGCTTTTAAGTGTCTAATGTGGTTAAAAAGGAAGTGCCTGCAGCACCCACTCCTGTCCCTTAGAAAGCAGACATGCCCCCCACTAATTATATAGCAAACCCCAGTGAATTCTGTAACCCACACCCCAGTGATTTCTTTCTTTCTTCCTTTTTTTTTTTAGAAATGAAAGTGTTTATTGAGCAAATGGTTTGAAGAGACACAGTTCATGTGGGGGAAAAGACATGGTGGCAGGAGACTCCACAGTGGCAGAGTGTGCCAGAATACCTGAACTCCTCTCAGCTCAGTGAACTGTTAATAGAGAGGGAACAGGAGGCAGATCTGGCTTATACATGGACATCTAATCTACAGTGGCCTGGTTTTGTTTTTGTTTTTGTTTTCTAGCTAGCCCCACTGCTAAAGTCTTGACATCCTTCTGAAAGGAAGGGCATTTATGGTAGCCTTTCCATGGTGGCTCAAATTATTAGTTGGAGTCAGTCTTGTAGATCTCTAGACCTTTCTTTAGGTTTAGTTTTCTCTTCAAAACAATAATGGCTCTCTCTGCCCTTTTCTGATAGTGAGATAATCAACTAAATTATTCACCATCATGGAGCCCTCATCTAGTACCTGTTGGAAATGGAAACAATCACCCGTAACTGAACACTGAGTTAATCTAGAATCCAGATGCAGAGAGAGGGCACAAGGCCAGATTGTAGAAACTCACAAAGACAGCTGACCTGAATAAGGAAGAACTAATGGGCCCTCCAGACTGATAGCTGGGAATCCAGCATGGGACTGACTCAAATCCCCTGAATATGGGTCTGAGGCCACCCAGACCGTACAACCAGGATGTATTCCTGATGCACAAAAGGACCTTGCGGACACATCCCCCATGGAGGGATATCTCCTTAACCTAGAGACAGGAAAGAAGTCCTACTTTGTACGCACCTACCGCTGCCAGCAAGGAAGATGAGACTCCAGGTAGATCTTCTTCATGCAGTTTTAATCAGGATCCTTGAGACATGTTTCCTCTGATCTGCAAGAGAGGGCCAGGGGACCCCTGCACAGGCTAAAATATCCTTGAGCTAACCAACCCCAGTGACGCACGTGGGCCCTGCAGATAGGCTACTCTAATGCAAAGGCAGACAGGCTGAACAGACTTAACCGATTAAGGGCTTGATTATGCCAGAGAGCCTTCGGGAAAGTGTAAGGCAGAATCCAGTGGCACTTTAAGGCGTGGCACTTCACGCCTCTCTACAGTTCCCCCTTTTTGTTTTAATAATGCAACAGACAAGGGTAGTGGACAGGTCTCCAGTAAAGCAGTGGACATTGTAATGACCCTGAATCCTGGTAGTCAGTCAAGTCAGTGCCACACCCGTCCAGCATCTTTTTCCTGGAGGAGGGGCCTCGGACACCAACCCACATGCAACCAGACTTGCCCTTCTAGGAGTTGCTCACTTCCAGAGCTAACTTGGAGTGCAGTGCAAAGCCATACAACCTGAGCATGAAGGATCAATACTTGTTCATGACTGCGAGCCATGCTTGGGGAGCCTGTCCTGCCTCAATGGCTGTAAATGCCTGGACAACCATAGCTGCATACCGCTTCTGAGCAAACCTCATCTTGCAAAGGCACCACAGTCCCACAAAGGAGATAAGCAACAAGAGTATAGCCATGGCTCCCATTCCTGCCCACTCTATCAGATGATCCATGGCAAGGGGAACCACGATGACAATCCTGCAGCCAGTCCCACATCCACACGTGTTGAATTCACTGCAAAGATGGTCACTCACAGCTGTACCATTAAGTCATCAAAGTCAGCAGACCAATTTTCTAAAAGATAGCTAGACAAATGTCGTGACAAATTAGCAGCATGTGTAAAGTTCTCATATTGAATTCTAGTAACACACAAACCTGGATATTTCATTTCACATCCCAATTGGGCCAGCTGCCACAAGGTATCTATTTGCTCCTTCATCAGATCAATTCTTTGGTTTACAATCATTAAACTTTCTTTTAGTTGAGCACCAATTGTGGATTGGGCATCCAATGCAGTAGCCACATTCTCTGACAAGTCATTTAGCTTACAGGCTGTCTGCACTGATGTACTCATAGCCATGGCAACCGTGACTGAATCCACAATTGTAAAAGAGATAGCTGCAACTATGGCTGCTGTAATGCCAAAATCTCTCTCTGTAGCCTCTACCAAACAGGCCATATAATCTGAAAATGCTTTTATGGGGCCCTGGAGTATCTTAGTGAGGTTACCATTCACCTCTCCCTTATTGGGCAATGACTCCCATGCTTTTATGGCAATCTGATTTACTTGTTTAAGACTTAAGTCATTTCATAAGGCTTTCCAGAGTTCAGGGCAAAAGGAATGCCCTGTACCTGGCCCCGCCCTTCCTCACTCTGATCAGGAGAAGGCACTGAAGGCATTGTTCTAGGAGGGTCCCTCTCCCTCCACATTGCCATTTTCCTCTCCCTTCACCCTCTGCCCCTTAAGGGATTGTTTCTGAACTCCTTTTATGAGGGCTTGTAATTCTTCCTCAGCCCAGCATGCTTCCTTGATGTCTCGGGAAACTGTGAACCAAGGTGCAATGGCATCTCATTCCCTTAGGAATCTTTCTAGTGTGCTTTTCTTTATTTTAAGTTTCTTTGACAAAATTAGCTCCGAAGAGCCAGAAAAATTGGATAAGACTGAGAAGTCCACATCTTAAAAATTTTACTTTCTGTTTGTTACAACAGCTTGCTCAATGCCTGAGACCTTATTGCTGCTTTTTTCCCTGTGGTCTTCAATTTTGGTCCCAACTTACCTGGGACTTCATTGCTCCTTACTGGAGACTTCATCGCCTCTTTACCAAGGGCCTTAAATTTGGTCCCAACATACCTTGGGAACTTGCCAGCACTGCCCTGACTGCAAGAAGTTCTGATCTGAAAAATTCCCGGTACGGGCCACCATCTGTAAGTGCCTACCCCTGCCAGCAAGGAAGATGCGACTCCAGGTAGATCTTCTTCATGCAGTTTTAATCAGGATTCTTGAAACATGTTGCTTCTGGCCCACAAGAGAGAGAGAGCAAGACCCGGGGACCCCTGCACAGGCTTAAATACCCTTGAGCTAACCAACCCCAGTGAGCCACGTGTACCCTGAAGATAGGCTACTCTAAAGAGGAAGCAGACAGGCTGAACAGACTTAACCAATTAAGGACTTGTTTACACCAGAGAGCCTTCACTAATGGGAAGGTGTAAGGCAGAATCCAGTGCGACTTTAAGGCATGGCACTTTGCGGCTCTCTACACTAGTCTGTACTTCAAATGAATTGACAGATTTACATGACCAACCTGGATATTATAGTCCTACAAGTGGAATGGGGGTGGGGGAATTGGAGGGGAGGATGGTGCATGTCACAGGGGAAAGAGGGTGAGAGGGCGGATGTTGGGAAGGAAGGAGGAAAGGAGGGAGAAGAAACTGAGATTGATATGTAAAATTTTTAAATTATATTACACATAAATGAATAAACAAACAAACAAACAAACAAATAAATAAATAAATGAATGAATAAATAAATAAATAAATTGTGGGATTCCAGGTCAGAGGATGGATCTATGTTTGTGTAAGTATACCAGAAAAATGAAATTAAGGAACAATTAGCAAGTAGAATAAAAATAACATGATGATGGATTTCAGAGGTAAAGGAGTAAAAAGGTAAGGTGATGCTACAACCTTTTCTCATTAGGTTAATGGTTAAAACACTCTTTGGAATAGCGAACATTTTAGAAAAAAAACAACACCAAAATGCTTCTTCAATTTTGACTGCATTTTTTCTTAATTTTTGGGGGGTGATTATGTCTGTTTTCCAGGAGACAATTTGATCTCTGTGTTGGAGTTCTCAACAGTGATCTAGGAAGCAGAATAAACATTAAAACTTAACAATGTGGGGTCAGGAGTGGATATTGTTTCCACGAAGGAAACACAGATTAATAAATAACTCTAACAATGAATCATGCATATCTATCAATATCTAAAGATAAGAAAATATTGAATTCAAGGAGACAACTCAGACTTTTTACAAATATGTACAGAAATTATCTTGGCACCAATGAGTCAATAAACAAAAGGATAATTCAATTTAATTATCAGGTCAAGTATAAAAATTATCTTCATCTCATGTAAGGAGGAAAACTCGCTTGTTAGTTTTTAACATCTTTTCTTAGTAAACTCAAAAACAAAATCTATTCATTTCCATTCGATGGACATTGTAGTTATCTGCATTTTCATTAATCAGATTCTCTTTGTGGACATGGCTGTACACATTATGTATTAAAAAGCCTTCTAAATTTGTAGGCAGTTATTAGAAAAATCTGACTTTTTCATTGGTTTAATCCTATCCTTATTTTGAACTTGTTTTTCTCTATTTATTGTGACCTTGCTATATACTGTAGTCAAGGTAAGTCTGGTCTAGAATTAACTATGTAGTACATGCTGGACCTCAACATGTGAATTTGTGTTCAAACTCCTTAGTTCTCAGATTACAGGCATGAATTACTTTGTCTTATTCTTCACATGTTTTAAAATGTGTTAATTTTTAAAATTACTTTAAATTATGTATTATTTTAAAATTTGTGTTTGAATAAAAATTCTGTAAATTTTGCATTTGTTCCCTTAGAAAGTGAAAAATTGGAGCTACAATGTCACCCTTTGAATATGTAGAATATTAATTGAATGTTAATAAAATCATATCTTTGATGAAGAAATGTATGCCTAAATATTTCAATAGACTAACATAGATATGTCTATTTATTCATACACTTTATGAATAAAAATAAAGATGAACAAAAAGAGGGCATAGTTAATTATTTTGCCAAAGTTTTGATAATCTTTATTACCAAAAGAATTATGAAAGAAATATTTAACACTGTACAATCAGAGTAAAGGATGTGTTCAATTTGTCAATTATGTACATAGCTGTCATCTACCTAATGTGTTCTCAAACAGATTTTCTATAGATGTTTTTTCATAGTAAATACTAGAAATAGTCATAATCACAGGACAAATCTTGATTATTTTTGAAAGGCATTTTAAGGTACTACATCATATGATAATGCCCAAAGAACAGAGGTCTATGTTCTGATAATGAAGAGAAACACCTTAAAACAGTATTTTGAGCAGCAATTTGGAAACAATGTTACATAAAGATAAATATTGAACTTATTCTCTACTGTGACTATGCACTAATTATAAATTGTGATTAAATGAATTTAAACAATGGTTATTAATTTATGTTAGTTGTTATCTCTTTAGTCAGCTTTGCACTTTTATAAGAGAAAACAGCCAAGACAACACCTTATTATAATAGTGTAGTGCTATTTCAAGTTTTAAAAATGAGGACATTGAACTATACACTACTTAATTAACTTTGGAAATGAAGAATTAATGAGTACATTGGCTTCTTCTTTCGTGAAGGTTAGAAAAGTGAACTGATAGCATATCCACTGCTGTAATTTAGACACTGCCTCCATTTAGCCTAGTTGCCATTAATTCTACAAGGGTTATAACCAGTACACCTTAGAGAACTAACCTAGTTTCCCTCAGTTCTAAGGTCGAAAAGGTGACCCATTATTAAAAATGGCTCTCAGTGGGGCTCAACATCATTGCTTAAAATCATATGCTTTCTGCTTCACAGCCCAATCTACTGAGAAACAGGAAAATGACTAGTTAGATAATTGTAAATTATAGCATGCCCTAGAGACAGTAGATTTTATTAGTTTCTGATTGTTCTGTAGATCAAAGTGTGATGAGACTTGGGTCTAAAGATACATCCTACAGTATATTCATAGACATCATATTTTGTTTTGATAACTTTTACAGATTAATTACTGATACTTCATCTTTTCATCAGATAGAGATACTTGACCATTACCTAAGGACTAGTCATCTCCATAGTGTAGAAAAGTGTTCCTAAATTTGCTTTAATAATTATAATTATTTGGAGTCAAATTCAGACACACATCTGAAATGTGTGGGTTTCCAAATGCCATGTTGGAAACACAACTACTTATTTCTAGTATTTCATAATTATTTCAAGAATTCACAGTTGAAGTCAGCATTCTAAGCAATGTATGAAATAATTAAAAACATCCTAAGAGTTACAGGAAACAGGAACTACTTAAGTCCATGTGGCTTACCTTTATTGAATGATTATAAAAAGAAGTTGAGGAGAGAACTGAATAATTATTTTTTCCTACTGTAATCAGAAATCTCTATTTTTATAGTTCTGAAATTTGACTTCCAAATTCATCCCTGTTCTAGTGTTTCTAACTTGGAATCTTTGATTCCCAAAAATTACTTAAGTGTGATGTTCTCTCTTTCTATAGACTGTTTTCCATTCAGAAGCTGAAGATAACTCCAAATCCACCACCTAGTGGCTGCTACCACCTGTTTCCTGACAAATGAATGTATTATATAAAAACAAGGTTCCATATCCCTTCCTTCTGCTATTTTGTCAGTAACCGTAACATGTGGCCTCTATTCTCCTTATGGACCAACACATATTTACAATCCTTAAGTACCTGGAAAATTAAAATATTTGCAAGTCAAATCTCTCAGGACTTGTCTTAATAGGTCAATTAATAGGGTAAATATGCATTTCTTATGCCAGTGAAGCCAGTGAATTCACCTATGTCATAAAGATTAACCAAGTTCAATTCACTAAGTTCTTTGAAGCAACATGGACAGAAATAATATAAAATCAGTAGTGATCTTTAATAATTAAATATAAATGAACAAAATAAAATTCAAAAAAATCTATGAATATATATAAGTATATACATATATTTATAGTCTTGCAAATTAACACATACTGAAATTATATTAAGACATCATCCAAATGTTTGATATATGAGTTACAATACATACATACATATACTATAGTGTATGTGTTTGAAACCTTCAAAATTTATTGGAAAAACTTTGGGCTTAATATAATGTAGAATTATAGTTACTGATATATAATCTCTAACTCTAAACTTTAAATTTTATGAAGTTATAAATTTATAATGAAAAATGAGTACTGCAACATAATCTCATGCAGTTTTTATGCTACTGTGCCTAGTGGTTACATTATGAAAATTATACTACAGTGCAATGTTTAGGGCTTTAAAACATCCCAGTTAGAAAAAAAAATTATATCACGACTAACACCATATATAGTTTCCATGTCTAATACCTTTATGTTCATACATCCTTCCTTCAGAGGTATTCAATATCTTTTTAGTGAGTGATGTGATGTTTTTATATATTCTAATGATGTACATTTTGATTATATATGTTTAGTTAAGGCAATTTCCATGAAAATATACAATGAATATAAACATATTCTCCCTATGTATTATTAACCTTTCTTCTCATACCAACATCAGTTATCTTTGTTCCCACTTAAATTTGCTTCTATTTTCATATTATATAATTTTATCAAATGTACATGTATGTACATCGACCTGATCATTGAGGCTATGTTGTTGCTCTTGAGCTGATTTTTAAACCATATTGGTTTGGAGTTTTTTGTTTTGTTTCATTTTGTTTTTTACATAGAATCTATTTCCCCAACCACTAAACGATTTTGATTTTTAATTTAAAAAAAAAAGAGAGAGAGAGAGAGAATAACTTAAACCACAGACTCCATAAACTCACAGTCTCACAGTTTTGGGCACTGAAACCCACTCTTGGGGTAGCATTATATTTGGGTTTTGATGCAGAATTTTTTTTTTCTGACTTGCAGACATCTGCCTTCTCATTCTGTGTTCACACAGTATCTAATTGGTGCATATCTCTGAAGAGACATCTTTTTTCCTCTTTTTCTAAGGCAACTGACTATATTGAATCTGAATCATCTTTATGACCTCATGTAAACTTACATGTCTCCTAGAAACCTTGTCTCCAAATAGGAAAAAAAGGAATATTGGACCATAAAACAGGAATTTGGGGATAATTCTGCAATAGAACCATCTCGCACTGTTTTTGGGGGAGGGTTGTTAAATTTTAATTACTGTTTAGAATTTACTAGGTGTTATAGATCTATTTAAATTGCTTTTCTGAACTTGATTTTATTTTGGTAAATGGTGAGTATTGATAAACATCTATTTTTATTTTATATTTTCTAATTTGGTGGATTAAAGTTTTTAAATATCCTTATTATTTTTTGGATATCCTTGTTTTGGCTTTTGTTTTGATCCCCTTTGTTTCTATTTTGTTATTCTCTCTCAGTCTTTTAGTAAATTTTGATGAAAATTTATAATTGTTAAAGATTTTCTCAAAGAACAAATTGTTATTTCATTGATTCTTTTCATTGTGTTTTTACTGTTGTTATTACTATCATTCCTATACTGTTGTTATTCAACCCTAACATTATATATTGCCACCTACACTTTTACATGTGATTTCTTCTTGTTTCTATGGTTTGCAGATGAGCAATTAAGTTACTTCTATCAGATTTCTGCAAATACTTATTTTTGTCTAGACAATAAGTGCCATGAGCTTATCTCTTTCAACTGCCTTTCTTGTTTCCTATATATTCTTGTATGTTCATTTTTATCCAAATATTAAAAGCCCTTAATCTCCTTAATTTCTGACTTGAGCCATATTCCATTCAGATGGGAGTTAAGTTTCCGTGAATTTGAAGTTTTCTGTTGTTGTTGATATTAAGTTTTAATCCATGGTGCTACTATATGGTAAAAGATGTTATTTAAATTTTTTGTGTCTATTGAGATTCACTTTGTATTTAAGAATGTGGTTGATTTGGAGAAAGTTTCATAAGAAACTGAGTAGATGTTAATATTCTTTGATGTTTAGCTGAAATGGTCCAAAAATTTATATTATTTCTATTTTCTTTATAATGTCAATTAACACCAACATTTGATACTCAGTTTTTCATGGGTGACCTATCTATTAGGGAGAGTAGATAACTGATGTCTCATATTATCAGTGTGTGAGGGTGATTTAAGCTGTATTAGTGTTACTTTTATGAAATTGGTATCCTTGTGCCCACATACATTTTAATGCGAATACTCATTAATTATACCACCCATAGAAACAGATGGTAAAATGTACGGTTTATTTTACAATGCAGTAATTACTCTAATACTCAAACCTCATAAAAACAGAACAAAGAAATAGAAATAAGGGACAACTTCCAATATGAACATAGATGCAAACAACCTAAAAAAAATTTGCAAAGTGATTCTAAGAATAGAGCAAAAATGTCGTTGACCCTCATCAAATATTCATCACATAAATACTGTGATGTTTCATAATATGTAAATTGGTAAAACTAATCCATGGTATAAACAAACAAAAGACAAAATACAAAACAAAAGCATGTGATCATCTCAGAAAAAGCCTTTGACAAATGCCAAAAGTACTTCATTATAAAAGTCATGGAGTGGTTAGAGAAACAAGGGGTATACTGCAACATATTAATGGCAGTTTACAGCAGCCCTTAGCCAACATGAATTAAAACAGAGAAAAATTTAAAACAATTCTACTACAATCAGAAAAATTACAAGGTTGTGGGTTGTGTATGCTCTCCACATCTATATCATACATGATGTCTATGCTATAACAATAAAAAAAAACTGCAGCAGAGGTGGAGGACTCACATTGGAAACGAAGAAGCCAGAATATCCTTATTTCAAGTTGATATAATAGTATAATTAAATGTATAAAATTACATCATGATACTCCTACAGGTGATAAATCTATTCAGCAATGTAGCCAGATACTAAATTTCTTCACAAATATCATTAAACCTATATACAATTATCAAATGGACTGTTAAAGGAAAAGGGTGAACAGCACATTTCTCAATACCATCAAATAATGAAAAATATCATGGTATAACTCTATCAAAGCAGGTGAATGATGTGTATGATAAAAACATTAATATACAAAGAAAAGAAAGTAATGAAAATAGCAGAAGATGGGAAGATCACCAATGTCATAGATCAATAAGATTAATACCATAAAAAGGGGCACTGTACCAAAAAAAACAAAACAAGACAAAATCCAAAGGACTATAAAAATAACTATAGATTCTGTCCAATCAATTTCAAAGACCTAACACAATTCTTAAGAGATGTTGAAATAAAAATTTCAGCTTCACGTGGAAGAACAAAATACCTAGGATAGCTAAAACGATTCTAAACAAAAAAAAGTACTGCTGGAGTTCAACGTGTACCATAGAACTAAAGTCATAAAAACACAGTTATTTCATCACAAAAAGGAGACATGCTAGTCAAAGTAATAGAATTGAAGAACCAGACATAAATCTACACAACTATGAACACCTGATTTTTGTTAAAGAAACTAAAAGTACCTGCTGGAGAAAAGACAGCTTCTTCAACAAACTGTGCCTGTCAAACTGAACAGATACATGCAGAAGGACCCAAATAAATCTATATGTGTTAGCCTGATCAAAACTCAGTTGCTAATGGATCAAAGAAGTCCTCAAAATAATAAGTTCACAGAACTTGACAAAAATGAACTCATTGGCAAGGGAAAAGTCTTCCTTAACAAAACACCTTTAGTCAGTTACTATGATAAATGGGACCTCCTAAACCTGAGAAGCTTCTAGACAGCAAAGGGCATCATCCTTTGGACTAAGTGGCAACCTACTATCCATCCATCCAATGGACACCTAATATCGAAAATACATAATGAACTCAAAAATCCTGATACTAAGAAAACAAATAATCAAACTTAAAAAGGGATAAGTATCTAAACATAGAATTCCCAATAGAGGAAATTCAAATGGCTGAGAGAGAGAGACAATTAAGAAAATGTTTAAAATACTTATCAAACAGGGAAATGAAAATCAAGACTACTTTGATATTTCATCTTACACCTATTAAAACAGGTTATATCATTTGAAAAATTGGCAGCTTTGCTGAAGAGAATATGGTAAAAGAGGAACTCACACATTGATATTAAGAATGTAATCTAAAACAGCTACTATAGAAATCAATTCAGTGACTGGTTCCCTGAGGAAGTTGAGAATTAATGTATGTCATGACACAGTTATACCACTCTTGGACATATACTTAAAGCATGCATCAATGCATCATCCTATAACAAAGACACTGGCTCTAACATTTACAAAGTTGTTTTGTTCACAACAGCCAGCATTTGGAAATAAACTAGATATACCTCAAGAGAAAAGAGTGACGTATCCCATACTCAGAAAAGAAAAATATGTTGTGTATGTTCTTATATGTTGATATATATATATATATATATATATATATATATAGCCAATAAAAATTAAGCTGCAATATCTAGAACCACAGAGGGTTGGTACAGGTGAAGTGACTAGGTATTAGAGTGATCTCCTCAGTAAAAGAAAATAGAAAAGTTATAGATGGATGAGGAGGTGAGAAAAGAATACATGAGTAAGTGAATGAAGTGAATGAGGGAAGGAATTTTGGGAGAAAAACAGCTAAAATTTAGGGTTATTTGAGTGGCAATATGGAAAGCTCATACAGTAGAACTTTCCTAATTATACACACATATGAAGGTGACAAAAATAAAATCTCCAAATATGGTGAGACAAAGCTGCAACTCACCATCTCTTATGACCAAATGAGGCTTCAATGCTGGGATTAGGTTAAATCAAATTTAGGTGTTGGCCAAAGGAATCCCATAATAATCCTAAAGAGCACCTGCTGTGGTCAGCACTATAGATTACTTTACACAAACTGTAAATAAATCCCCATTGCTGAAGACAGCAATTACAAAATTCATTGTAAATGAGATTGTGAACTACTGAAAGATAGAGCTTGTACCTCTAAACTCTTATGTTTGGTATAGGAACTTATTCTGCATGATATCAAAGAAGAAAGGTAAACATCCGATCAGCAAAGAACACTTACATCTACACTATTCTTACCTGCAAAATACACTACTAGTACAATGGTGACATGAATTTTTAGAGTAAACTAGCAATATCTGATTTACTTAAGAATCTTTTCAAAAGTACATATATATATATATATATATATATATATATATATATATATTGCTTAGGTGACTAAGAATCTGAGACTAGATAGCTCAGGGACATAGGCTAAAGTGAAATGCTACTATTTAAGAAAGAAGAAATAAATTTATTCCTAATGACATGCTTCTATCCCCATAGTTAAGTGTCTTGATCACTCAGCATCAGAGCTTCCTCTTTAGGAAATGGGAATAAATTCATAGATCCAAATCCAGACATCATTCAGAGAATAAAAGACCTTGGATGGAACCCACTGGCCTACCAGGGATAAGCTTTCATCAAATAGCTCCTCTTTAGGGCTCAAGAGAATCCTCTATAAAAGGCAGCTGTACTAGTTAGGGTTAGTTTTACCGTGATCAAACTTTGTAGCCAGGGAAACTCAGGAGGAAAGGCTTTATTTGGCTTTTGTTTCTTCATTGCTGTTAATGAATAAAAGAACTCAGGACAAGAATTTAAAAGCAGTAGAAATTTGGAGTGAGTAGCTAATGCAGAAGCCATTGAAAAATGCTGCTTACTGGCTTGCTTAACTAGCTTGCTTAGCCTGATTTCCTACAGTACTCCAGACTACCAACCACCCACAATCGACTGAGCCCTCTCACATCAATCACTGATTAAGAAAATGCTTACCTAGCAATAGTGGATAGGGTGCCTGAACTGGCCATCTACTATAATGAGATTGATGACTACTTTAATTGTCATCAAGGAACCTAGTGGTAGCAGATGCAGACATCCATATCCAAGTGAGCAGAGCTCCAGGAGTAGTCCTAAAGAAAGGGAGGAGGGATTGCAAGAGTGGGGGGGGCAAAGTTATGATGGGGGAACTCACAAAGGCAGCTGACCTGAGCTATTGGAAGCATATTGACTCTGGACAAACAGGGAGCCTCCATTGGACAGACCTAGGCCCTCTGCATATGTATGAGAGTTGTGTACCTTGGTGTGTTTGTAAGGCTACTAGCAGAGAGATCAGGATCTGTTCCTGGTGCTTTGCTGACATTTGATAACCTGTTCCCCATGCTGGTTTACCTCATCAGCCTTGATCGAGGGAGGAGAAACTAGGTTCTACCTCAATCTTATGTGTTATGCTTTGTTCAAGGCAATGGGAGGCCTGCCATTTTTCAAATGAAGACAGAGGAGAAGTGATTAGATCAGATCTAATCACTTGTGTAGAACAATAGTAGCAAAGGAGGAAGGGGAAACTCTGGTCAGTATGTAAAATTAATAACAAATCCTGTTATAAAATAAAAATAACTTTTTAAAGAAAAAATTAAGTGACTTACAGGCCTGGATATAATCTGATGTTATGGAAGCATTTTCTAATAAATGTCTTTCTATATGTGATGACTTTAGCTTGGTCAAGTTGACATAAATTAGCCAGCACAGAGGCTGAGTATAAGGATTAGAGAGAGGACAATGGAAAGTAGCAAGTAAACAAGGATCTCTAGTTGAGCAGGATCAAATCTATTTTCTCATGAATGTCCAACATCTTAGGCAACTTGCACAGAATCACAAAGCCTTCTGAAATTTGTATAGCTGGTAAAAGAGAGCTCAGATTGGCTCTAATGTACAATCAGTTAATTGTTGGTTTTGCACCTAGTTGTTCAGGGCCAGGTTTGACTCTGGTATCAGGACAAAAGTGTGTTTCTCTCACTGGCCCTTTTAAACATTTTGGTTCTAATTTCAGGTCAGAGTGGATTTCTTTCACTGCTCAGATTCCAGAGCCAAAGCGTGTTTCTTTGACACTGGTTTCAGCATCAGAGTGAGTTTCATTCACTGGCTGTGGTTTCAGGGCTAAGGTGGAATTCTTTGGTGGGTCCTTTAACCCTACAGTATGTTCTTCAATGTCTACTAAAGTTTGGTGTTAAAAAGAAGAAGAGGAAAAGGAGAAGGAGGAGGAGGAGGAGAAGAAACATCTACATCGCAGCTCCTATAGGTATGACATAGGGAACATCATTGAAAATACAGACTATATGGTTCAAGGGTCATGAAATCTGAAGTGGAAAAGAATCTTAGAAATGGCTACATGCCAAAGGCAGTACACTGGCAATATCAGAGAATGTGTGAATACAGATGGGGGAAATTTCCCAGGATTACAACCCCAGACAAAGAGTTTGTAAGCCTACTGACCCTTTTTCAATACATTTATCAGGGGTGATTGAACATAAAGGAGATAGAGCAATTATTGGAAGAAAGTTTCAATAAAGCATAGGATTCAGATAAAACCATCGGCTTACGGGAAACTGTTAGCTAACTTTACAAGGAGATTCTAGAGCAGAAATAACTAGAACAGAAAACCTAGGGAAAAGCTAGCCATGACATAAAATCTGTGTGTGTGTGTGTGTGTGTGTGTGTTTGTGCATGCGTGTGTGTGTGTGTGTGTGTGTGTGTGTCAGAGTGAGAGAGACAAAGACAGAAACAGAGAGAGACAGAGAGAGAGAGGGGGAGGACTAGTTATTACTGTAGAATATTAGATGCCAAATATTTTATTATTGAACAACAGGAGAAACAAAGTCTAACAATGTTTAAGGAATCTGAATGTCTATTCTGCCTATGCTAGAATTGCATGTGAAAAAGATTCAATCCCTTTTAAAAATATTCAAATGTTAATTCTTTCCAATAAGCAATTAAAAATTACTGTGACTGGGTGAAATTGTCTTCCCTAGGACAGAGCACACTAATAAATTATCCAATACCAAATGTTCATCATTGCAAATATATACACACAGGTAACATTATACAAATAGCTCTATGTATATATTTAGGGAGATACATATGCATATATATATATATATATATATATATATATATATATATATATATATTCACACATATATGTGTAACAACAACTGATGAAAGAAGCTATGCATTTGAAAGAGAAATTAGTGTATATGAAAATATCTAGATGGTGAAAGTGATTTAATGAGCTAAGTGTATTTTTATCTTTATAATTAGTAATTACATAAGTTCCAGATCTCTCTGATCACAAAGACTCGTATAGATGTTTTATTTCAACATTTTATTTAGTTCTGAAGATATTCATGGTTCTTACAACACACATTATATTTCATGGTAGTTGTAAATCTTGTCATTATTCATGATGTACAATTTTACAGCAATAAAAAATCCAAGAGTTATAAACTTATGGTGGTTGCACACACATCTTAAAGAAACACCTAGGAGCATTCTCTGTGTTGAAAGGTGACTCCATGTTAGCATCTGTAGTATTTGAACACTCCAATAAAGTTAATGCTTAGAAATCTAAAGGAAACAGAAATAAGGAGTAGCTGGCAATGGAAAATGTACATAGTTGTGAGACAAGCTGGAAATACAGGTTATATACTTCATTATAAGCATGAGACTACTAAATTCGCTGGAATCTTCTTATAACCAGTTTTCTTTGATAGTTGGGAAATAACTTAGGTTTTAATATTTACATGGTAGATTCTTGCTCTACAACAAGTTTTTCTTTTATGTCTTTCATCATTCATCCCTTGGAGTAGGAATTGCTACCCTGTGCCTTTCTCACCTTTGAACCTTGAATTTTGTGAGTTCACTTTGGATAGGTCATATTTTCTTTCCTCTGATATTATTTTGATTATTTTTTAATTGCTGAGATTTCTTTTTAGTGAGTAGAGATATCTGGGTTGTGGCATTATTTTAACATACCTGGAAAAATGTTTGTTCCTCTTCAGTCCCATCTTTATAATCCAATGAATTATTATCTACTGTACAAAATTTAGTTTGGGTGCATTTACTGATAATGCTTTTCATTTAATTTTCAAAATATTAAAATATCTCATGTGATTTCTTCATACTTTCCTTTGCATTAGTTAGCATTTTTTCACTAGTTCTTTCTGAAGAGGCTTGATTTTTCATTGTGTTCTTTATTTGCATTTTTCCTATTAGTAATATTAAACCCTTATTTTTAAAATACCCTTTGGTCATTTATGTATGTTCTCAGGTCTTGTTTTTCTTCTTTTCTTTTTGTGTTATTGATTCTGCCTTGATACTTCAATATTTGGAGTTTAGTTTTTTGATAAAATATACTTTACAAATATTTTTTACATTCTGGATGATATAACATTTATACATTAAATATTATCAGAGAAATGACAAATACTTGAAAATATAGGTATCCTTCATTTTATTTGTACTTCATATAAAGTTTATGAGCACAAAATCATGTAATAATCCTCATGAATGTGTGCATTTTTCCTTTATATCTTGGTTAGAAGCAAATTTAAACGAAGTTTGAAATGCAAGAAACAAATGATGTAAAAATATGACATCCTGTACACTACACCAAAGAAGGTATACTTAGAACAAATAAGTACATGAAATAAACATTAAACGACAACTTACTAGAGATGTGCAAATTAAAATTACAATATAACTGCCCCACATAGTAAATTGGATCAGGTTTGATGGGGGGGTTGTGTGGAGAGAGAGAATACAACAGAGACTACTGAAATTACAGGTAATTTGGGGGGCCATGTATCTAGTGCAGCATAAATGTCTAGAATTCTATAAGGCTGACCCTAGGCAATACTCCTAGTAATGGATCATAAGGAGCCTGAATTGGCCATCTTCTGTAACAGCAGGCAACATCCAGTGGGAGGACTGGGATACCAACCATTCAGAAAACTTTTGACCAAGATGTACTGGAGCAATGGAGGTGGGAGTGGCTAGCCTACAAATGGTACAGCTTGAGACCCATACCCTCATGAATAGGAACCCAATTTCCACACTCCATGGATGTGCAGGAACAGGAGGCTTGATAGCCGAGAGACCTAGAATAGAAAAAAAAAATCAGTAAAATAGTTTCTAATGATTGTCTGCTATGTTAATAGATTGGTGCCTTGTCCAACCATTACCATGAAGGAATCCTCAGGAGACTGATGAGGGTTAATGCAGAGATATTAAGTAGAGAGAGAGAGACATAGGAGAGATTTTCTTCTGGTCCCTATCCTTGGAGCTCAGAGAATTCCACAGGGGAAAATAAAGCGGAGGAAGAACAGTAGGAGTTGGGGGCATTAAGGATGTGAGGAGAACATGGCTGAGATAATCAACTAAGTTCTCCTCTTTGACATTGAAGAGGCGGTAATATATCCTGCATGGGTCTGTACCAGATAATCTCCATTTATGTTATGATTGTTAGCTGTATTTTTTGCTTGTTTGTTTGTTTCTTGGTTTATTTTTTTATCTCACTACTAACAGTACAATAGGGGGTGTTTCTGACTCTTTTTCCTATTCTTGGGACCATTTTCCTACTACTAGGTTGCCTTGCCCAGGCTTGATATGAAGTTGTTTTTACTGGTCCTATTGTATCTTGTTTACTGTGCTTGGTTGATATCACTGGGAGCCCTGCTCTTTCTGAAGGGAAAGAAGGAGCAGATTAGGGCTGCTGGTGGTGAACAGTGAGGAGCAAAGGGAAGGGAAATTGCAGTTGGAATTTTGTATGAAAGAATACATTTTTAAGAAGTCCACCAATAAAGGATAACTGCTGATAATACTAGCCTAAACCTAGAAGATTTGTAATCTTCTATGATGTTTGATAGAATATTTAGTGTGGCAGAAACTTCATTAACTCTTTGACTGTATATTAAATTCTTTTTCTAATTCTTCAATCATATACTACATCACTACAACAGTCTCCTCTGCTTCCTCTCTTCTTAATATCCTGCTCAACCTCCACCCTCTCCCTGATTCACTCTTCCTCCATTTTCCTTCAGAAAAAAATTAAAGTCTTATTTTACCTTTAACATAGGTGATGAAATAGCTTATGTTGGTAAATTTAAAGCTTATGTGTAAAAAAAATGCAGTAATTTATTTTTTACATGTTTAATTTTTAAAAATTTATTTTTTGTCATATATCATATCACTACTAGAGTTTCCCCTCACTACTGCATCCCACTCCTTCCCTTGCCTTCCTGCTTCCTCTGATCCAATCATCCTAAATTTCCTTTTTAAAGGGCAGGTACCCCAATTACGTGAACCAAAAATGTTACATTAGGTTTCAATAAGACAAGACACCCTTACCATATTAAGGCTGAACAAGGCAGCCCAATAATAAGAAAATGGTTCCACAGTGATTCCAAGTACAGGGTAAAATGTTAGCTACAGCCCCCACACAAATACACACACACACACACACACACACACACACACACACACACACACACACATGTTAAGAATCCACAAGAAAACAAATCTACACAACCACAACGTACATGCAGTATGCCTAGGTCAGTTTTATGCAAGGTACTTGGATGTCACTTTCTGCCTTTTATTCCTTTAACTTTTCCAATTTTCTTCAAACCCCTTGAAATCACCTCTTCTATCCATTCATCATCACAGTCATAAAGTTCTATATTTATGGTATCTCCAATCTATTCCTTCAAAGGTGCTGACCTTGCCTTTAAAGGCCTAATTATCCTTTTGAATTGAAAAGTTAGCATTTTTCAAAAGCCATAGATTCAATTAAATTCTAGCTTCTGAATCTGATATAATTGCATTTACTTCTGGAGTCAGTCATTTTAAGGAATCTATGAAGGCTTCATTTGGTCCCTGTGTAACTTTTCTAAGTGATTCAATTTTTTTTTTTCTAATTCTCCAATTCTGTCCAAAGCATTCAAAGATGCTGCATGAAATAAATCAAGAGGTGGTCATCATAATATAGACATTGCTTTTCTAAGTAGCATACTCTCTTCTCTAGGAAGTTGACCTGGGGAACTTTCCATACCTTTAGATTTAGGCTGTTGTTCAACAGCCTTAGCCTCTTCTCTGAACCAGGTAGTACATTGCAATTGTGGACCAGACTCCAGAACAACTTTAACCAAGTCTATCCATTCTGGGGGGATAATTCTATTACAAATTCAGCAACCTGCCCCTGTTACTGGCAGGTTTTTCCCGCTGGCTGCCACCGGTCCTGCCACCATGCTCCCGCCGCCACGTGAGCCCCAAATAACACTCAGAGACTCTGTATTTGATACAACCCTGTTGGCCAATGACTATCATTGTTAATAGGCTAGCTCTGTCTTAATTATTAACCCATTTTTACTTATCTAAGTATTTCCACGTGGTCATCTTATGGGGAGCTGTGGCCGGTGTCTTCCTTCCTCCCCGTCTACATCTTGATTCCTACTTAACACTTTCTCTTTCCTCCTCCTCGTCTCCTAGCTCTGCCTATCTAGTTTTCTATTGGCCAACAGGGCTTTATTAATTAACCAGTATGAGAAACATATTTACAGAATAACATCTCCCATATGAGACTACTGTTTCCTTGAATTTCTTTAAATTTAACATTGGCACAGGAGTCCTATTTACTCTTATAAAGCCTCTATCACTTGGCAGTTCCTGTAAGATTCTGGAAATATTAAAGTAGGTTGAAAACCTTAGTCTGTTCCTCTCTAACATTATAATGCAATGCTGAACTTGGTTATTCTTTTAATTCCTCTGTCTTGATTGGAATATCTCTATGGTCAGTTTTAAAATGTTTTTCTAAGGCCTTTATCTTAGCACTCATACCCTCCAATGTTTTTAGAGATAAACCAAGAATTATAAAAATGACAGCAAAGATTATAAAAATTATAATTAACAGCATGTCAATCCAGGTTGATTATCCCTTCACCTAATTTTGCATTTTTAAACCATGCTTTGTGTAATCATACAGAGATCTAGCTGCATTGTAATTGTGTTTCCCATTTTTAACACGGGAAAGCAAGGAAAGCAATCTTTTTTAAACTTAACGCTTCCTTTAAAAATTCCCAATAGCCTTACCAATCTTCAGACAGTGTCAGTGAACTGTGAGGTGCTGCATCTATGAATCAGAAGACCAGCAAATGGCAGTGAGTTGAGAGTGTCAGCCTGAGGACAGGTACTGCCAGGAAAGTCCACAGCCCATGGGAACAGGACATAGGGACAGAGAGAGAGAGAGAGAGAGAGAGAGAGAGAGAGAGAGAGAGAGAGAGGAATTAAGAAGAAAAAAGAAAAGTATCTTGCAGGTATATGAAGGCAAAGGCCAGCTGTTCTAAGGTAGGTAAATTCTGTGGCATTTGGGCATTTGAAGCCCAGGAGCCACTGGAGTTTGGGTATCAGCTGAAGACTAATCAGAGAAGCTACAACAGACAAATCCCAAACTTACTCAAAGACTTGGAAAAAAACTATGTGACTCAAAAGAGTCTTGGCATGTTTTTATAAGTCCATCAAATGAATATTCACAACATTTCAATTAAAGTGCAAATGACTAGTCATAGACATACACCATAAACAGTAGAATGGAAAATATATATGCCTACATTATGAAATGCTATTATTAATAAATTAGCAATAAAATTGCCAGAACTAGTAACAGCTCTAGCACTATGACTGAGTTTGAATATAAGCATGCTTCATTAATAAGTTACCCAAAGAGTTAAGTATATAGATTTCCATTGTTGTGTAAATTCCAACTGAAGTATAAAAATACTGACAGTGGTAAAATATCAGACCTTAGTTCCTTGTTAAAGAAACCAGGAACACATGGGAGAAGTTTCAATAGACATGAGAATCTATCATGAGTGATGAATGTCATTATTTTAATTTCTCTGATGGATGAAGAAATAATTATGACCATACATCAAACTGTACATTGATACTACTTGTACTATGCTATTTATTTATATTTTAGTAAGTATCAGAATGCTTATCAGAGTAATAACTTTATATCATTATATTATTAGAGTTTGGAATTTGCACATTAAAACAAGAATTTTCATTATGGAACCACACTGTACATCTTTTCTTATCTTTCTAATAATTTCTCAACATGAGACAACACTTTCAAAGGGTCATCACTAACTTCATTTGGTCATTAAGGGTTAAAAGGACAGCTTTTCTGAAACACTAGTTGCATGTTTATTAATTTTTGTTTTCTATAAAGAACTGATTGATGGGCTTTTCCAATCAAAAGGATAGTTTACTTCTCTTGAATTACTACTTCCTCCAAAATGAGAAATTTGTGTTTTCCTTTTTCTGGAATAGGGAGCTATATAAGACTCAGGAAGTTTAAAAAATGCATGCCTATACATTTCTAACGAAACAATTCCTCATAATATTAGATGATTAACAGGACTATGCTCAAAAAATATGAATTTTCTAACAGGGTGGTAAAGAAAAATAGTTCCCTCTCTCCTTCCCTCCTTCCCTCCTTCCCTCTTTCCCTTTCTTCCACCCTCTCATGCCTCCCAAGTACTTTTCATGAGCTGTGACCTATGCTGGAGTGAACTTTGCTGCTATGTGCCATAATACCATCCATGCATGCTTTATAAGAAAGCATTCATCCATACTCTTAAAAGTGAGCCCAGTAAATGTACTATTTTACTAATTTTGGCATGAATAGTGTCATTTTTTATGATTTGCCATTGGTGACCTACTTTAGATAGTCATTTCTTCATATCACTCCAGGAAAAAATCATATAAGATCTCAAAAGAAATAATTCTAGATTGTGCAATTTATTCTCTTTTATAAAAGATAATTCAAAAAATTATTTAAAGTATTAATATCAATAAAATAGACTTTTCTAGCATCTCCATATTTATCTTTATACAGTCTCCATTTTCTTCCATTCCTATTATATATTTCATTTAAAATGTTCGTATGTTAACAACAAAATTCCATAGATACTTCAAGTCTTTTCTATTTTGATATTTACCAATTTTATATATAATTGGAAACACTTAAAAGCAATGGTTATCATATCTGTCATGGAATATATAGTAACAAAATAGATATATACTAGCTAGAATAAGTTTTTATTAGATAAAAATCAATAAGTATTGAATATATAATATGTTAAGCTGTAGATACTCAATTCTAAGAAGCCAAGATGACAAGGATTCAGTAGAATTAAGATTTCTTTAGGACTATCAATTTTTTTCCACTTCACTATTGGGTGGTAATATAGGGTGGTACAAACTTTAAAGTGATTATATAGTTTCCATTTTTAAGAATAATCTTATTTCATCTAAATTGATTCTCCGTCTCCTTTACTTATTTTAAATTATAGAATTCATTTTTATTTTTATTTTTTCTTTGTGTGTGTGTATGTGTGTGTGTTATTATGAGTAACTGAGTACAAGAGCCTGCAGGTGACAGAAGTATGGAAATCCCTGGAGCTGTATTTATAAACTGTTCTACATTGCCTGACCTAGCTGCCGGGAACTGAACTCAGATCCTTTCCAAGAACAGTAAGTGCTCTTAACTGCTAAGCTATCAATCTTGTCCCTTTTTGTCACTTTGAAATTCTTTACCATATTAATCTATAAAGCAATCTATGAGTACTAATGATTTAGAAAAAATTAATGCATAAAACATATTTGAGTTTGAAATATGGCATATATTGCTACTGAAGAAATATTAATAGTACATAATGATAAAGTATCTAACAGTAGGGAAACAAATACCAAAACAATGAGTATTTTTTTAAAATAATGTCCTTCATTGGGCTTATCAATAATAACCAAAGCACTTTCCTAGGAAAGTCATTTATTTGCCAATTAAAAACTCTATTTTTGAATGCCTGCAATACTTTGCAAAATAAAGCAATTTAAATGTACAAGTGAGAATT
The DNA here is from genome assembly GCA_030556225.1 of Cricetiscus sungorus. Classification (NCBI taxonomy): domain Eukaryota; kingdom Metazoa; phylum Chordata; class Mammalia; order Rodentia; family Cricetidae; genus Cricetiscus; species Cricetiscus sungorus. The sequence goes on along the minus strand of JANBXA010000741.1, from coordinate 33,662,179 downwards.
TGTCAGTTTTCATCCTGTATATTAAGTCAGCAATATTTTTGTTGACAGAAGGAAATTAATCATTAATGTTGCAATACTTTAAGAAGCGATGGATCTCTGTTGCACCCAAACTTTATTAAAGTGGCAGTGGACATATATTAAGTAGAGGAAATATTGGCATTTTCCTAAAGCCAGACCACAGTGGAAACATTTACTTGCTTCAAAAATTGTTGAAGTCATTGAAATGATAAACATTACACTAAAATTGCACCAAAGATACAGCTCCTAGCAGAAACAAAATTACAGGAACAAAGTAAACTTGAGATTTTACCCAGCAAATTGACCATAAGGTACAGTCTTTTTTAATAACGCATTACAAACAAAACACAGATGACAGCAACTTACCACATTTTATAGAAGAGTAAATTATTTTGAAACTAAAACCTGAATTTATAAGTGATTACGGATTGTGCATTATACAAGTCCATTGCTTCAGCAAGGACCACTGCTCTCTTGTTCTCCCTTTCCATTCTAAACCAATCTGTTCTCTAAGAGCAATCCTGAAGTTTTAACCTGTTTCTTTTATTCTTCTTTTCCTTCCTTTTCCTGTATCAAAAGGAAATGTTCTTTGTAGATTTGTATGAATACACAAGGAAAGATATTTTGATAATGTAGCTACATATGCATTTATTGTTCACATACTATTATTTCGTAAGTAATAAAGTAGAATTCAAAGAAGTTAGAAAGAGCCCATCAAGAACAGAATGGACTTGTTTTTGCTTTCAGTTTCCCTCAAAGATCATGAATGTGTCAGTGTACTGACTGCACTGATTTCTTTCATTACTTTTCACTTGTGCATGTTTGAGTGGTCACTTTCTTCAGATGCCTTTCTCTTTATTTTCAGTCACAAAGAATAGATGTCATACTTTTTCTCCAAATACCAAATTGCTTTATCAGTGAATTTGGAAATAAAATAAAAATTTCTTATTTTGAAAAACATCCGTTCTTCCACCTAATTTCAGGACATTACTCATTGAGTAGATATTTAAAAAAAAAAAAACATTGTGACTATTTTGTACCATTTTCTTTAAAGTGGATTTTGAATCATCAGTAACATTTCAGAGATTATCATCAAAAGTAGTCATATAAGTAATTATAGATAGATAAAAATATATTTAGGAAGTGCAGACTTTAGTCATCATAAGGTAAAAGCATCTTTTGGTTGACTTTATGAACTCCTTCAAACTTGGAATTCTGTAGCACAATATGATACTGAAGCATGGAAATGAAAATATAATAATCAATACAGTGTCTGAACATTTTTCTTGTATTTCTTGTTGTTGTTAAATTTCTGAAAAACCACAATCCATTACAAACAACAAATGCTTAAAGAAATCATACAGATATACATTTAGAATTTTTTTTTTTAAAATCAACTATGGAGTGCTATATCTTTAGGGCATTACTGATATCTATGATTATTTTGCCTATTTTTTAGGGAAGGGATTCATGTGCCAAGATCACCTGACTTCAAACTCCTCTATATAAAGGTAGCCTTCACCTCCTGGTATTCTGGTTCTAACTTCTTGAGCACTGAGTTTACCACCTCTGCTTGTGTGGGTGGCATCACAGGTCTGATTTTCATGCAGTTAGATTATCGTCACTAAACAAAAAGTATGTCTATAGAAGTTTTTAAATTAACGAATTTTGTGTTTCTAAACTAGATTTCCCCAATGACTGAATGTACAAGATTATGATGTATAAAGACCACCCCCCTACATTCGCTGTACAACAGGGACTTGATCCAGATCAATGACTCACTGCAATGCATATGCATATTTTATGGGTCAGACAGATTGTACAAAGGGACCCACCACAGCTACCAATGCCAATAAAATGAATAAAAAGGTGCTAGAATGATGGAGGAGTGAGGTGCTTTTTGTTTGCTTGTTTTATTTTTATTTAATTTGGGGCAGCAGAATTCTGCAGGGGTGATGGTGGATATGAAGAGACTGGGAGGTGAGTGAGATAGCATGTGAAATTCCAAAAAATCAAAAAGGAATTATGTTCGAATAAATATTTATGTCTAAAATATACAAATTAATATATTAGTTTAAAACAAGTGGTGATGACAGGTCTAGAATTCCTGAGAAACTGACATACTCCAGGGAACAGATCTGGTTTCAAATTTTAAAAATAACATATGTGTGATCTCAGTGAAGGAGTTTTAAAAATGATTTTTGTATTTCTTGTTTACAGTGAATGCTTGGGTAATCTTTGTGCACAATTTTGTACACTCAGCCACTAAGCAAATCTAGTTTATGAACATAAAATTTATTAATTCAAATGTTTCTATAGACATACTTTTTGTTTAATGTATATAATCTAAATACATGGAAATCAGACCTGTGATGCCAGCCACACAAGTGAGGCTGTAACTTAGTACTAAGAAAATTAGAACTGGAAAACCAAAAGAATGGATAAGGATATTTAATAAGCACATATGAAAAAGGGTCAAGCTTGTTTGCTCTGAAAGCCTCCTCCCTGTGGCTGAACTTGGACAGTACCAGAAGGTGCTATATAAGCTTCCAAAGTGGGGAAAATAGTACAATCTAGCTGAGATCTTCATGCACCACAACAGTGTCCAGCATCAAAATATTCTAAAGATTCAACAGTGACGCACATATTTTGGTGGAAACAGTTATTGTTTAGTTGGGTTTAGGGCTCACTAGTCAGGACTGAAAATGTGACTCATACCCTAGCCAGCTACCCTGGGTTAGTAAGGCTGTGGATTTTGAATGTGAGGCTACCTAAGCAAATTTAGTACAAGAGCATAATTCCTTGGTTTTATACCCATCAATAAATGAAACCTACAACCCCTCATCAAAGAAACCACAGAGACCAAAAAACCAAAAAGAAAAAAAGAAACCGAAAACTAAAGTGGATCAAATTCAGAAAGAAAACAACAAATCCTAGTATGCCAGACCCTACGATTGAAGCCTCAGCTTCAACACAGCTTCTGCATCTAGGACTTGGAGAACATCAGGAAAGAGGAGACAAAAGGATTGTAGGAACCAGAGGTCTACGAAGTTTGCTGTGAGATTATATCTCCTATAAATGATAAGAAAAGTTTGTACTTCAATAGGATGGCAGCCTACAAAACATCCAAATGATAACAACAGTTAAAAGACAGGTATAGTTGGAATTTTCTTTGGGCCACCCACCAGCTTCCAAATAAAGTCATGAATACTTATTAAATGTGGATGCTTGGCCTCAGCTTAGATTTGTCTTACTAGATCTTTTAAAGTAATTTAACGTGTTCGCATTAGCCTACATTTTGACTCAGAGTTTTTTTTTTTTTTTTTGTTTGTTTGTTTTTTTTTAACTTTCATTCAATATGTCCTTCTTTCCTGTCTTTTTTGTGTCTGACTGGCTTGTCCCCGGCATATCCCTGGTATGTCTTTTCTTTCTTCTCCAGGGAGTTAAATCCTCCTACTCAAACTCTCCCTATAAACACTTCCTTCACTATTGGAAAGTTAGTTTTTTTGTTAGATCAGTCAGGTCCCTTATGCAAGCAAGGGAAAACAGTAATGCATTTTTATATTATTAAACAATAAAACACCTCTTTATATAATTAAACAAATATCCCACAGCATATAAAAATGCAGCATGTCTTCACATGGTTAATCAAAAGGAACACATATTTGCGCAGATAAACCAATATTTCACAATAGACAGGTAACGTGTAAATGGAAAAAAATCTTACTATGTCCCATGACTAGACAAATAATTATAGAACACTAATGACTACTTAGGTGGGGGGAAGTTAGTCTTTCCAACATATGAGCTCTTAATTGATTATCTAATACAATGTAGGTAGACTTCAGATCATGTATAAAAGTGTACTAAATAGACTCAGTAGATGTATTTATATATGTATGTGCATATAAAGCATGAGTGTTTTAACAATTATAATTTAAAATAATACATTTAAAAGTTATTGGTGAGATGAGAAGAATTGGAGGAATGGGACATTGAAAGAGCTTGAAGGAGGAAAGGGGACAAGTGATGTAATTATATCATAAAGTTAAAAATACATACGGTTACATGGGTTCTTGGTAAAGAAAGTCAACATGCTAGTAAGAGAAGAATTTTTGTGTGTTGGGGTGGGTGTTTATTGTGCTATAGAATCATCAGTCATTTGGATGAGGATGTGATAAATGTAGGGATTTATGTGTATGTACACTCATGCCTGTAAAATCTAGCTGTATCGTTGCATGTCTTTATCAGTTGCTTCCCACCTTATTAACTGAGGTAGGCTCTGACTCTGTATATGGAGTTCTACTTTCTAGCTAGTCTAATGAATGTGTTTGGAAAATCCATGTTTGGTTCCAGGTTTTCTTAACAGGTGACCTCAACACATGTGTGATGGCAGAATGTCCTTCTGTATACTGTGAATAAGTGTTTCTCTTATTGGTTGATGAATAATTGCAGTAGCCAGGTAGAAAGTATAGGCAGGGCTACCTGACAAGGAGAATACTGGAATAGGAATAGTGAGTGAGTTTCAGGAGGGACGCCTGGACATTGTCTTGTAAGCCAAGAGTAGAGATACTCAGATTAAAAAAAAATGAGTTAATAATTAAGAGAGAGCTAGCCAAATAAAAGCCAAACATAGATCCAATAGTTTATAATTGACATAAGTTTCTGTGTGATTATTAGAGATTGCACTGCTGCAGGACCATGTGGGAGAGAAACTCTGTCTACATCTGCCTTATTTTCATATGTGTTTTAAGTATCTGAAGGTTCTCACTCTCAGGCAAAAAGTATCTCATCTGCTGAGCCATTTTTTGCCATACACAGCCATATTTTTAATTATTTCATTAAGATAAAGAAACTAAAATAGATTGATTTATAACATTCCTACCAGTAAATCTGCTATGATTTCATATAATGAATAGTAGTCACAGTTTTAAATATTGAAAAGAGGCTTCATAGATGTAATGTCTGATATCATTAGAAAATGCAATCTCAAAGAAAACTCTATGATCTTCTGGCTCTTACAAGCTTACTACCTGCATGTCCACAGAATTCTTTGACCATAGGTGAAGAAGTTGTTTGTGCATGTATCCATTGGGACTACATTCCACAAGTCTTCATTTTGATTAGTTGTGGTTTTCAGTAGCTGTCTCTGTCTTGCAAAGTGGAATATCCTTGATGTAGAATGAAGAATACACTTAATGTAAACTTATTTTATGAGTATAAGTTCAAACATTCATAGACAAATAAGACATGTAAGGACATAAAATAATCAATGACAAAAAGCATCTACCCTGCTTTAACAGGGAAAACTAGTACCATGAGTGGTAGTCTTTCTCAGGGAAAAGCACACCAATTGATTACCTAGTCTAAATACCCAGTCCTGAAAACATATATACAAGTAACATAATACACTGAAAATGATTTATTTACGGGTATATGTATATACAAATATGTGTATTCAATAACTAGTTTGAAAAAAGAGGCTAGGAATTACAAGGAAGAGGAGGACCATTATATGAAAGAATTTAGTGGAAATAAAGAAGGGAAAAATATTGCAATTATGTTATATTACTAAAAATAGATAAACAAGGCACTTTTCAACATGGATGTCTTTTATGCCTATGTAAGTTTTGTTTTATAGTACTTCCACATATATTTATCTTGTCTGGGGATTAAACATATATTGTTTGTCATTTCCTTTGTAGTATATAATCTGATTTATTTTTATTTGTAATAAATTTTCTTTAATCTTTCTCAATTATAACTTGTTTTATATCACCTAAACATATCATAGTATATAGAAGCAGGTAATATTATTAATAAATATTGACAATTGTTGATTATAATATAGCTAATTCTTTGAACCCACCAAGCAATATCAGTGATTTATTTTCACTTCCAAAGTCACCCTTGGAGTACAAGACTATTTCAAATGCAAGGTCAACATAGCCCCTATCCTAATATTAATCTAAAATGTGTTGATGTTTAATTAACAAGTCATTCTGGAGGAAATGTGAACAGAGTTAATATTAAAAACAGAAATGAGCATGCACACAGGGACAGACCTTTTTTATAACTCTATAAATACCTTTGAAAAAACAATTGACCAAATGCCTGTACTTTATGATAATAGTAAAACTCTTCTTTTGCTACACCCCTCTTTCACTAGTTTCAATGCTACATTCCTAGTTTAGGAAGTAAACCCAATGGTTATATGATATACTTAATGATAACTCTTCCATTTAGCTTTCATACACAAGTGGCTAACAACTGTGAGTCAGGAAAGAAAAAAGTAATTTAGACATTCTAAGCAATTTGTATCCTCCATATCCTGCAGTCCATGTGAGAGTAAGCCCTGGTTTAAAAGCATCTGATTGCATATCATTGGCAATCGTTTTTACAATTGTCATGACTCAGTGTTTTCTAGTAAATGCAGAAATAGCTCTGAGGTTAATCTTCCATATCAAAATAAAATGAGCAGCCACCTGCTCCAATGGCCTCTCACTGCTCTGAATGGGTTGACAGGCCAGAAGAGCAGCTGGAGAAGGAAATGCCTCCCACTGCCAGTGGTGTGTTTACCTAACACTACTTCAACTAATTCTACTTCAGTGTTCCAATGATATTTATCACTGTCTTACTACAAAAGCCATGTATTTGATTAAATATTTTTTTGAAAAATTCTTTCACTTTCAGGAGCTGAGAATTTCGTCAGCAATTAACTTTCTAATAACTTTTAGCTTGTGTATATTAGAATTTAAAAACTAAAATATTATATAAATATTTTTCTACATTTTTGTCAATGACATTTGATCATCTTTTGACTTTAAAATATCTAATAAATATACATCATGATTAAAAACTTCTGCTTTCTTTATATGATGGTCTATTATTATCTACCCAATATTGGATAATTTAGGTGATATTAAATGACTTTTTTAAATATCATTGGAATTTCATTGGTAATAAATTTCTACAAAAAATGTTTTTAAAACTCCCTTGAATTACTGGACAGGTAAAACAGAGATAACATATGACTTTCTGCCATTGATTTTGATTGCCCAATAATAGATGATAAGACTCTATTGCTTAATACACTACATATGCCATTTGTAGATCATAGACAAAATAACTTTAAATGATCAGGCAACTCTTTCTTTATTAGATGTATTTTATTTTTGTGCTGCAAGGTGCTATTATTCTTGCTAGAGACGAAAGGACAAAGCTGGTTTTTGCTTATTTGTTTGTTTGTTTTCTGAGCACTATATTCTGCATTCTATAATATCTATGTAGTGTGAGAAAAAAGTGCCAACAGTGTTTATAGGATTCACCAATAACTTTCATAATTGGATGTGAAGTCTATCCAAAAGTATTCATAATTAGTATTTTTTTATACAAAATCAAAACCTATTGCTAGGGAAATCATAGGTCCATAATTTTGTATTTCTCTCAGCCTTTCTAATAAAAATTTCTTTTTTTGCAGTGACTACTGGTAAATTTTCAGATGAATATTTAAAAGAATATAGTTGTGATAATAGGTTATTGTGAATACCAAGCTACTGATGGGATATATACACATAAACATACATATGCATATGCATATAAACCCTTCTGTAAGAGCTCAAATCAAATTGTGGGATTCAGGGTCAAAATAAAATGTAAGGGCTGGATGATTTGAGAAGTTTTGTACTTCTAAGGGCATTATATGAAGATACCATTGATACATTCATAGAAGCTGTTTACTAGATTAAGATGTGCACAATATTAGGCCAAATAGCAATTCCAGCAAAAACAGACATAGGTGCTCTAGGGTATCCACATTTACTTGAGAAGTTATTAGTAGTTATTAGAAGATATTTGCAGTTGAAGGCTACTAAATACTGAGAGCCACTTTACATTGGTGGGGGTGATAGTGACCACCAATAGGTTTTGCATTTTTCAGTAGATATTCCCACATCCATTCACACAGGAGTAGTGTACTTTGGACATGGTGGTTTACTAAGATACATGAAGAGATAGAATTGTGAGGAGTATCTGCTAGGATTATCCAGGCAAATTTAGAGAAATAGAGTTGATCACACGATGAAGATATATTGCATTTATAGCTATTTATATATATATATATTTATATATATATATACACACACACATATATATATATATGTATATATATATATATACATATATTATGACATAAACAATAAGCAAAATTCCAAAGGCTACAATGCACTTTTCTATTTTATTTTCCAGAAATTTTGAATCAATTTCCATTGCACCAATATGACAGAAACCTCCACTAATATACCTGTTTGTAAATGCTTAATAAGTTGTTATGTCTACCTTTCTGGCTTAGTGGAAGATTAATATAACTTTATTATTATTATCCTCTCTTGGGTAAAGGAATCAAAAAACAAAAAAGAGAGTGTGAAGTTTAAAACATTAACCCATTTGTCAGATCCCATAAAAATAGCTCTGCTTCATAGTGACTCAAGGTCAGAGAGTTCAAAACTGTCCTTAGTAAGTCATAAGACCTAAAGGTATAAGGTGTGGCCACAGTAGGATGATTGATATTGGCCTTGGGTGTCTTATCTAAATAACAATAGAGTTTGTATGAGGTGTGGTTACTCTTATCCCTCAAGGCCAGATAATGAGAAACATTTCATCTAAGGGGTGTTTACCATATCCTTGGATAATGAAGAAATTCTATTCAGTATACAAGATGCCACATTCCCCATTTTGATTAAGGTATTTAAGAATGGTGAAGAATAAACTTGGCACATTCAGTATTCACTGAATTTCCCTCTTGATTCTACCCTGTGTTTCTGCCTTCCTCTTAACACTCTCCCGTAATGTAAGAAACAAGGCTAAGTTGTCTGGTTTTGATGGTAGCCCCACAAAACCTGTTTCCTGCACCCATTAATCATGAATGTGTTATAAGTAAGCTCTCTATTGTGATAATTTTTTTTCTAATGAAACTGTAATATGTGTTTGAAATTTTTTTAATTAGTAAGCTTAAATCCTGGTCCCTTCTATTTGTCACTTATGTTTAATACCCAAATTAATATAATTATCTTGATGTATTTTATGTTATCATTTTTAATATAAACACATTTGAGTCTTTAAAATAGGATACTAGCAAAAATATGATTTTTGTTCAATTAATTTCACTCAGTGAATCATGTTAAAATTTTATTTACTCATTGATGTGAAATTAATACATAACTACTTTCCCAATTTCTATCTGCCTGTCCCTTTCTCCCTACTTTATTATTATCTTTTATAATTTTCTTCCTTTAGAACAGTATATACCTTTTGCTTTGTTAGTTTTATTTTTCTTCTTTTGGTGTTTTCAAGAAGAAGGCGGTAATTCTCAACTCCAGAACATCATGCTTCAGAGTTTGGCCCAGTTATTTGTACATTGAGTTTATTCTGTTTTTCTATAAAATTATGGCCTGCATAAAGGTGTTGAAAATATGCACTTCTCTTTACACATTCATAGCTCTTCAAGACATATGGGTATACTTTAGTTAGGTTGCAGATGTATTATTGAATTAAAAAAATACAGTCTTGTCCTACATATTACATACTTAAAAGTTATATCTCAATTATAAAATTCTATCATAGAGAACTCCCATGTAAATACATGGGAAAATTAAGTCAAAAATAAGAGACAACAATTTATGTGTCTCAAGATATACTACACAGGTATACTACACTCAGACACTGGTGTCCTAGAAGAGTGTAGTCTTCCAAAACTCAAAACACTAAAAAGAGAAAAGTTCATTCCAAGGAGTATGATTCAGTATGGGTACAAAATTAGGATATATATTCTGAAAATTCTTGTATAAATTTGTGTCTAGAACATACCCTTAGTTTGAGGTTAGCAGGAGGGTAGCACTTACACTTCAAAAAAAGGTAGAAAAATATTATCATGTGTTTTAGATATCATACCAATAATAGCAAGTCTGATGTTCTAAAACATAGGGAAACCTCTACTAACATAACTCCAGATTATGACTTGCTAAATTTACTAATTGATTAATAAAAGTTTAAGATAAAATTGAGGTAGCCAGTCAAAAAATCAGAAAACTATATTATTATTGCATATTCAAATCTAACCATCTAACCAATGACTATCTAAAAAAAAAAAAAGAACTTTTCCACAATGTTTTCTGAATCATAATTAAAAGTGTGTTTTGCAGATAAATCCCTTAAACGTGGGCTACAAAACTATATATTTTGATTGGTTGTGATTTTAAGCAGTTGTCTCTATTTGCTAAAATTGCCTTGTTGTAACTTTTTTTTCACATTAACGGAAATAACTCTGGATTGGGGATAAAGATGATAACTTTAAAGTTTTCCAGAAAAAAAAAAAGATGCTGTGAGGATATTTTTTAGCTAAAATTGTTATATAAATCTTACAGAATCCACTCTGTTCTGTACCATTTACTGAAGGTAGCTTTATTAGTGTTCATCATAAAATCAATCAGATGAGAACAAAACATTTGAATGACTTTAGAATAAAAGCAACACAAGATCAACTAAAAGAAGAGTCTTTATTACTAGGGAAATTAGAAACAATAGTTTGAAATCTTTTTAATGTACTTGAATCTGGTAAGACAGCTAATTATAACTTTTTTGTTTGCAATGATATTATTCAAGTGGCTTTTTAACATCACTAATGAATGGCAAGGTCTACAAAATAAGAAAAGCAAACGGGAAACTCTTTTAAAATGTGTTATTTATATCTGCTGCAGGATAGAGGATTAAAATAAAGTTGATGGATAATAAACAATTTTTTAGATTATTACATGGTTTAAATTTTCAGTGGAATATACAGTATTTATACACAACAATTATCAAAGAATTTCTAGACTTTCATAGCCCTCCCATATGCTATTACAGTATATCTCTCGATAATCTTCAATCATCTTTATTAAAAGAACACCAAAACCATTCCATCAAAAATAGTCAAATTTCCTTATTCTTTTGTTTTAATCAATTTTGCTTTTGTATAAAGAAAATGCTTCAAGCCCTCAACTCCCTCTGTCCTGAGATGTTTTTATTGGTACCATATTGGCTCATCTTCTGTAATTCCACATTGCTCACAATGTGATCTTTAAATGAGTAAATATAAAGCATAGATCATTTTAAAAGACTCATGATCTGCCATTGGCCTTGAGCATGATGTATTTGTTTTTACCAGGTTGAAAAGATGCTAAATGAGATATCTTCTGGTTCTCTATGCTGGTTCTTTGAGATATATATATCTATAATTGATGTGAGATGTTTCTTTAAATATGTTTCTCTTAATGGTGAATGAATAAACACTGTTGGACAATAGGGATGCAAGAAAGGTGGGACTAGAAAAGATGGAAGATTCACTTAATGCAATGAGCTTCTCTAGTAACACTGCTTTCACGGTGTCCCATAAGCTCGGGTATGTTGTGTCCTCATTCTTGTTGAATTTTAGGAAGTCCTTAATTTATTTCTTCATTTCTTTTTTGACCCATATATGACACAATTGCACATTGTTCAGTTTCCATGAGTTTGTAGGGTTTCTGCGATTTGTGTTGTTGAATTCCAATTTTAAAGCATGTTGGTCTGATAAGATACAGGGGACTATTCCAATTCTTTTGTATCTGTTGAGGTTAGTTATACCACCTAATATGCGGTCGATTTTAGAGAAGGTTTCCATGTGGAACCTTATGTTTGGATGGATTGTTCTATAGATGTCTGTTAAACCCAGTTGAGACATAACTTCTGTTAGTACTTTTGTTTCTTTGTTGAGTTTCTGACTGGTGGTCCTGTCTAATGGGGAGAGTGGTGTGTTGAGTTCTCCCACCATAAGTGTGTGAGGTTTTATGTGAACTTTGAGTTTTTGGAGCTTTTCTTTTATGAATATGGGTGCCTTTATATTTGGGGCATAGATGATCAGAATCGAGACTTTGTGTTGATGGATTTCTCTTGCGATGAATATGAAATGACCATCTTCATCTCTTTTGATTAATTTTGGTTTGAAGTCTAACTTGATAGATATTAGGATAGCCACACCTGTTTGCTTCTTGGGTCCATTTGATTAGAAGATCTTTTCCCAGACCTTTACCCTGAGGTAATGTCTTTCTTTGAAGCTTAGATGTGTTTCTTGTATGCAGCAGAAGGATGAAATCTGTATCTACTCTATTACCCTGTATCTTTTTATAGAAGAGTTAAGATTATTAATGTTGAAGAGGAGCAAGGTGCATTGATTGTTAAATTGATTTCAGGCAAAAATAAATATAGGTACACACACACACACACACACACACACACACACACACACACACTACACAAAGATAGAAATCACTCTATACAAGCAAAAGTCCCATAAGGTAGAAAATGCCAAAATACTGCATTATGATTTAAAACATCTGGAAAAAACACCATAGAGTAGGCCTTCAACTGGCAGGTATGGCACCTTCCCTTTTGTGTGGTTTGTATCCCCAGTGAGACTGCATGAAAGAAAATATTTTTCCTTTTTAAACAGTTGGCAGAGATAGCTACTTTGTTCAGTTTGTTCTCCTGATTTTATAATGTGTTAGAGTTTATCATTGAAGAAGGCAATCTGAAAATTTGTTAGTGAATTTAATTTCTATATAAGGTTCCCTTACAAACTAAAATTAGATGACCATATTTTTGGAAAATAATATTTCCTATTTTATTAGCAGGAGGAATGTTATAAAGATGTGATTTAAAACTTTATGTCACTTTATGAAATTGAACATGATAGTAGGTTTATTACAATAATTTTAATGCAATGATTATAATATTAAATTGGAAAGTAGGAACTCGTCATTATCTATAATGACTAACCTAGTTCAAAATATATTTTCAAAAACTATCAAAGAGAGTAGACTTTTAAACACATTTAATACACCTGATTGGTGTGAGACATGCAGCCTAGCTTTGGATCCATATATTACTACCTGTCCTATGTGTGTTCTCAGGTAAAGGAACCTGTGTAAAAAGACTCTAGCTTGGCAAGGAACAGTAGTCCCTGGGAGATTATAGGAATTTACAAATTTCATGGAGATTGCAGCCTCTGTTCTGTCTCACTATATTGATGATTCTTTGGTAGAGTTTTAGTTTAGTTTTGTTTGTCACACATGAAATAGGATTTTTTTCCTGGAAATTTTGTTCCTTTTCCAATAGTTTTCCCCTACAATTAAACATTAGTTTAATGCTTCTCAAATCTTTTATCTGGAATTACTAAATACAACTCCCAATCTTGGGATCTTCTCTTACGTTATAGAGATAATTAGGTACAGATGAGAAAACAACACTTGAAACATTAACCATGTCTTAAATTCTAGAAAAAAGACTAGGCATGCACACACACAACAGGGAAAAAGCCTCAGGAATAAACATAGGGCCAACTGTTGAGAGTATGTTCCCTGAACACCAGGGCTATAAAATCAACGGGATCATCTCATGCTCCAAGAGGGAAAATTACAACATAAAACTGTGGTTATAGAGATTCAACTTTTCCATACACAGGAGATTATATTGGTGAAAGAAGTACGGTATAGTTGTATGGGAAAATATTGCCTTATCAAAGTCTATCCTTTACAGAGATTGAGACATAGAATCATCTTTTAAAAAAAGAAACTGTATAAAACTCTACCTTGCATATATGGACAAATGTCTGGTGTAGAGAGCTACGAAGAGCCTCACCTTAAAGATGGATCTGGCTTCCACCTTCCACCTTCCTGATGGTGAGTGCTCTCTGGCATAAACAAGTCCTTATTTGGTTAAGCCTGTTCAGCCTGTTTGTTTCTGCATTAGAGTAGCCTATCTGCAGGGTCCAAGTAGCTCACTGGGGTTGATCAGCACAAGGGGATTTAAGCCTGTGAAGGCATTTCCCAGGTAGAGAAGAGAAGAAGCTTGTTCAAGGATCCTGAATAAACTGCATGAAAAAGATTTTCCCAGAGTTGCATCTTCCTTGCTGGTCAAGGTTGGGCGTGACAACTGGTGGCCCATAAGGGGATCCACCTCTTCAGATCAGAACTTCTTGCAGTCAGCACAGCACTGGTCAGTTCCCAAGGTGAAGTGGGACCATATGGTAAACAGAAATATGCAGCAATAAAGTCTCAGGCACTGAGCAAGCGGTCGTAAAGAAACAAAAGAAAAATTTTCTAAAATGGGGACTTCTCAGTCTCATCCAATTTTTCTGGCTCTCCAGGAGCTACTTTCGTCAAAAAAAATTTAAAATAAAGAAAAGCACAAAAGAAAGATTCCTGAGCAAGTGTGATGCCTTTGCACCTTGGTTTGCAGTTTCGGGAGACCTTACAGTGTCGTGCTGGGACAAGTTAGGCAGAAATCTTGACTTTGCTTGGGAACAAGGGATGCTTAAGTCCAGAGTCCGACCTGTTTGGAAGTTAGTACATAGCTGTATTGAAGTCCAGAGGTACTGTAAAGAGGCGATGGAAAAAGGGAAAGCTGCACTAGAAATGCTACAAGAAGAAAGATCAGAAGAGTTTAAGAGCACAGGGAAGTCAGGTACGGATGGAACAGATTCTGAGGAAGATTTAGAGGTCCTCATTGAAAAGGTTCAGAAACAGTCCCTTAAATAATAGAGAGGGGAAGGAAAAGAGAAATGGCAATGTAAGGAGGAGGAGGACCCTCCCAGGACAATGCTGTTGGCGCCTCCTCCTTATCAGAGTGAGGAAGGGCGAACCCGAGGTACAGGTCTTTCCTTTTGCTCTGAGGTCTGAAGAGCTGCTGTGGGAACAGACTTATCCAGTTTTCCAGGATGCCCAAGGCAATAGATATAAGGAGCCTTCAGACTTTAAGGTCATCAAAGCTTTGGCTGAGTCCATGAGAACATATGGAATTTCAGCTTCTTTTACTGTAGTTCAAGTTGAAGCCCTAAATAGACATTGCATGACCCCTAGTGACTGGAATGGGTTAGCTCTAGCATGCCTAAGCCCCAGACAGTATCTGGATTGGAAAGTTTTTTTTTTAATTGAGTATGCCAATGAACAGGCTACAGCTAACCTGGCAGCCAGAAATGCAGCATGGGACAGGGACATGCCAACTTGGACAGGGATGCTTTGCCAATCAACAGACAGGATATCCATTACCAGTTTTTAAACAAGTAAATCGGATTGCCATAAAGATAGGGAAGTCATTACCCAATAAGGGAGAGGTGACTGGTAACCTCACTAAGATACTGCAAGGCCCCAAGGAACCATTTTCAGATTTTGTGGCCTATTTGGTAGAGGCTACAGGGAGAATTTTGGGGGATCATTATACTGCCATGCTACTGATTAAACAACTTGCCTATGAACAATGCACAAAAGAATGTAGGGCCGCTATTACCCCTTAAAAAAGTAAAGGACTTGAAGCATGGATGAAGGTTTGCAGGGAGATAGGAGGGTCATTGACCAATGCTGGCATTACAGCAGCCATAGTTGCAACAATCTCTTTTGCAGTTATGGATACACTCATGGCTGCTGTGGCTATGAGCACATCGGTGAAGACAGCCTCTAAGCTAAATGAGTTGTCCAAGAATGTGGCTACCGCCTTGGATGCTCAATCCACAATTGGTGCTCAACTAAAAGGAGGTTTAATGATTGTAAAACAAAGAATTGATCAGGTGCAGGAGCAAATAGATACCTTGTGGCAGCTGGCCCAATTGGGATGTGAAATGAAATATCCAGGTTTGTGTATACCAGCGGTCAGTATGAAAACTTTACACATGCTGCTAATTTGTCACGACAGTTGTCTAGCCATCTCTTAGGAAACTGGTGTGCTGACTTTGATGACTTAATAGTACAGCTGGGAATGGCCATCGTTGCAGTAAATTCAACACATGTGGATGTGGGACTGGCTGCCGGATTGTCATCATGTTTCGCTGTTGCCACAGATCATCTGAAAGAGTTGGCGGGAATGAGTTCCATGGCTGTCCTCTTGATGCTTATCTCCTCTGTGGGCCTGTGGTGCCTTTGCAAGATGAGGTTTGCTCAGAGGACAACCATGAAACTATGGTTGTCCAGGCATTTACAGCCATTGAGGCAGGACAGTCACCCCAAGCATGGCTCGCAGTCATGAACAAGAATTGATCCTTCACGCTCTGGTTCTATAGCTTTGTACTGCACTCCAACTTAGCTCTGGAAGCGAGCAACCCTAAGAAGGGCAAGTCTGGTTGCATGTGTATTGGTGTCTGAGGCCCCACCTCCAGAAAAAAGATACTGGAAGGGTGTGGTACTGACTTGGCTGACCACCAGGATTCAGGGTCATTACAATGTCCACTGCATTACTGGAGACCAGACCACTACCCTTGCCTGTTGCGTTATTAAAACAAAAAGGGTGAACTGTAGAGAGCTGTGAAGTGCTACGCCTTAAAGAATGCACTGGCTTCCACCTTCCACCTTCCTGATGATGAATGCTCTCAGGGGTAAACAAGTCCTCATTTGGTTAAGCCTGTTCAGCCTGTTTGCTACCACATTAGAGTAGCCTATCTGCAGGGTCCACGTAGCTCACTGGGGTTGGTCAGCATAAGGGGATTTAAACCTGTGGAAAAGAAGCTTGTTCAAGGATCCTCAATAAACTGCATGAAGAAGTTGTGTCTTCCTTGCTGGTCGAGGTTGGGTGTGACTGTCTGGACTTGACTTTTGTTGTCCTTAAAGCATTGTGCCTATGTGGAATACTTTTTAACTTAGTAAGTGGCAGCTCACTGACCAGTACTGTGAGAGCAGGATGGGTCTGGATCAATATTTAGTTAAGCATGCTGAACTCTGTGTCTAGAATAAGGATAGTAGGGCGTGGGAGGTTGTGTTTGGTGAAGCATGAAGGGGAGCCATCGTAGCTTTCATAATGATTACAACGTGTTCCTTAAATTGTGATACATTTCCTATTATCTAAAATAGAAGCAAATGATAAAGCTGTTCATGTTACCAAAGTAAGCAAAACTATGGCCTGAGCTATTTGGGGCCACATGAGTGAAATCTACTTAGTGGTCAGCAGTTTTCCATGTGCCAATGCCTGTTCCCAGTCTCAGGAACTGAAACCCAACTGAGGCTGGACCACAGTACCTGGATTTGATCAGTGTTTATTAATATAACAAATGAAAAAGACATGCATTTGAATCCATTTGTAATTTTTGTGTGGCTGAGTTTTCAGTTTTCTAGGTGAGAGAGAATTTTGTAAAAGGGAAATGTTGACCTAACATATCTATGTGGATAATATCGAGAATGTTCTGAGATAGTGGGTCTATAATATGGAAGATTCTTAACTTTCACCAAATTATTAAATGAATAATGATCAAGATTATAGTTTGTTTGTTTTGTGACCTATAAACTCAATCTTAAGTAAAATTATCATATTTCCCATAGTAAAACTAACTTCTCAGTTGTCATTCATAATCATCCCATTATGAGCCATGGAACACAAACGTAAAAGTGTATTGCATCCATTCAAACATTTAGTAGTTCTAATCTGAGAGTCAACTGGATGCAAAGCACCATTCCTTCTGAGCCCTGAAGACACAAAGCAAATATAAATGCATCCTAACCATTGAAGTGCTATGTTCCATTGAAAGTGGTTTGTACAATTACCATCAAATGTTCACACAAATATGTGTACTGGCAATTAGAGAGGATAAATGAGGAAAAATATAGCTATATGACTAGATCATTTTATAATTTGTTTGGAAGACACTGATTATGATTAATATTAGGATGAGAACTTTCAATTGCAAGCATTGAGAACAACCAATTTGGAAAACTGAAATGTGCTAAAATATCATTTAAAATAAATGAATCATGAAAGAGTAATTCATAAAAGGGCAGAAAACAACTTAAGGCATAAATTGCCAAATTAAACATAATAAAAAGATAAAAATTTCCACAGTTTAGCAGTATATTTTTTTATTTTGTGTGGAAAACCTCAATATTTGTGTGTGTGTGTGTGTGTGTGTGTATATATATATGTATATTTACAATAAAGAGGGTTATTTGGCTCATGATTCTTCTATAATGTCAAAATAACCTGGTACAGCAGCTGGTGACAGTCCTTTTGACACTGTAACAGCATGTCAGAGGAGCAGGAGGCAAACATCTGCTGCAGAATGGCTAGTCAGAGGAGACTAATCTTAAGATAACAACTTCTATTCTTAGGGGACTATTTCAGCTCTAGGATAACTACAATAAATTCTCCCACCAGTGATGCATCCATGGCTAAATTCCTTACTCCAGACAGTTGCTCTCAACTATTCAAGTCATACTGGGGTCTTTTCTTCCAGCACTTGAGCATATGGAGAGCATGTTCACTCCATATCCAAACCATTATATATAGTAATCCTTGAATAGTTAAAGGAAGAAAACCACAAAATTAAAATTTAATCATACATATGTTATAATAAATACATGTATAATATAGGGTGAAAGGAGCTACAGAAATAAAGTAATAGAAGGTTTTAGTCAATGAACAAAATAATTGAATAACATATCAATATTAAAGCTATGATAAAGTTTAATAAAATATTTTAATTTTAAATCAATTTAACAAAAGATACCGATCAAAAATTTAGAACACAATCATTAAAAAGGTTACAATATGATTTAACATATAAAATATTATGAATACTGGAAAATATATTTTATTACAAATAGAATTAGGAGGAGACATTTATGGGTATGTTTTGTTGAAAAAAGATGTTGATATGTAATCTATGATGGTCTGAAACTCCCTATGTATTCTGTCTGACCTCCATACTCATGTCAGCCTTTTTGCTTCAGCCTCCAAAGTTCTGGGATTACAAGAATACATAACCACTGCAACTGTGCATATTTGCAGATGTGTAGAACAACTAAAACTTTGCAGTAGAATTCCATAGATGATATATGATATTGACATGATTAGCACATATAAAAGGAGGCACAGACAAAAAGATGAACATGAAACAGATAAAATGTTGCCATTATCAATAATGTATATACCAAATTTAAATGACAAAGGTTTATTTATGAATTCAGTATAAATGTGATTATCAGTCAATTAAAAATAAATATCAGGAACACTTTGAGGTAAATTGTGCCGAATAGTGTACCTTTCAAGTTTTTTACTCTTTTTGTATGGGTAAGAGGAGGTAATTACTTTATATGTAATGAAAATATTTGATACTATCAAATTAAGTAGCCCTTCATTTTATGGCCCATATATAAATCAATCTGAGGGCAAAATAGCGATGCTTTTTCCTCACTGTCTTTATGCCTTCATATAGAATGTATTTAATACATTTCTGTCACTGTTTCTCTGCTCTTTAATGCCAACAGATCATATTTATTTCAGCTTTCCAATTTTTGATGAACACTAGCCACTCCATCAGGGCCAGACTAATGATTATTGAGGCATCTTGCCCCATGAGCTGAACCGTTCCTGTGTACTCAGCATTTTAAGTACAAAAGCATTCATTCTTGAATCATTCAGTCTGTATCACGTAAGACAATCTGATAGCTTCCCATTGTAATAATATTCATTTCAACAACTAGTTTCTGCCAGAGAAACCTGTTTTTTTTTACAGCATACAACAATATAATAATAAACGATAAATAATAATGATGCCAAACCAAGAAGAATAAACTACAAAAACTTAATTTTATGACCAAACATAACTTTCAGGATACAAAGTGGTTGTTCTCCAGGATTAACTAAATTATCATAAAATTTAGGATAATAGTTGGTAGTAGCAATGCTTATCAGTGCTTACAAATATTAATTTCAAAGCAAATAACCATATGTTTTAAAAATAAGCAGGCCACAGGCATAAATATTGTCACTGATCAATGTTACATTGTAAAGAAAAATAAACGTTAAGATCTTAATATTGAATACTGGTTAAATAATGAATGCAGTAATCAGTATAGTAATTTAAGAATAATTGTGGAAAGAGGAGAAGAAATGTCGGAGAATTGACAACATATTAAATCAAACCTGATTTAGAATTTTCTGTACTCTACTGGGTTCATAAGAACAATCCTCAAATGAAAGCTATGTGATTTCATTTCACAGTAGGGAACAGTAATATTGGCACAGTACTCAATGTGATATATTTCAAAGCAATGAAGCATTTGGAATTAAAACTACACATTCTGTCTCTATGTCATTAGGCCTGCTGAAGTTCACAGTACAAGTGAAAAAGAAAAAAAAAAAACAAAGGCATGTGTGTGTATATGTGTGTGTATGTGTTTGTATATGTATGTATATATGCATACATACACATATACTTGTTAGTGAGAGAGAGAAAATCAGATTATTCCATTAACAACATACCTATCAACTGTGACTACAGATTTGTGCTGAATTTCTGATTTAGTTAGACAAAGAGTATTTCCCAGTCTGTGTGCTTACTCTTCACTCAATTGATTGTAACTTCATCTTCAGAGAAGATTCCTTTTATGAAGGCACACTTGTCAATTGTTGAACTCAATAACTTGTAATTTGGTTTAGAAACCAGAACGTAATTGTTTTTACCATGTAAAAGTAAATAGCTCTAGAATGAGCACTGAAGTTGAATGTTTCTGTGAAATATATGTGTTTACTTTTAAATGATATTTTCTTAATGTGAACACAACATTAAAAATAAATAATAAACATGCAAATACTTTATTAAATTCATTTAAACCTCAACTGAAAGAGTATTACATTGATTTATTTTTACTATAGTAGAACTACATAAATAATGTAAGTTTACAAAAGTTTTATATGAGATACAAGAAAATATTAACTTACAGTAAGTACAAAAGATTTAATTTTCTCCATTATCAAATACTTAGCAAGAAAAATATTACTTAATTGAAGCATACGGTTCTTGAAAACTGCTATTATTGAGGATACATCTGTAGTTATCAGTAAGTGTTATTTCTAATGTAAATATTATTTGTTGAGATATTTGGCCTTAGCCTGTGTTTTTAGAAGTTGAAATATGTTCATATACATACAAGTCTATTTGTCTATGTAGGGTACAATGCAGTAGTAAAGGAAGCTGGACTAATTCTTAAATGGAATCCACTAAAGAAAACTGACACTCAGGCAGACAGGTCGGAAAGTATGTGCACATACATAACTCAGCTTGCATCGAAATGAAAAATATTCCCCTTGGCAGATGAACAGCCTGGAGGTTGTAGTGTTTGTCATAGTGGGGGAAGGTTTTTTCTAGCATACTGTAATAAGTTTTGCACAGTAATGGGAAAAGATGGATTTACTATTTTACATAAGCCCAGAGCATCACGCATGTTTCAAAGATTTAGAAAATTCTATTCAATACATTCACATTATTATTTTCTAATTTTCTCTGACAATATTTTTACATAGTATATTTGATGTGACAGTAATATTTACCAACATTTCCTGTAAACTGCTTAAAAAAGAAATTACCCACAGGGAAAAAAATCAAGTATCAGTTGGTAAGGAAGCTTAGACATTAGTTCTTCATGACACACCAAGCACAAATATGACTAAGGTAAGACCCAGTTAGAAATCTTCATAGCTCACCCTCAAACTTACTCAATTCCAGAAAGGGAATTGTTCTCCAGGGGCATCTACTGAAAGCATGTACAAAAGAAATGAGGTTAGTTTTATTAATTTACTTTCTTCACAACTGAATAGCCATAGCTTTATTCCTTTATCCCCCTTGGCACTACTTTGTTCCTTTCTTTAATAACAGTAAATGTGAAAAATCAGGATATGTTTTATTCAGCTCATTTCACTGTGAGTTGCTTCAAGGAAGATGAGATTTGAAGCCATTCACCATAATGTATAGGATATCTGGATTCACTTTACTGATGGTGCTGTACATCTACAAATGGCTCACTATAGGATGCATTTTATTAGAGCTTTATGACCTGAACTCCTGACTCCTTGTGTGTGGCACTAACAATTGTTTAGAATGAATTCCTAAGGTGTATAAGTGGTGGTTCTTTTTTCAGTGTTTCCTTATTTGTGTAATAAAGAGCTTCTTTATAAGCATCGTTAGAGGAATGAATGTTGTAATATTTAGGTAAATTTCTATTATGTACATGTACACATATGTTTTACAAAATATCAATTTAGTGCCTAACCTGAACACACAACTGTTTGTTTTCTGCCTCACTGACCTTGGAGATTTTCAACTCCCACACCTCTTCTGCCTTATGAATGTTTCTTTGTAAATATAATGATAGAGACTTGGTTTAAACTTACTTATCTTAGTCTTAGCAGAGCTGGGACCATAGGAATGAGTGCATCACTCGGCTATGACCTGTGTGACTGGTGGGGTGCTGATTTTAGGGTTATGGAGCCACAGAAGTTATTAAAAAAATGTTAGATTTATGTATAACTACTGAGTGGATGTAAAAACATCATTTGTTTCTCCCCTGTGTAATAATTAGATTTATTTGTTCTGTCAACTCCCAAATAATTACATGGAGACTTATTATTTACTAGGAAAGAATGAAAGGTTGGCCTTAGCTTAGGGTTGCAATGGGAGATGTCATTCTGTAAATATGGTCTTTGCATTGGTTAATGAATAAAACACTGTTGGCCAATAGGAAAGCAAGATAGGTGGGATAAGAGACAAGGAGGAGAAAGGAAGTAGTAGGGAGAAGTTTCAAGATGGAGGAGCTACAGGTTAGTATGCCAGTCTCCCTCTCCAGTAAGATAAAACCATGTGAAAGTACTTAGATTAATAGATATGGGTTAATATTTAAGACAGAGCTAGCTGATAAGAAACTAGTTTCTGGACAACAGCATTATATCAAATATAGTGTTTCTGTGTGTTATTTGTGGCTGGTGCAGCAGTGGACCAGGGCTGGCATGCAGAAAAAAACTTATTCATAACAGGGTTATTCGTATCTAGTCCTAAAGCTTAAATTAACCCCTTCTTTTTAACCTACTTTCTGGCATGTAGATAGTTACCTCTCCTTTGTACTGTATGCCTTGCTTGTTTCATATCTGGTTGGAAAATGCCACCTCTGTTCTTTCCAGAGTTTCTCTCCCAAGTTCTATTCATATTCTCCTGCCTAGTTATTAACTATGCAGCTATTTATTAAACCAACCAGGTGCCTTAGACAGATGAGACAAACATCGATATAGCTTTACAGTGTACGAAAGAATTACCACAAAACATGGCATCATAAACTTAAGTAGACTAAAGAAGAATTTCTGTCCTACTAAAATGAAATAACTTAAAGTATCTTGGTTTACTAGAAAATAAGAGATCGTTATTATTTATTTTGGTGTGCGATAAAGCGTGGTTATACTCTATTTCATTTTTTTTATTTCTTAGTCATGGATGTTGAATAGACAGGACCCAAATTTATTTATTCATTACTTATATATTTGTTTTTAAATATTTATTTTGCATAGAAATCATAGCTTGCCCTCCCTCCTTTCCTCCTTATCCCTGTCCTCCATTCTACCCCCATCCATTTCTCCCAGCCTCCATAAAATACCAGTAAGGCTTCCCATGGGAGTCAACAAAGTGTAGCTTATAAACTTGAGGTAGGACCAAGCTCCTCCCCATGCAGAGGCTGAGCAAGGCATCACACCATAGGAAATAGGTTCCAAAGAGTCAGCTCATGCATCAGAGAGAGGCACTGGTCCTACTGCTATAGTCACATAAAAGATCATGCTACACAACTGTCACCCCATTGAAGAGCACTAGATCACTTCCATGCTGGATCCCTGGCTTTCATTCCAGAGTGTGTTAATTTCCACAAACTTATTTCAGCTGTCTTTGTGGGTTTCCCTGTGATGACCTTGGCCCCTTTGCTAATATAATCCTATTTCCCTCTCTTCAACTGGACTCCCAGAGCTCAAACCAGTGGATCTCTGCCGCATTTGCTGGATGAAGGTTCAATGACGACAATTTGGGTAGTTACCAATCAGAATACAGGGGAAGACCAGTTCAGTGACTGTCTCCACTACTGCTTGGAGTCTTAATTGATGCCATCTCTATCTATTCCCAGGAGTTTCTCTGGCACCAGATTTCCTCTGACCATGGAATGTATCTCTTACTTCTCTCCACATTTGTCCCTCCATAACTCAGCCATCCTAATCTCTCATGTTCTTATATTCCCATCCCCAGACCTGCTCCTTCAACCAAATTTGCCCAAGTCATCTCATCTATTATCTCTCACCAGAGAGATCAATGTGTTCCCTCTTAAGGTTTTCCTTGCTACCAAACTTTTCTGGGCCTGTGGATTGTAGACTGGTTATCATCTGCTTTACATATAACATCTATTTATGAATGAGTACATATTCTGTCTTTCTGGTTCTGGATTACCTCACTTATGTTCTTTTATTTTTCCTAGTTCCATTCATTTGCCTCCAAATTTCTTGATTTGAGATTTTTACAGATGAGTAATTCTGCATTGTGAAAATATAACATATTTTGTGTTCTCAGTTTTAGTTTGAAGTACATCTAAGCATTTTTCAGGTTCTGACTATTATGAAAAATTTTGCTATTAATACAGCTGATCTAGTGTCCCTGTGGTATGATTGAGTATCCTGTTGGTATATGCCCAAAAGAGATATTGCTAAGACTTGAGGTACAATGACTCCCAGTTTTCTGAAAACCCACCACACAGATTTCCAAAGTGGCTGTACAAGTTTGCATTCTCAGCAGCAGGGAAGGCTGTTCTCCTTACTCTGCATCCTCTCCAACATAGGCTATTATTATTGTTTTTGATCTTAGTCATTCTAATAGGTGTAAGATAGTATCTCAGAGTTGTTGTAATTTACAGTTCCCTGATAGCTAAGAGTGCTGAAAAATTATGTTAAATGTAGTATCTCAGACATCTGAGATTCAGCATGTGAGAATTCTCTTTTAAATCCATACCCTATAATAATGGGATAATTTTGTGTTTTGATTTTTAGTTTCTTTTTTTGTTTTAATATTTTCCAGAGACAGGATTTCTCTGTTGCTTTGGAGCTTCTCTTGCTCTCTCTCTGTAGATCAGGCTGGCCTTGAGCTCACAGAGATATGTCTGCCTCTGCCTCCCAAGTTCTGGGATTAAAGGTGTGTTCCCCCACTGCGGGGCTCTTGAATTTTTTGAGAACAAATTGATTCCAGTAAAATTGGGAGCAATACAAGGCTCTGTACCCTAGGTTTTAGCTAGAGCAAAGAGAAAAACATAGGAGATCAAGGTGATTCAATTTGGATAGGATGAAATCAAACTTTCACATTTTTGTGGATGACATGATAGCATACCAAGTGACCCCAAAAATTCTATCAGAGAATCCTGATAGACAAACTCCTTCACTAATGTGTTTGGATACAAGATTAACACATATACACACACACACACACACACAATCAGTATCCCTCATATATACAGCAATACCCTTTACAATAGCCACAAATAACATAAAACACCTTGAGGTAACTCTAACCAAAAAAGAATGAAAGGATCTCCCATGATCATTGATTGGTAGGATTATCATAGTAAAAATTATCAATCTGTCAATCTTACCAGAAGAAATCTACAGATTCAATGCAATCCTCACCAAAATTTCAGCAAAATTCTTCACAGACTTTAAAAGACCAATACTCAACTATATATGGAAAACCAAACCAAAATAAAACAAAAAAATCTGGATAGCCAAAATAACCCTGTACAATAAAAGAGCCCAGAAGGTATGACCTTCCCTGTCTCTAATCTACTACAGAGCTATAGTTATAAATACATTTTATTATTGGCATAAAAACAAACACATAGATGAATGAATTGAATAAAAGTCCCTGACATAAATCTACACAACTATGAAAACCTCATTTTTTACAAAGAAGCAAAAGGAAGGAAATGGAAAAAAGGAAGTATTATAAAAAAAATGACAGTGGCACAAGTGGATGGAAGCATATAGAAGAATGCAAATAGATCCATATCTATTGCCCTGCACAAAATTCAAAAACCAAGTGGATCGAAGACCTCAGCATAAATCCAGCAACATTAAACCAGATAGAAGAGAAAGTGGAAAGTAGCATTAAACACATTGGCACAGGAGACTACATCCTACATATATATAAAACATCAGTAGCATACACATTGAGATCAGCAATTAATAAAAGGGAACTTCTGAAACTGAGAAGCTTCTGTAAGACAAAGGACACTGTCAATAAGACAAAATAATCTACAGAATGGGAAAAGTTCTTAACCATCTCCAGGTTTGACACAGGTCCTATATCCAAAATATAAAAAGACACAAGTGTACATACATTAAGTTATTGTCTATGCTACCTACATAGGTTCTTCTTCTAAGAGACATGACATATTACAGCATCTGCTAGGAAGTAAAAAAAAATTATATCTGTTCCTTTCTTAGCAGTTTAAGATTCAGAGGTTATATATGTTTTTTTTTTTTTTACAATCAAGGGAAATCAATTCATCATAGTTGGAAACTTATAGCAGCATGAATAGGAAACTTCTGATCATATTGTATTTGTAGTCTAGAAGGAAGAGGGTAAACAGGAATGAATCACATCAGTGACTTGTCTAGATCCTACTTCTTAAATAATCTCACAGCCTTCCTCAGCAGCATGACCAGTTGGACACAGGTGCCTACAATGTACATTACACATGGGAACAAAAGTACAATCTAGAATTAGATTGAACCTTGGAACAAAATACAATCTAATAGCCCCTCTAACTTTAAAAACAAATAATCCAATGTTAAATGAGTCATTGATCCAAATGAATAAAATAATTCACGGTCTATAATGAGAAGGCAGGGCAATTAGTAAACAAATCTGTGAAAAATTTCAGCAGGAAATGTAAGAAAGTTACTCAAATGATCAATAGAAATTTTGTGATTTTTAACAAATTAACAAAATAAATCATTAAAGAAAGATAGTAAGGACAGCTTTCAATATGTACCCTATTATACCATTATGAGTTTTACACTGAATATTGAGTGTGGAATGTGATTCCAAATCTCTGTGACATGCTTATTGCAGGTTATGTTTTTTTTTGCTTAGTTCTTCCTTAAAATTATGGCCACATTAAGCATATGTGTTTTTTTCTAAATTATGTCTATATTATTACATAATATATAATACACAGTAATAACAACTTACATATATAAAAACATATACAAGCATGAATTTATATTTCATAATATGTAAAGATTATTATGAGTTTACAATAGCAAGCTATTTTAAAGTTGGAAAATAAAACAGCACTTATAATAGAGGTACTCTATACAAACCCTAATCAATCTCATTCTAAAAATTAATTTTTGTTTATTAGTCTATCTATATACAAATTATAATATGTAGTCTTACTGTGAATGAACCCTTTTAAATAATCTATTAACTGAAAAAATCATAAAAATATATTGTTTACTAATGTAGAATCTTAATACTACCTATCATTTTTTGTTCTTGACAGAAATAAAAAGGTTTTCATGTTAAGTGATATCATCATTGCAAGGGAAGTTTAGAATTGTTATTTTTGCTGTGCAAATGATATCCGTGATGAAATACATTTTTTTTTTATTTTCCTAGGGAGTCTAAAATAAATTTACCTAAAATATTGAATACTATCATATAGGAGCAATGCTACAAACACATAGAAAAGTATTGTAGTAAAACAAATAGCTTTTGACTCAAATTTTATCAGATTACTGATGTGAAATTTTATGTAAAATTACATATATTTCTAAAAATGGGTTGAGTGATTATAAGTTAGATTCTTTTATTTTGTAATATGCTATCTTTTTCTGCTTTCTGTTGCTGAAAAAAGTATTAACTCTCCAAAATCATCTTGGAGAGGAAATGTTTATTTGGTATATTTTCCTCAAATCACAGTTCATTGAGGGAAGCCAAGGAAGGAATTCAAGCAGAGACATAACACAGAGTTAAGAACTGAGACAGAGGCCTTGCACTGCTTAACGACTTGTTCCCTTATAGCTTGCTCAGCATGTTTTCTTGTATAAGCCAGAACTGCTCTCACAGTAGTGATACTGTCAAAAGTTGCCTACAGGCCAACTAAATAACCTGATAGATTTTTTTTTTTTTTTTTTTTTTGCAGTTGATGTCTGCTTTTCCAAGATAAACCTTTGCTGTGTTAAGTTCACAACAAACAATACAAAACTAAATAACATCTATTTATTGTAGTGAACTCATTATTGAAAATGATAATCAACTTTATTTGATTTTTACTTTAGAACTGAGTGGAAATAAAATGACACATGCAAGTTTTTTATATGTGCCATGCAAGTGATGTGTATCTACATACATGTCTCAATCTGTGTGAACAAACTTGTGTGTTCAGAGATACATGTTCATGCAGGCATAAGGATTCTTGGTGGCTTTGAAACAAAACTCTCCAACTCTTTCACTTGTGACCTGGAAGAGACTGCAGCTAAGCCTAGAGATTATGAGTATGACTCATCTATCTAGCCAGCCTCTTCCAGGGACCCTGGAGTCCTTCTTCTAAGTGCTAGCAACACAGTTAGCCTTCTATTCTCACCCACCTATGAAGTGGGTCCTGAACTTCATGCCTCTTACTTGCACAGCAAATAATGTGACCTGGGAGTAATCTCCCAAGCATGGGCAGATTCAAATTCAATAAAAATCTGTAGCACTATATGACTATCTGTTCTCTAATACCATATCTTGTTTAATAATCACATGTAAATTCTAAGCTCTATAATTTATAGCTCAAGTATTAACTGTCATTTCCAATAGTAACTCAACTAAGTGGATTCACTTAGTACAAGTGGAATTATTCAAAATGTGAGAAAACAGAACATTTCAGTAAAATTCAGCAACCTCAATTTATTATATGAACAAGATGATAATATTGGAGATTGATTGAAAAGCTATTCAAAGCACAGATTGCTTCAAAATGTCCTATTATTTCATTTTTGTTAGAAACTCATGTTATATAACTAAAGGGAAAGGTGAGGATTAGTTTAACAGCACAGTGGATTAAAATACAACGTGTTTATGAAATGGAATTGAAACAGAGAAGAACTAAACAGATTGCTTGGAAACTATTCAAGTACAAATCTGTTCTTTTCTCAGACCGATTTAAATATAAGCTGATGTTAAGAAACAAGTTTCAGATATTTACTCTGCCACTTAGAGCAAATCACCTTTTACATTGCAAAGAAAATGCTTAAAGAACATTCATGAAAGTTTCTTGAACACTGGTACAGAACATGATAAAGATTCCTCTTAAACTCTATCTTAAGAATCCTATTAAAGACAACTGAATTTTGAAGAAAAATATAAACCAGATTGTCTGCTAAATACCATGCTATTTTATTTTTTGTGGAAAAAATTAGCAAGTATTTAATGTTGTATCACTTTTGCTTTACGATGATTTACTGGTATTTTACATCCTGGACTTTGTCACCTCTTTGTCACCTCTCTCACCACAGATGATACTGTATGTCCTTAGTTTCCAATTCAGTGTTTTTCTCGAGGGTATATTATGGTTAAAATTGATAAATGCTGTCCTGCTTTGTTTTAAACTATTGTAATCCTTCAAAAGACCCCATGTGTCTTTCATTTTCCTGTCCTACATTTCAGTGCAACTTGACTTTGCAGGTTCATTCTGTTTGAGTAAACACTCCCTTTTTCCCAAGACCTGTGCAAAAGAAACTTCTCAGTGAAGAGTTACATATAAACATTTTGTAAAACATAGATCCTGAGAATAACTGTTTTCACTTGAAGATGTTTGCACCTATCTTTGTACTGCCCTCTGCTTTACATTTCTAATTGAAGATGTTTGCATGTATCCTTGTACTGCCTTCTGCTTTGCATTCTTTGCCTATTGTCTAACATCTCAGAGAAAATCCTACTTCTTGCAATAGTAACTGAAAAATTGCTGAGTCTTACTTCAATTATTCTCTACCAAAACAATAATTATCCTACAATTCCATAGTTTTCCTCATTCTCCATGGCCATACTAATCCCTAGTTCATGACAAATGGGGAAATGATATCATACCAAATAACATCCTTGAGTATTTTTTTTTCTGTTTTTTCCCATGTTCCTAAGTGAAGGCAATTTCATGAGGTCATTCTATTTGATTTGCATTCCATGGTTCTCTAAGGGAGTTTTATGGGAGATGTCATTCTGCAAATATGTTTCTTATTGGTTAATGAATAAAGCACTGTTGGACAATAGGAAAGCAAACTAGGTGGGACTAGGAGACTAGGAGGAAATAGGAAGTAGTAAGGAGGAGTCAACATGGAGAGAATAGAGAAGCAGAACACTGACCCCTCTCTCCGGTAAGATAAGACCACATGGAAGTACTTAGATTAATAGAAATGGGTTAATAATTAAGACAGAGCTAGCAGATAAGAAACTAGTAACTAGCCCACAGTATTATATCAAATGCAGAGTCCCTGTTCTTATTTGGGGCTGGCACAGACATGGAAACTGACTGGTGGGGGAAACTACTCCTAACATAGGCGTTATATTCTGATTTGTCTTCTTTATAGGCTGTTATTAAACCTTTATAGTTTGTGTACATGTGAAGGCAATAGGCCCTATAACTCTAGCTTAATATATGAAAGAATATGGCTTTTTCTGATTAAAAACCTTTTTACATTAAAGTTACAGAAATGCTAGTAACTAGTAATTGCTAAAGACAACATTTATTAATTTAATAAAGTCCATACTATTGCTTATATAAAAGAATTGTGGAAAACTATTTTGTTTTTAGAATATTTTTAATTAAGACAGATTTCCTTTTCATTTACTTTCCCCAAGTAAAAATTGTCAGTATTTGCCTTACCTGTAATCATCAGTCTAAGCTCTTTAACATTATATATTTCATGGGACTTGTTATTTTAAATTCTCATGAACTAGGTTTTTTAATAAAGGGTTTATCAATTTAAAGATCACATCAGTATGTAATATACCTTTTAATTCATGAATTTTTTTTATTTTTGAAGGGTTTATGTAAATTATCAAGAATGATTTTTTTTTTTTTTTGCTTTATGGCACTTAGAGGATCTTTTTGTACCTTTAAAATCCATTTAAAAATAAAGATAAGTTATTTTAATTATGTGTATGTTTTATCTGTGTGGTAATATATTCTAATGAGTGGAGGGCCCACAGAGAAAAGAAGATTGTATATCAGGTACCCTGAAGTGGGAAACACAGTCAATTTTGAGCTGTCAAATGAGATGCTGGGAAGTCAATTCTGTTCTCATGCAGTGGCGGTGGATGCTATTAACTTTTTTCTTTGCTGTGGCACTTAAAGTCCATCTCTTTTCTTAAAACTACTCTTCTTTAATGCGACTTTGGAGTTAGGTGACCACTGGTTTTAAATCTGGTACTACATGTTTATTTGCACTCCTGAGTTTTACTTAAAATGAATTATAAATTTTGTTTGACATGTTTTAATTCTCATGTGCTTTTACAAATTCCACACATTCACCAATGGCTGCTCCCTCTTTACTGTAGGATATTACAGTCCTTTGCCTAGTGGATATGTTTGTATATTGAAAATACTTGGATCTATTTTTATATTTTATTTTATATTGGTTTTAAAAGTAATGATTCTATAAACAATTGTGTTACTGAGTCAAGGCATGTTTTCCTCTCTTTATCCCTTTGGGAAATCATGTAGGACTGGACTGGCTAGTTTCAATCATGAATGTAAGTCTTATATTCTGAGAAACTCAAGTGTTTTCTGAACTGGTTTGTCATGCTATCTTCCAAATAGCAACATATAAGCATTTTTTCCATTTGTTCTGCATTCTCCTATACAGTCTGTTTCATTTTATCATTGCAATAGCATAATAGATTACTTTCTTTTTATTTATGTTACTAGCAATTACTTAGCTTGAATGTTTATGTATGTGCTTATTTGCAATCTGAGGACCTCTCTTGAGAAAATTATGCTTAAACAGTTCGTCTGAAAAACATTTTATTCATATTTCAGAGAGTTTTTTCCATTGACTGTATAGTTGTGAAATCCTGTATTTTGTTGAGGCACATTGCCATGTTCATGCCATGGCTTTGGAAAGGTTTAGATCAACCTTCTGAAACACAGAGCTAAAAATGAACATTTATTTCAAAAAAAAAAAAAGAAAAAGAGAGAGAGAGAGAGACAGAGAGAGAGACAGAGAGACAGAGAGACAGCGAGAGAGATGAAATAAAGAAGGAAGGAAAAAGGAAGAAAGAAAAGGAAAAAAAAATACTGGCCATAACTTTAATAATATTGCTATGGAGTAGAAAGTTCAGGAATAAAACCCTAATTAAATTGATGAGCTTGAAGAGCTTGAACCATCTGCTGATGTTCTTGTCTTCTAATTAACAATGAAAATGTTTTCCATTTTGATAACATTCTGGTAGTCATTTTCTAAATCAATATTTTTTGTGCTTGTATCTAGAATATGTGACTAATCCAAAATGATAGAATTTTCTTCTATGATTTCTACTAAATATAGTTGTAAGTGTTGCATTTATTTAGATTACTTGTGCAGATTTAATTTTATTTGTGTGTATACATTTATGTGAGATAGAGTTAGATAGATGACAGAGAAAAAGAAAAAGAGGGAGGTGGGACTTTTTGTATGTGTGTGCATGTATATTTATCATACTATCATTGTTATTTTGCAAGTAATTTTGTGCATAACTCATTTTCCAATTTTATATTAAAACTACACTCATCTTTTCATTTCTTGTAAATATATCAGTTGTAATGTAGACCTTCCAATATTTGGGGTCAATATCTTTGTCCATTTTCCCTTCCTTGTACTATTGTGTCTAACATTAGGACCAGCTGATGTGTTCTGCTTGTCAATATTAGCCAATCTATATATGGAAACCTCAATCAGCAAGAAAATCATAACCACAATATACATAAGGCAAATGAATGGATAAAAAATAAATAACCATGAATAAAAGCTAGAATCAAGCACCTTAACACTATTATTCCTAGAGATATCACTTTCTTTAGTAGCAAACCACTTTCATATTTGATCTTTCTTGTCAACTCAATATACCTTAAAGTCTTCTGGAAAGATCAAACCTCTGAGGAAGACATTTTTCAATCAACTTTGGCTATGGCCTCATCTCTGAGAGAGTGCCTTAATGGAAAATTGTTATAAGAAGACCCAAGTTACTGTCTAACACCATCATAGAAAAGTGGACTTGAGCTGCATAAGAAAGCCAGATAATCATGCATCAGTGAGCTAGGCAATAAGTAATATTTCCCTTTGTCTTTGGCTTTGGTTTGTGCTCTGATTTCACTTAGTTATATTCCACATATCATAACTAATTAATTAATTATATTAAATAATTATAATTAATATAATTATATTTACTTGTTAATATGGAATTATACATTGAAATAAACCCTACCCTAAAAGGGGAAAATGGTGGCTTGATATGGGAATAATTTCCCTCTCCCCATTTGCATATATTCGCAGCCAAGAGAAGGTCTCAGATTAGAGGTGCATCTTCACACCACAACATCCTGGTCTTGGCCCCTTTATTCATCACTCCTCCCTGCTTGCAAATGGATTCTCATAATTCAGCTCAGTGTTTAGCTGTGGGTGTCTGCTTCTGCTTCCATCAGCAACTATATGAAGGCTCTAGGATGGCATATAAGGTAGATATTAATAGCATTATCAGGGAATAACACTTAAGGTAGCCTCTGTATTGTTTCTTAGATTGTCAGTTGGGGTCATCCTTCTGGATCTCTGGATATTTCCCTAGTGGAAGATTTCTCTTATAACTTACAGTAGCTCCCTCTA
Source organism: Cricetiscus sungorus (assembly GCA_030556225.1). NCBI lineage: Eukaryota > Metazoa > Chordata > Mammalia > Rodentia > Cricetidae > Cricetiscus > Cricetiscus sungorus. The sequence continues at coordinate 33,628,420 of JANBXA010000741.1, read as the reverse complement.
TCATGGACTCTCTTTTATTTCTCACCTCAATTGGCCTTAATTCTTCAAAACCATTTTGGTGGGATGTCAATTTTATTTAGAATGGCTAACTTAAATTGATTTATCTGTTTGTTTATTTTGTTTTAATTAAGTCAATGTCTAATATAGTCAGGCTAGCCTCAAACTTACAATGCTGCAGAAAATAAGACTGATCTCCTAATTCTCATGCTTCTACCTGCTACTTGTTAGGATTGTACAGATGGGCTACCTACCATACTTTGCCTCCCTGATGATACAATTGTATGATTCATTAATATCAATAAAATGTCAGCTAAAATGCTATGTTTTCAGAGCTATTTAACTTAGCTTTATATTCTCATTATTGATATTTCTTAGTCACATTGCTAATTAGACTTTATATATGACAATAATTAGAATATTGGTTGTTGCATTTTGCTTTATATTTTGATTGCTTTTTTAAAATACATTAAAATACATTTTTTACATGCAAATAAAGTTTATCATTCACTGGTATATTTGTAGTATCTAGAATGTATCTAGTATTTAATATGCTCCTAATAATGAAGATACTTCAATATGTGTTCTGAATTATTGCTAATCATTTTCTAAGTTAATTCTATGAAAGTTACTACCTTTTCTGCCCCAATTTTGTCAAATTTATAGTTTCTTATTCTGCCATATTATACAATGAAAACATCATGATTTAATATATTTAAAAATTAATCATGGTTGAAATGTGATGCTTGATTTATAACACCTCTTATAATAAACATATGATACGTAATTTGTTTGGCAGCTAAAGATAGCACCTTGTGTGAAGTAAAATGTAAAAAGTAACATTTTTATTTTTGTAGTGCATGAAGAAAACAATGAATATATAGAGAACAAGTAAAATTTAACTATTTAGTAATGGATTTTATCATTTAAATAACATTAACACACAATGTGTATTATAGTGTATTCTATTTGAAATGCTATATGGTATAAGACTAATTCAATTCCATAAATAAATAAGGCCTGAGGAGATGTCTCAGTGACTAGACACTTCAGAGAAGGTTTGATGCCTAGGGTACAATGCACCATGCTACATTGCATCCAGTCGGGGAGCAGAACTAGATGAAATGCTGTTTCATAAATCATTAGTGTGTGTGTGTGTGTGTGTGTGTGTGTGTGTGTGTGTGTGTGTGTTCAATCCAAAAGACAACCCACAAAAAGACAATGCCCACAATTAAGATGGGTCTTTTCACTGCAGTTAACTAAATATAGAAACTCATTCCCAGGCACAGATATTTGGTTTCTACAAGATTTTGGATTAAATAATTACAATAATTAATATTGACCTTCATATTCTTTTTCACAAATTGAATTTTTAGTTTTATGTATTAAGAAAAGTATTATTTAAATGTTACTTCTAGATCAGAAAACAACACTAGGTAGATTTGGTATATGAAACACTTTTTTATATGAATGATATAATTTAGAGAATCTTTAAAATAACTTTTAAAAGTAATACAAATATTTGAGAAACCCAGCAACTAGAAATTTAAGAACTTGTAATAATCCAGATCCCATGAAAAGGTTGAAAACCACCATCAACAGTGTTAGGAGAGCTCTAGGTCCAGTTGCCTTGTAAAAGTCGTATATACTGGAGAATCTAAAAACACAAATGAAACACACAAACATCTGTTTAGGGCCGCAAAGAAACAACCAAAGGACATCACTCTGGTTTCATTGTCACTGCCTCCTATTAAGTGTGTTTAATGACACTAATGAGATTCAGTATTCTGAGAAACATAGAGTGTAAGACACTGTGTCACAGAAATAAAAATGAGGGTATTAGAACAATTGGATTTTCAGTAAGTAAATGATAGCAAAACATATGAACCAATATAAAAGGTAGAGATCAAAAGAGGCATCTAAAAGCTTTTATCATGTAGGTGGGAGATGAAAACAATTCCATAGCACACTAAAAAGCTAAAGGAGACAAATAAAGAAAGTAGAGAAAGTAATAATATGAGCATTAATGAAAAAGTAAGAAGGTGAAGGAAAACATATTCTAACAGTGGAAAGAATAAATTTAGAGTCATTGGTGGTCCTATATATGATATAAAAAACGATGAGCACTATTTTTACACTGGGATAAATTTTTAGATGATTCCATAATTTCAAGTATATGGGATGAGCTCCTTTTTAACATTTCACAATTACATTATATGATTTAGATTATATATATTGGAAACAAAATCTTCTCAAATCACTTAGTGGGTTTGTGAATTCATAAATCTTAACCATTTCAAGCTCAATGTGTCAATTTATAAAATGCGAACATTCATGCTCTATATATATATCACACAATTATATTAAAAATAAATTATATAACATGTACAAAACTTTTCTGATTTATAATGCATATTCTTGTTTTATTAACATTGTGTAAAAATCTATGTAGAGATATTCTCTAGGAAGTAATAGTCGGGGCTTTGAAGAATGGTTCCATACTAAGACCTACATTGGGAAATAAGAGTCAGTGGATTGACAGTAAGATGACATGATCTTGGAAACATGGATTCCATATAGAATCATTAACTATTTTGGTATGGTTTAATAAAAACTATATGTAATTCAAGTTCATCTGCTTCAACAAATTAGGTAGACTCAGAGAGACAATTATTACATGATTTCTATGTTATCAGAAGATTATTTATTTCTAATACAAATAAATTAGTACATGGAAATGACATGAAATTGCAAGAGAATTGTTTGAGTAGCAGAAGGGGAGGTGAGCAAGAGAAATTAATGGAGGTGACTCCACCAGAAAAGCCTAGATACATATGCATGAAATGATCATAATTAAGCCATAATATCCCAACCTGAATATATATTATTGAAGAGTGAAGCAATGTAAAATTTCAACATAAAAATAAACACTATCTAACATGCGATAAAAGTATCACCTGGAAGAATGATGAGATGATGCAGTATCAATTAATGTAAAATTTAAAAAGTAACATGGGGCTGTTTGGCAAAAGATAACAATAAACATTTGAATCCATGTTCAGTTAGGGGATAAAGAAAGAATAATGAGTAGCCGAAACGAAGGTTGGCCATCTTTTATCAGAAATTCTGGTATAGAAAAGAGATACTAAGAGTAGAAATAAGCCATCTTGTTGAATATGAATGAATTTTAGAGTGATAAGTAAATCACTATAGATGATTCTCACATTAAAATCAAAAATTATAATGTAACTTGAACAGGTTTTCTTCTTCCTCTAGCAGACTTAAATCTCTTTCATTCTTGGCTCCTTATCACTTAAGTTATTCAAGAATGCACACCCAATTTGATGTGTAGCTGTCATCTGGTCTAATTTAGAAGTTCTTTCTAAATTACCCTAGCCAGATTTACATAAAACACAAGTTCCTACTGCGAGATACAGGAAAAGATAGCAGAATTTATGGAATAGTACTCCTGAGTTTAAAATTGATTTTGGAGCATTATACGGTTTCAGAGTTTGAAGTTCATTTAAAAGTCAACAAATGAAATATCCTATAAGTCAAGTCTTTAATCTCAGAATATTAATCATCACTATTTCATTCTGGAAGAAAATTCCTCCTTAAAGAGCAGTGATATCAGTTGTAATTACATAGATTTAATAAAAATATGAAAGTCACAGTAGAGTATACCTTGTTTTTGTATTTACTTGTATGTAAAAGAGTGGCTTTGATTCCCCAACATATTTATTTTAATTTAAAAAAGGAAGGTCACATAAGTAGAAAATATGCAAACACTGAAAATAATTGTTTATTTCTATCAAAATCTAGTCTCAAAACAGCTATTAAATACATCAATAGTTGCTTCTCTATGGTATAAATCTCTATGGTATAAAAATAAGAACAATATATTGAAGTATGAAATTTGTTTCTAAATACATAGCCTAGAAGACTAAAAATCACAATTACAAAGGTACTACTCACTAATGATGATAAGTTGATACCATAATTTTCACAAAATTGAGATATGTAAATGATCTAAACATTTGTTAGCATGTAGGATGTAGACATACAGGCATTATTTGATTTACAAAAGTATACTTTTAAAATCTTTTTTTTTTAATTGTGCAATGGAACCCAAGTAATAGTAATTCAGTGGAAATCCTACTTCAAAGCTTGAAATTGAGCAGTTTTTAAGGCTAGCAGCAGGTGATGCCATTGTCCCAAGTGACTCTGTTTAGCCAGACTGAGCTAAAGTTCCCAATCAGTCAAATGAACACTGAAAAACCTGTCACCTTCTAGGGTTAACAGTTGTTTTGTTTTTCAGTGATCATTTGACTTAAGCTCTACTACAGAGCTATAGTTCCAAAAACAGCCTGGTATTGGCACAAAAACAGACAGGTAGACCAATGGAGATGAATTGAAAATCCGATATTAATCCACACAACTATGAACACCTGATTTTCTACAAAATTGCTAAAAAAAAAAAATTCAATGGGGGAACAAAGAATCTTCAACAAATGGTGCTGGCACAATTGAATGATGGTGTGTAGAAGACTGCAGATAGGCCCATGTCTATTGCCATGCAAAAAACTCAAGTCCAAATGGATGAAAAAAAAAACTCAAAATAAATCCAGCCACACTGAACTTCTTAGAAGACAAACTAGGAGGTAACCTTGAAAAAATTAGTATAGGAGACTGCTTCCTGAACATAACTCTAGTAGCACAAACAATGAGATCAACAATTAATAAGTTGGACTTCCTCAAACTTAGAAGCTTCTGTAAGGCAAAGGACACAGTTGACAAGACCAAACGGCAGCCCACAGACTGGAAAAATTTTTTTTTACCAGTGCTGCATCTGACAAAGGGCTGATCTCCAAAATATACAAAGAACTCAAGAAACTAGTCAACAAAACATCAAATAGCCCTATTAAAAAATGGGGTACAGAACTGAAGAAAGAATTCTCAATAGAGGAAATCAAAGAGGCTGAAAGACATTTAAGAAAATGTTCAATATCCTTAGCTATCAGGGAAATGCGAATGAAAACAACTTTGAGATACCATCTTACTCCTGCCAGAATGGCTAAAATTAGAAACACCAATAACAACTTATGCTGGAGAGGATGTGGAGAAAGGGGAACACTCCTTCACTGCTGGTGGGAGTGCAAACTTGTACAGCCATTTTGGAGATCAGTATGGCGGTTCCTCAGGAAAATGGGAATTAGCTTACCACAGGACCCAGCAATTCTATTCTTAGGTATATACCCAAATGACTCACATCCATGCAACAAAGACATGTGCATATCAACTATGTTCATAGTAGCATTAATTGTAGTAGCAAGAACCTGGAGGCAACCTAGGTGCCCCTGAACTGAAGAATAGATAAAGAAGTTGTGGCACATCTACACAATGGAATACTACTATGCAGAAAAATTAACGGAATCTTGAAATTCGCATGCAAATGGATGGAACTTGAAGAAACCATCTTGAATGAGGTAACCAAGTCACAAAAAGAGGAACAGGGTATGCACTCACTCATATATTGATTTTAGACATAGACCAAAGGATCACCAGTCTATATACACATCACCAAACGAACTGGGATACAAGGTGTATTCTATGAGATACATATATGGTCCCTCACAAAAGGGGGAAGGGACAAGTCTCCCAGAGCACATGGGAAGTGGGGGAGGCAGTGAATGAAGAGAGAAATAGGGGACAAAAGGGGAGGAGACGAAAACACATGTGAGTAGAAAGATTGAGTTAGGATGAGGGGGGGGGGACATAAAAGAGGGAGCCATTATTGGTTTGAAGAGAAAACTGAACCTGAAGAAAGGTCTAGAGAACTACAAGACCATCTTCAACTACAACTCTAGCAACCATTGAAAGGCTACCATAAATGCCCTTCCCTGATAGTGAGATCATCAGCTAAATTATCCACCACCATGGAGTCCTCATCTAGTACCTGTTGGAAACAGAAGCAAACACCCATAACCAAACACTGTGTCGAACTAGAAACTAGATGCAAAGAGAGTAGACAAGACCAGGTTGCAGAAACACACAAAGACAGCTGACCTGAACAAGGAGGAGCTAATGCCCCCCCAGACTGATAGCTTGGGACCCAGCATGGGACTGATTGAATATGGGTCTTAGCTAGAGGAACTGAGCAGTCTGGGGGACCTCAGACAGTAGAAACAGGATCCATTCCTGGTGCACAAAAGGACCTTGCAAACACATCCCCCATGGAGGGATACCCCCTTAACCTAGAGACAAAAGAGAAGTCCTAGTCCCTGCTTCAAATGATTTGACAGATATATATGACCCAACCAGGATAGTATAGCCCTACAAGTGGAATGGGGTGAGGGGATGGGAGGAGAGGGTGGCCAGGGTGCATATAACAGGGTAAATAGGGTAAAACAGAGGGAAGGATGGAGGAAGGAGGTAGGGAGGGAGGGAGGGAGGAATGGAGGAAGGGAGGAGAGGAGGAAGGGAGAGGAAACTGGGATCCACATGTAAAATTTTTAAATTATATTATTAATAAAAATCTAATTAAGATCCATCAAGAATGGTAAGTGAAACTGAAATCCTGTTTTACTTATGGAATATCAGCATTAGTTAACTGGGGCATAAACAGATCAATTCAAAGAAATTTTATCTGTTTGCCTGTTTGCTTCCTTTGTAACATAAATAGAGAGACACCTATAACATATCATGCTCTGGAAGGAAAAAAATGCTGCATTTTTTCATGTATATTGGAATACAAAGGAGTCCAATTCATGAAAGTAAAGAGTAAGAAAGTAGCTACTAAGGTCTGTGAAGAGAAACAAATGTGAAGATGTGGGATAAAGTTTCAATTTTCTGTGTTTTGTTTTGTTTTGTTTAGTTTTTCAAGACAGAGTTTCTCAGCACAGACTGACTTCAAACATGAAAATATTCAAATGCCTCTGTCTCCTGAGTTCTGGGATTAAAGGCTTGCACAGCCACTGCGATGCCAAAGTTTCAGTTTTCAAATTTTAATTATAATATCTTTCTATTTTTTCTTTTTAATTTTTCTTCCTTCATACAATACATCCTGATGACAATCTCTCCTCACACCACTCCTCCCAATTTCTTCAAATATCCTCTCTACTTCTGATACACAATCACTTCGATTTCCTTCAGAAAAGCTCAGACTACTCAGGGATATCAACTGAACTTGGCATTAATAGATGCAATAAGGCTAGACACACAACTTCATATCAAAATTGATGAGGCATCCCAGTAGGAAGAGAAGGGTCATGAGTGCAGGTACAAGAGTCAGAGACAGCCCCATTCACACTGTCAGGAGTCTTACAAAATCCTAAACTAAAAAAACACAGGATGCATGCAGATGGCCTTATGCAGATCATTGCAAACTCCATTATTGCCGCTTCAGCCTCTGTGAGCCCCTGTTAAGTATGCTTAGTTGTTTCTGTTGTTCACATGATGTCCTTGCCCCATCTAGATACCTATTCTTCAGAAAGGCCACAAAATACTCCAAATGTTTGGTTGTGGGTCTCTGAATCTGTTCCCTCAAGCTGCCAGAGAATGCTATTTGAAGACACATGTTCTAGGCAATGATCTATGAATATTACAGTGTTATTTGGAATCCTTCCATTGACTTTTTTCTTTTTCATTTTTAGTCCAACTCTACCTCTCTGGTTGCTGACAAATAAAGCAATGTTGGGCCTCAAGTCAGAAAAGGCATTTGTTGGCCACTTCCATAAGCTTTGTGCCACCAAGTTTACTGTGATGAGTGTTGTACAGGCATATTTAAAAACAAAAAAGTATAGAACCTGTAGTTTGACATAAAATAGTTCAGTGGACTGTCTATGTATTCAAATGTGGATAATTACAGCAAGATGCCACTTCAAGAGGGATGTAATCAGGGTTCTTAATTGGCCTAGATAATAAAAACCGAAGTCAGACATAGGGGAAATGCTGGGAGATCAGAGAAAAGGAGCAAGCCACATTAGACCTTAACGTGTAACAGGACAATAGCTTTATATCTAAAACAGCATTTCTGTGTATTATTTGGAGCTGACCCAGCACTGGGACCAGGCTGACAAAAAGTGCTAGTAACAGAAACAGATTCAATGACTAATGGTATAAAAGCTAGTTGGGAACAAACTTTAGCAAAAGTTCAAGCTTTCATAATTAAGAATACATCTCCAAGTCATTATATATGGGCTTGAGCCAACAGCAGAGTGAAGGTTTCTACTGTCTTGAAAGGTTCCTTCACCACCCCTTAACATTTATCCAGAGGGACAGTTCACAAAATCTTAATATGTCAGGAGAGAGAAAGCCACTCAGGACACTGACCACATTATGAATGAATGAATGAATGAATGAATGAATGAATAACATAGTCACTAGAGTAAAAGTTAACAACTAGATTGTCATTAACACCTGCTGGAAGTGGAGAATCAGTTTTATACAGTGGAATGACACTGGATATATCAATTGATATATCAATCATCAAAGAGTATCCTCATGTTCAATAGTATTTGACCAATGTATAATCAGCTATCACACACACACACACACACACACACACACACACAAACACCAAATGAATAAACAAAAAGAGAATGCTTCCCCAGCCATCCAGTTCATAGCTGATGATGGCTTGTAAATTCATACTTTTATACTCTTTCAATTTTCTCTGAACTTTGTTTTTGCTCCTTTGAGACAATATCTATAACTATTCCTGTGGTATTCTGAAAATTTACTTTGATCTATCCTCAAAAAATAAAATTTATTGACTGATATAACTGTTTTTATGTCACTCAGTTATTAGTTAACTTTATTATTTATTTTCTATTTCACTTTTCAACTCCTTCCTTGTCATTTGATTTTGTTCTAATGGGAGTAGAGTTTTCTAACTTTATTGATTATATTTTTGTCTCTGTTAGTACTTATGTTTCAAAATGGAATATAGGAGATTTTGAATGTTTGTTGATTTGTGCATGTTTATTTTTTTCATCCTGTATCACAGTTACAATGTATCATCTTATTCTGAGGTTATTAACTTACAGGTCTTTTGCACATATATTATGGACCTAGATTTATGTTTCTATGGGATTTCAGTGTTTGTGAATGTGTGTGTCTCTTCATTGTATTTGTATTCTCTGTGCTTTCTCTTTTCTTCAGTTTATTTGTAGTGTACTCTTCAGATTTCATTGTGTATGTGGATTTAAATGGAAAGAAATGCGGTGATATTTGGAAGGAGTTAAGGTAGAAGAAATCATAATCATAATCAGAATATATTTATAATAAATGAAAATAAAGCAAAACAAAAGACATATTCTCTGTGGTATTTCTACCACAAGCAAATAAAACTTAAGACATATATACTTTTATTAAATTAACTAACAGTATATATATATATGTATATATATATTTATATACACACACATATATATATATATATATATATATATATATATATATGAACATAACTTTGCAAATAATTTCGTTTTCATCAGAAAGTATGTATATGAGTTTATAAAATGCTTAGGAGGAAGTCAGTGTTTTACAATGAAACAACTCTCTGGAATATAGCTAAACAGCCTCTGAAGCATGGCATTCACTGTCCTGAAATGTTATACCCAATAGTAAATTAGTTTGATACCAAAACCTAGAGTCTTCTGTTTGTACTAAAGGTCACTTGTACACTATAGAACTCATGTTTATGTTGTAAACCTAGACTGATACCTGTGACGGGATTGGCAAGAAACCTAGAATAGAACCTAGTACTTCCCTCTTTCAAAACTGAAGTAATTATATAGATAAGTGTAGCTTTTATATTTCATCAGTGAAGCTTCTATGGAAGGTAAACAGAAACCAAATAAAAAAATTCTACAAATGTCCAGTATACAAAGGATGAAGGAATGCTGAAGCACAACTGATAGATATAAAATATAAGTGTACCTAAGAGCAAGTAGGATATTGGGAGAGAAAAATCCAAAGGCAAGGATAGGGCGCCTGCTGTGTGATAGGGCCTTCAATAAGCAAGGAGCTTCATCTTTGAAATCATAACAATATGCCTGTCTAACATTATATGTTCAGTGATAACACAAGTTGACACACCACCACGGAAGAGAGAAATTAAAAAAGGCTCTACCTGTAGATGAAGAACTCGAAGTATGTAACATCTGATGAGAAAATGAGCAGCCTTTCCCAGGTATTCCTCATATTGGTTATAAAATCCCTATTTGTCAAACCTAAATTCATATATATATTAGGAATATAAAATGTATGTATCAGATTGTGTGCACACATTTATATAGTTACACACACATACACACACACACACACACACACACACACATACATCCTTGCACTCATAATGCATATAATGCACATATACAGGCTAACATTTTATTTTCATGTTAAAATGCCAAGTACAGAAATTAGAAATGTAGTCTACTCTTAATGCTACCATAAAAAATAATCATCAATTTGCTGTTATATTTCTTTCATACTAATTTTAGCACATTGATTCATTGATTCGAGTAACCTTTATGCTACATTCTTCAATTTTCTACCATTTCTGATTCTACTTATTGGTTATTATTGCAAACATTAATCTTACTTTTCTTTTTACACACAGGTCATTTTACAGACTATTTTGCATTTTGTGACTATAACATTTAGTTGTATATTAGCAAATAAAGTGTATGACTTTAGTTGATTAAAAATCCTTGAAACTTAATTTTCTAAACATTTGAATTATAAAATATTCATAGTGAACATATAATACATATTATATATATATACATACACACACACATATATATATATACTGAAAAATTTAAAAGATATTATTAAAAGTTACTACATTGTTTCTTATTTTTCATTTTCAGAAAATAAATGCATTCAGACATATACTGCTAACATAATGTTAAGTGTATTGGGTTTTCTAAATTGCACATAAAAATTTGTACTCTATTTGTGTTAAGTTAGGATAGCCTTACCACCACAGCCCTTGCTTCACAAATGTAAATTGATTTTTCACATTCATTTTGTCAAAATTGCCTCAGTTATCCTTTTGGGATGCTGTGTATTACTTTTGACAATTTCTTTTTCACTTTTTCCCTTAACTGAAAAAGAACTTTCTGCCTTGAATTTTTCTTTTGTTACATGTCTTTCCACTGCCAGCTAGTAAATAATTATAAGAGAAGTAAACGTGTAAATTTACCTTGTTTAAAGTATTTCATTGCCAGAGTAATTGTTTTATTTGCACAGTACATGGCATAATCAGTGAAAATGTGTCTGATGGTACCACTCTGGATGTTTGTGGACCTCTGTGACTGATGTTACAGCCATATTTTAAAAAGGATGTGACTAGAAAATGTTTTTATCATTTTAATTCACATTGAGTTTCTATTTATCATGTGTTAGTCCAAGCTTTCTTTTCATGTCTACATATTTTGTTCTTCTTCATGGGTACACGGATATTTATCTTTTTAACAATAACTTAGTATTTTACCCATTTGAAATATTTTTGAAATATTTCCTAGTATATACTCCACAATTTATTTAAGTATGTATATAGATAATTAGTTACATAAAGTCACTGTCTCAAACAGAAAATTTTCCATTTATGAAACTGACTTTGCAAACAAAATCCTAGTATATGTTATATTATAGTACAATATATCATACCTACAGATATTATTTTAACACAGGAAAATATTGCAAAAGGATTTTAAAGTCATGTGAATTTCCCTTTAAAATTTTATAAGAAAAAAACATGCTCCATTTAATTATTTTAATAAGTTTATTATTCACTATTAATATGTTTCTTGATGAATATTTAATGGAATTATATTTATTTATTTTGAATTACATTATTTTAAGAAATAAACTAAAAATGGTATAAAAATAATACTTTCTGCAAGGCAGGAGAGCATAGGGGATTTTCCTGTTTAATAACATGAAGCATCTCCCTGAGCAGTCAATCAATCTGTCAATTAAACTTAAATACTGTCTTCTTGTTATGGGAAACGATGTAAGGTTCAGAAAGCAACTATTAATTTTTTCTCTCAGGTTGGGCCTGCACCACCAAGTGATAAAAGTAATTATAAACACAGTCAACTTGTTACACTGCTCCAATCACTAAGAATGTAAATATAGCAGCCTACAATATAATTTTCACAGTTACATTTCACACCCTAGCCACACTCTGAGTAAAAATATCCCCATAACTAGTAGCATCATTGCAGCCTCTAAGGACTTATGATCTCACTAATAATTTTTAAGGGATATAGTACTTGAAAGACTTTGTATTTTTAAAAAATAAATACAAGAAAATAAAAGAAGACTGCTTTCCTAATATTTGTGATTTTTAGCTGTTTAGAGAGAAGATTGATATTAATTTATCTTTTATTAGAGCATTTATTTTACTGTAAATGAGAAGTACATATAACTAACATTGTCTAATTTATGTTTTTCACAGATACACAAAGGGTTAAATATTTGATGACTGTGAAACTTTTCCTGTTTAAAGGAAGCTAACTCATGATTTTGTGTATCCTTCACCACTGTGCACTAAATGGTATTCCTTAAGTATGCATAGCTAAAATGAATCCCATATCCTTTACCTAAGGAAAAAATAGGCTTAATATATTTGGTAGTAAAGAAGTTAGAGTATGATTTTTGAGACAATTACTATTCATTTCTGTTGGTAAAGATATTATATACATTGGGCATGAAATAGCTAATTTTAACAATAAATCTGAAAGTAAAGCACTTATAAATCATCTTCACAGATAAAAAATATAAAAATTCCTTAGCTACTAAACACCTAAATTACCAATCATGTCCATTTCATTATGGAGGTATATTATTTATATTTATTTATTTTTCATGTAGAGGTGAATTGAAATGAGGACACTCACACATGCTATCAAATACCACTTTCATTTCTTTATTTTTGAGATTATAATTCCAAAATTTCTCCCTTCTTTTTCCTCCCTTGAAACTATTATATATTCTCCTTTCTCTTTTTCAAGTTCATGACCTCCATTTTAAATAATAGATAAAGACACAGACACACACACTACACACACACACACACACACACACACACACACACACACACACACACACTACAACACTACCAACACTACAACACATTTCTATAAAACTTTGCCAGTTTATATGACATTACTTGTATATCTATTTTCTTGCTTGACCATTTGGTATAGCACAATCAATTGATATAATCTTTACTGCTGAAAACTTCTTGTCCTACTTTTAGCATTTCTTAGTTACCTCCAAATCTTTGTAAAGAGTTCAGTTCTTATGTTCTCCCACTTAAGGTTCAGGCATTAATGCGGGAGAGGGAATAAAAAGGTTTTAAGTCAGATAATCAAGGAGATTGCTACAAGATTGAGTCCTAGTAATATCAGTCAAATATGTAGTCTCACCTACATTACTGTCATATTTTACTTTAGTGATGATTAAAGCTTTCTCATAACTAGTCACTTTAATACCTATCATGGAAATTACACTAAAATAGGCACAAAGATGTCCTTTATAAGTTGATGATATTAAACATATTTAAAAACTATCACATGAATATTCTTATTAACATTAACAAAAGATTTTTACAATAAAACAATATATTTCCAAGATCATAGAAATTGTTTTGCTGAATTAAATTTCTTGAAAGTAAAACAATGCCATATATGAACATATCTCATATGTTCATAGACCTATGGGATGAAAGGAAAAATTAAAGTCCTACCCCAAATCTTTCCTAAAGAACAAGCCACATAAACAATAAAAATAATTAAATATATAATAGTAGTTATTAGACTTCTAGTTGTAATGACCATTTGAATTTAGTTTGTGAAAGTTATGTCAGTTAATTCTGAGGCTTAAAAATTTCTAGAATTGTGTAAGCAGTTCCTAAAGGCCATTCTGTGAGCAATGATTATCTGAGAATGCTCAGGGAAATGTTAGCATTGGTTGTCTGTGTCTTTCGGTTTCAAAAGAATTACTGCGTATCTTGGGAATGTAGTCTACAGATCATTCGTTTTAGATTTTTGGAAATAATCTAATTGTATTCTTCCCACATACTAGAATTCTGATTGGTACTGAATGCTGTTACGAGCAGGTTTTTCCTCACCACCAATCTGGTCCTGTCACCCCGCTGCCACGCCAACCCCAAATAACACGCTGAGACTCTATATTTGAAATAAGGCTGTTGGCCAGTTACTAATTCCTTATTGGCTAGGTTTGTCTTAATTATTAACCCATTTCTACTTATCTAAGTATTTCCATGTGGTCATCTTAGCCGAGCATGTAGGGCCAGCATCTTGCTTCTTCCATGCTCTACATGCTGACCCCTCCTTACTACTTCCTCTTTCCTCTTTGTCTCCTAACCCCGCCTATCTTGCTTTCTTATTTGCCACAGTGCTTTATTCATTAACCAGTATGATAAACATATTTACAGAGTAACATCTCCCATCATATCCTTTTTTCTGTCTAAAATAAAAAGAAGTGTTTTAACCTTAACATAGTAAATTGTATCACACAACAGTTATCAATTAAGAATCACAGTTAACAATATTTAGTCCAGTAACATTTTGTAAGACTTAAAAAAAATATCTATCCTATCTTTCTGAGTCTAAAGTCCTATATAAACTTATCTTTAATCCTAACTAAGGAAAACGATAACCATAACTATCTGTCTTCAATTCCTTCAAAGACCACAGAAGAATAATATATAAACTCTAGAAATGACAGAGACAACTCACTGCCTGGTCAGTACCTGAAGTTCTTCTGTAATGTTCCATTTCATCCCATAGGCCATAGTGTGTCTGAAACACTCTTTTATATGAAGCAGGAACCCTGTAGCACTGTCCATTTTGTTTTAGCAATCACTTTTCTGTGGGTCCTGCATGTCCAGTTTATATAGCATAAAGTCAAACAATCCAGAAGAGCAGTACCTTGCCCAAATGGCTAGTCTTGCCATATTAGAAGCAATCTTCATAATGTGTTTCTTCAATCTCCATCTTTCTTTCTGTGAGCTACAATAATGATTTGTCTAGGAATCCACTGTATACTGGTTTTTGGTGACATGGACACCCTGTAAGTAATCAATGACATTCTTAGTATACTGAAGGGCCACCCAACAAGGTCGAATCCTAATGTGCCACCATTATTGGGCCAAGAATTCATGACTAAAAGCATCATAGCTTCTATAAGGTTGCCTACTATTATTAGTCTGTTAAACAGGTATAGTATTAAAAGAATTCCTAATGACTTATCATTACACCTATTTATGAAAGCATCTATTAATTCTTATCACAAAAGCTCCTATGCTATAGGTGCTGATTACCACAGAGATGGACAACTGGCCAAGATAGAGAAAAGAAAATACAGCAGGAAATTCAGACCTAGTTGCAATATATAATGCACATTTCCTCCCAAAGATCAAGGTTCATATGGAAGGGTCTTAAAGAGTACAAGAGACAGATGTAGTAAATGACTACAAGTAAACCTTATAGCTTTGACAGCAGTGGACAGAGCTGCACAATGGGTTTATCCTAGAGATTTACATGAACTCACAGCAGTTTTGAAAACAAACACAGGATATGTGCAAGACAAGCACAGATCAAATATCACCACGGAGAAGGGAGTGGAGGATTTATTGTCAATTATTGACTGCTGGAAGAAGATGTATCAATTTTCTCTACGATGTAGTCCCTGCTAAGTCAATGTTGTTTGAACCACAGGGACATAAAACCAACAATATGTATATAGGATACATAGGTACAGCATCTTCTGAAAACAATCAAGTTTCCATGTATGATGTGTTGAAGAATTTTGGATTAGGGGGTGTGAATATATTTAAATATGTGTGAAATTCTCAAAAAACTAATAAAAATAATTTTTAATAGATGATAGAATGAAGCAGCATTCTTAAAAAATGGAAACTTCTGAGAAATGTATAATTTCAAAATTCTTGGCAATTATGGAAATAAAAACAAAACAATTTTGGAATTTAATCTTAATAACATTCAAACCAACCAAATAAACAAAGAAATGATGATAAATTATGTGCACAAACACAGAAAAGAGTAAACATTTATTGATGTTGGGCATGAAAATTCTTGCAAAACTATGTAAATCAGTGTGAAGTTTTTTGAGAAATAAAAATAGATCTATAACATAATCCAGCTATATCACTCTTAAGTTTATATATAAAGAATTCATATTCTACTGTTCATCATGTTCCTATTTACCGTATACACAATAGCCATAAAATATAAACAACCTCCATTGACTTACAAATAGATAATGAAAATATAAATAATTCCAAAATGGGATATTGTACAGCTATTAAAAATGGAATTGGGGCTGAAGAGATGGATGCAGCTGTTAAGGGTATTGTATGTTCTTGAAGAGAACCAATGTTCTGTTCCTAATACCCACATTATGGCTCACAACTGTCTGTAACTCAAGTTCTCGATGATCTAAAACCTTCTTTGGACTCCATAGGTACTAAAATATATGGTGCCAATCACACATTCACATCAAAGATCCATACACATAAAAATAAAATACAAAATTATGAATTTTTCATGCAAATAAATGGAGCTGGAAGCATTCATTCTGGGTGAGAAAGCCCTACCTCAGAGATTTGAAAGGGGTTTTGTGGAAGTAAGTTTTCAAGAAAGAGATTTTTAAAAGGAGGATATAAAGGGGAAAAAGGGAATTAATATCATAGGACAGGTTAAACTGGTGTGACTGATGGGTGGGTAATGTAAAGAAGGCAATACATTTAACACAATGTCAAAATGTATTGTGGAGACATGCAAGTCTAGAAGATAAAAACACTCAATATACATTAAATGAACATTTTCTATAGGCAATGGCAAGGTGTGTGCTAGATACCATAGACTAACAAAAAGGAATGCCAGTGGAGGAATGGGTTTTGTGGGGTTTGTTTGTTGGTTGGCTTCGTTGTTTTTAATTTGTTTTGTTATTTAGAAGAGAGTTGTTAGCTAGTGAACTTTGTAGACTTCCTCCCGAAACATTCAGAGTTTGATTGTAAGATTCTTCTCTGAAAATCAAGTACTTGAGTCAAAGAACATGGGAATATCAAGTTGATATTGAGAAGGAAGCTCTGTCTCTCTCTTCCAGCTAGCTTTCACAGTGCTGTAAGGTGCTTGAAAGTTACTGTATTTAAATGGAATCAAAGGTCTTACACAGCTGTAGACTTCACAAGCTGCAGTAATACCTGGCTGGGTGAAACATAGCCTCATTTCCAATAGAAGAATGAATATTATCGTATTAACCAGATAAAATGTTTTATTTCAATTTCACTCCTGCTCTACAAAATGATACCAATAGCTGGCACCATTGTGGTCAGGTCATACATCTTAGGAGAGGGACTCCAATTATTATTCTGCTAAATGTGCATTGCAGTAATCTCCTTATAAATTTTGGCTATACACACAGATTAATGTATTTCATATCAGAAAAGCTTGTATTTGAATAAAATAGGGTTAACAGAGATACCAACAATTGGCAAATGTGCAGGGAGAAAGAGGCCCTGAATGCTCAGCTCTAAACAGGAAAGGACCTAAGATTCCTTCAAGCAAAGGTTCAGAGGTCATTATTGAGGAAGGATATGTTGTGAGGCCGTAAGAACCAGGTAAAGCAGATGAATGAAAGAAAACAGTGACCACAATGTATTGTATGCAAATCTCATAAAACTGATAACATTTTAAAAGAAAAATATGACCCAAAGTGTAATCCTTATAATTTATTTGTATATTATCAGCAAAATATCATACATGATATGATTAGTTTTATAACTGGAGGTGTGACTAAAATGTTTCTTACATGCAAATATCATGGGTACATAATATTCAGAGTATTTTACAAATGACAAAGTCTAAAACATACTAAAACTTATGAGCATATATTTTATTTCTTTTATTTGGAATGCATGTGATGCATAAAATTCACAACCATTTGTCTGTTCAAATAACAAATGACCTTCACAAATTGTGCTGAACACATGGTTTCAAAATAAGTCTTATTATGACACATAACGGCCTAGGTTAGCCCTGAGAAGTCTAACAGTCACCAAATCAATTTTCCCACCAAACAAATGGCAAAGACTTTGTCCCTTCTCTTTTTCTCATTCAGTGGTGCCAAGTGCATGGCAATTTCTCCTTTATCTAAAAAATGTCCCTGTACTTTTCTTTTCTGTAGCTTGAATTCCAGTCTGTAACTTAAAACAGCTGCAATAAACAGAGCAGGTGTGGCTTGGAAAAAAGGCTCAGGGGTCAAATGTGGGCAGTACACCCATATACATGAAATAAAATAAGAAAATCTTTAAAAGATGACCATATAATTGTATTTCTATTTTTTTATAGAAATACTGAAAGCTTATTCATATAGCAAAATACAAAATTTTTATTAGCATTATTTCTGCTGCGCTTTTAAGTTTTATTTTATTTTAATAGTGCTGTGTACGTTTTTGTGTATATGCATCTATATGCATGTGTACATGTGTCTGTGCGTATCTCGTGTATACGTGTGTCTGTGTGCAACTGTGTTGCCCACCATTAGATCCCCTAGAAGTAGAATTGCAGAAATTAAAACCATCTGATGAGGATACTGGCAATTGAACTCTGATATAGTGCAATGGTTTTCTTAATAGCTGAACCACTTCACAAGTCCCAATTATTGGCTTTCTTATTGTACGGTTGTATGAGTTATAACAAAACATAAAAGTTGAAGTCATTTCAAGAAATTGGTTTTCCCCACAAAGACAAAAATACAAAATAAATAGATTGGGTATTGAGTAATGATAGAGGTATATGGGGTAAGCAGTATGGAAAATAATAAATATATTCATTAAAGTAAATATATGATTGATATACAAAGGAGGACAGATTTTACTTGAAAATCTAACAGTAACAGTAAGAAAAAATACTTAAATATTTTATATCAGGGACCTTGTTTTATTTTATTTTTATGCTACTACTTGATTTGCCATTATTTTACATAAAGATAACTATTAATTTAAAATTGAATTAGAAAATTCCTTACAAAAATAAAATTATCTTAAAGATATTTGCAATTAAATGTAGGATGAATATTAAAAACGTCTATTTAGCAATACACTTAGTTTACATTATTT
The DNA here is from genome assembly GCA_030556225.1 of Cricetiscus sungorus. Taxonomy (NCBI): domain Eukaryota; kingdom Metazoa; phylum Chordata; class Mammalia; order Rodentia; family Cricetidae; genus Cricetiscus; species Cricetiscus sungorus. Next base: position 33,609,237 of record JANBXA010000741.1, on the reverse strand, counting down.
TGAGAACTCTAACATGACAGTTGTCTTTATTACATTTCTGTTGTTAAAATAATACATCATGATCAAGACATCTAAGAAAAGAAAATGTTTAATTTGGGCTTATTCTTTCAGGGTATTAGAGTCTATATTGGTAGAACAAAGTCACAGAGGCAGCAATATCTTTTCTCTGAAATATCTAAAACACAGACATAGCATGGTGGTTCATGCCTTTAATCCAAGCACTGAGGAGGCAGAGTAATGCAGAGCTCAGTGAATTGGATGCCAGCCGGATCTTCAAAGAGAATTTTAGGGTAGTCAAAGCTATTACACAGATAAACCCTGTCATGTCTCTGAAACGCATATTTCCACGTGTGGGCATGCACACACACACACACACACACACACACACACACACACAAATATACAAATTAAATATGTACCATGATGCTTCTTCATGCATTCTTCAGTGTATATTTATAATAGAGGTAAAAAATAGAGTTGATTGAAAAAAAATAAGACATTCTTTTGACAACCTCTTTGCAAATCAAGAAAATACTAAAAATAATATATTATTTATTATTCCAATAAAATTAGTCAGTTTTGAAATCATGACTTATAAAAATGGTGGAAAGAATAATTCTTTTGTTCTAATCTAGAATTCAAGCAAGATTCATGCATTACATTTAATAATGATGTTCTTTTATACTCTGTTAATCTAGGATAATTAGTCACAGTTTTGCTTTCATGGACTCGGTATTTCTTTTTTGAGGAATATATTTTTATCTAATGACATTCAAATTTAGTTTTGTAACTGTGTGTAGTATTCACTTTGCTATGCTATTTATTAGGAATACCTCAAGAGTGATCTTATTTTCCTGTAGTTGTTTGCATTATTTTTAGTTCTAAACTCCCTGGATGGTGGGTGGAGGGCAGCCACCTAGCATGCAACAAATATTCACAGAATCATAGTCTTTCGTGTGAATTTAGGGACTTAGCTTGGCTTGCCTCTAGCCAGCTTTTCTCCAATTAACCAATTTATCTTTTCCCTCTGGGATTTTATATTTCTCTATTTCTATTTCCCTTTGTTTACTTTTTACTCCATGTCTTGCTGTGTAAAAATGTGGCTGCCCCCTCGAATCATCCTTGCCTTCTCTTTCTTTACTCCTCCCTCTTCTTCCCCCCAGATCCGTTCCCCCTGCCTTTCTGCTGGCCACTAAGCTCTTTATTATATCAATCAGGTGTTTTGGACAGATGAAATAGCACAGCTTTGGAGTTAAACAATGCAGCAAAATAGAGTGCAGCACTCAGCTTATTTAGATTACACACTTCTAGCAATAGTTTTTTTACAAATGCTCATATTACATAGAAGCAGCAAATGAAAGGAGCCCAATGGAGAGCTGCAGGTCGTAGGCACTCCTTTGTTGCTCTTTTAATTTTTATTTTCTTGTTTCTTTTTTTATTTAATATTTTTTCTTACTTTCCATATCAATCCCAGTTCTTTCTCTCTCCCATCCTCCCATGACTCCCACTCCAACCCCCCATCCACTTCACACTCTTGATGTAAGCCAGTCAACGTTTTCGATTCAACAAACACTTGGTAGAATGCATAGTGTTACGCTCTGTACCTTCCTTGAGGCAGAGAGATGAGCAAGGTAGCCCAAAGGGCAAACATCTTCTAAGGAGACAGTGTATGAGGAGGGAGGTAGTAAAAAGTACAAAGGGAAATAAGGTGTGTCAAACAAAGTACCAAGACAAATACAAATGGGAGGAAAAAATGGGGAACAGGCAACGTATCTTCATGTTGCAGTTCCTCCCAGGTAAAATTCACCACTTTAAACAGGCCAAAAAAGAGCACACATGATTCAAAAAAAAAAAAAAAAAAAAAAGCATACAGATTGTGTCTATTAGGTTTTAGAAACATCTCCTTCCAAACCAATAAAAATAAATGAATAAATAATAAATGAGTAAAATTTGGCACCGATAAAGAGTAAGCGGGCTGTCTATTCACCCCAGCAGGCAGATGCACTTCAGTGCCCCACCACGACTGACCTGAGCTGTCAAGGGATTGTGAAACGCTTTGGGACACTGAACAAAGGCATACGCTGGCTCTCTTGCTACAGAGGTTGCACACTGTGGATGACTTCAGGCAGTAAGCACTCAGGTGCCCCTTCTCCCTCTACCTGAACACCTGTCCTGGACGCAGGTGCAGCTCATATGTATCTGGGAACCACAATTAAAGCTGTCCCTTTAACAATGTCACACTTCTTAATTCTTCTCAAACAATTGCAGGAACAAATAGCAAGTATTGGTCATTCTTTTTCATTCAAGCTCAACAAATAAGTTACAATTTGGTAATCAATTATTCTACACTACAGAAGTATGTTTTTTTTTTCTATCATAAAAGGAAGGAATAATGCCAAAGCTTTATCAGTGGTTCATGGAATACTCAATTGATCTATTGCACCCTGGGGATTATTCATTTTGCAGGTCATTATTGGTTTTATGGAATATTTCTTATTTATAATTATAAATATAGGTACAAATTTACTCATAGTTTTCTAATACAAAAGACAGATATTAATGTCAATGTTATATAAAAATGTGGTTACAAAAAGTATTTTGCAATATATTTTTAAGTAATGAATAATCTGTATAAAGAGAACAATTAATCAGAATTTAATAGAAATAAATATTAATAATACTACTAATTACTATTTATGGTAAAGAGATTTGAATTTAATCAATTTTCATAATAAATATAAAAAATCAAGCTAGTTACAGATATAATAGTCAATGTGTACAAAAAAGTGGAATAATAGGAAATAGTGAATCCATTTTAGACTGAAAGGTATTTAAAATATTTGGAGAATGATAGGTGGAATGTCATAATAATATGTATAATTTAGAAGCTTAATGATAACAGAGCTTTTGTTAAGAATTTTTGTATTTATCTTTTGACCACAAAAAAAGTATCAGTACCACAAGACCCTCAACAATATTTATAGTGGCATTATTTTAAAAAGCCAGAAGAACCTGGAAATAGCCTAATTGCCCCTTGTCTGAACAATAGATGAAGAAAATGTGGTACATTTACACAGTGGAGTATTAGCTATAAAAAGCAATGACATCATGAAATTTTCAGGTAAATGGAGGGAACTATAAAAAAAAATCATGTTGAGTGAGGTAAGCTGGACTCAGAAAAACAAATAGGTATGTACTCAGTCATACCTGTTTTTAAGCCAAGGATGTTAAATTAAACCCAAGGATTACCAGACTACAATCCAAAGGTCAGAGAAGCTGAGTAACAAAGAGCCCTAAGAGGGACACATGGATCACCCTTGGAAGGGGAAATAGGTAAGATCTCCTGAGTAAACTGGGGGAGAGGAGGTTAGTAAAGTGGAAGGGATGGGGGATGAGAACATGAAGGAACTGGATGGTCAAGTTGGGAGAGGGATGGAGTGTAATGAAAGGGATGAGAGAGAGCCACTATAGTGTTAGAGACAAACCTGGTGGTAGAGAAATTCCCAAGAATCCACAAGGATAGCCCTATCTAAGAATCCTAACTATATTGGAGAGGGTGTCCAAACTGGCCTTCCTCTTGTAATCAGATTGGTGAATACACAAGTATTCATCATAGAGCCTTCATTCAATAATGAGCAAGGGTAGTCAGGATCATGATGGAGAAAACTACAGAGACAGCTGAACCAAACCCATGGAAACTCATAAACTCTGGACTGACAGCTGTGGAACCTCAATCAGGTAGAACTAGGCCCTCTGTATGTGAGAAACAGTTGTGAAGCTTAGGCTATTTGAGGGGCCCCTAGCAGTAGGGCCAGGATCTAAGGCTGATTCATGAGCTAGCTTGTTAGAGCCCATTAGCTGTGGTAGGATGTCATGTTCAGCTTTATTGCTGGGGTGAGGTGAGGTGAGGTGGGCTTAGTCCTTACCCAACGTAATGTGCCAGACTTTGTGGCCTTCCCATGGGAGACTTTACCTGTTGAGAGGAGTGGATGCAGAGTGACCCAGGGGGAAGGGTTAGAAGAGAGATTGGAGGGAGAATTTTAGTTGGAATATAAATGAAATTTAAGGAATTTAAATTTAATAAAAAGTAAAATAAAATGCTTAGAAATGAAAAATATAACTTATTTTAGTATAAATAATTATGTTAATGCTTTGAAAGGTAGTTGAGAGGTGAGCATATATATCTTAGACTATAGGAAAGCAGTAATCTCATGGACCATTGTTAACATTTTGTTTATAACTAAGGAACTCACATAATGCAATGAATATGATAGAAGTAAAAAGGATTTACTTCAGAGTTGCCAATGTATCACAGTCACACAGCACTAGTCTACTATGTGAAATATTAGTCTCAGTTTCATCACCAGCACTGCAGAGCCTGAAGGACCAACATTTAGAAAGAGAATAGCCACCAAACGAGACATCAAGTTATCCAAACCAAATTGAATCAGGTAAAAAAAAAAAAACCTTAATATTTAAAACAGACACAAGAGATTCCAGAAATAATATGCAGAGTCTATGTATCTTTCCTCGAAGAACAATGTTAATTTACAAAGAAAGCTAGTTTGTAAAGTAAGAAACCACTGTTAATCTTAAAATAAATTAAAAATTTATATTAGAAACACATGTATATAACAGGATAATTTGGGGTTAATGTTTTGGGGTAGGTATTTGAAGCACAAAGATGCCTATGAAGTTGTACAGTATAAATAAGCAGGAAATAAGTCCTGAATACTGTGCCTTCAAGTAAGTTTTAGAGTCTATCTAGACTTTCCAATTGTATTGCTTAACATTTCCTTGTTAAGGTTTGAAATAATGAAGATCTTCCTTTTTGTTAGGCTACAAAGAATAATATTATTTTATAGAAGTATAATTGGAGCCTCTAAGGATATGCAAAACATCTGTAGTCTAACTTTGGCAGAAACAGAGCTATTGATTCAACATTGTTTCCGCACATTTTTATTCTTCCAAAATTCCTGCATTATTTTACTTGTTTTATTACATTTAGTAGAATTCTTTCTGTTTAGAGAAGACAGAAATGAATTGAATGAGGTATATATGCGAATAAGCAATCTGAAATAATGCCACTGAAGTATATTTCAAAAATGTTTCAAAGTCGCCACATTGCCATTCCTATTAGGTTCATATATTCATATACTTGGCTACTTTTATCTTTCTTTTGTCTGTTTTTCTACATTTGTGCAGGAGTACATGTGTGTTTGTGTGTGTATGTATATAATAATAAATTTGAGAATTATTCATGGTCTAGACATGTCTTCATGAGTATGAATCGGTAAAGCTAAAAATACATTAAATCTTAAGATTTAACTTAAATGAATCATTTTGGCATTATTAAACCTAAAATACAACTTTGTTATATTTTGTAGATTTGTAGATTTTGTTTGTATTTGTAGATTTCTTCACTTTTATGTGTCAATTTCTGTCATTCCTCTATCACTTAGTGTGCATTATTTGTCTGATACTTGTATTTTTTTTAAAAATTTCTAATATAGCTTTGATGCCATTAGTATAAATACTACTTTGATGAATAAACACTTTGTTCCTGTTAAGTGTGAAAAAAATCCTTTATCTGAAGGCTGAAGCCTTGTATCAACCTGGAAACTGCTTTGTGTTTCTTTGGCTTCCACCTGCCATGCTTGCTGCTTTGAAATATTTATGTTCCTCATTGTTCTGTCAAATATAAGACATCCTTGTTAACATCTAGACATAATTCAGGACACATTTTTTCTATAAGCATGTGTTAAATATTTATGGCTGGTGCTCATTACTTATAAAGCACTTCACGTACGCACCCGGGTTTCAATTATTAATGAACAGTTTGGACAAGCCATCCTTTTATGGCTCTGTTCTTCTACAGATTAGCTTTCTTATATTATTTCATAATAATATTCTGAGTTTAACATTCTTGTTTTAGAGATATTTTCTCTCCCTTTGAAACTAAAGTGAGATAGTTGGGCAGAAATAGGATATAAGTAGCAAGAAACAGGAACTTGCTCTCTTGTTTTTTGAGATGCTAAGGAGGTAAGGTGTGGCAGTGGATTGCTCTTTTCTCTTTATCCGATTCCAGGTTGTTATTACTTAGATCAATTAAGAACTCCATTTACATACTTGGAATACACATAGTTCATGGAATTTTTCTATATGTGTTGCATTTGTTTTAATTGACTTCAAATGTATTAATAATTAACATGCTCTGTTGATTGGTTTTCATTATTTGCTAATTTGTTTCTATTTTTTATTTATTTCTTGTCCTACTTTACATATCGATCCTAGTTTTCTTTCCGTCCCTCCCTTTCTATCTCCCTCCCTCCTATGCCACCCCTGACTACCCTCCCATCAAAATATAAGAAAAATATTGACATATTTTCCAAATTTACTCATTTAAGTTCTGACTTTAGTTCATAAGCATTCTTCAATTCTATTATGGTTTTTACTAATTGATTTCATTATCTCTTACATATTACATTCCCTTGTAAGTTTATTCATTGGTATCTTCATTTTGTTCTCTGTTCCTGCTGGATTCCTTGAAACATTAAACATTGGATTATAAATCTAAGACATAATCCTAAAACTCTATAGTAAATGTAGCAATCTGGCTCTATTCTATTCCCTTGTGTTCTATTTGTTTTTTGTAGTTAGTATGCCTTTGAATTTTTTCATTTTTATTTATATTTTTGAAAAATGAATGTAATGCAGTGAATAAAGAAAGTGAACAAACTAATATTTAGGAAAAATTTGGTCTACAAAGTGTTAGTACAGCTGTTTGCTACTTCTCTCTCTCTCTCTGTATCTGCATTTACATCTTTTGTTGCCTTAAGATGTCTCTAGAGTTTTCTTTCTGAACATCATTTTTATCACATAAGCGCCTTGGTTTTATTGTTTTTCCCCCCATTAGGTATGACAGGGATTTAGAGGGAAAAAGAGCTGTGCAAATCCTTTTTCTCATGACAAATAGTGTTTAGCAATATTCCAGCTTCTTAAGCTCTAGAAATCTGTTTCTTTTACAGACGGCCTTTGTGAAAAAGAGATTACTCTCAACAAAATTTACAATGTGTAAAATTTTTCTCTTATTCATAGGAAGCATCAGCATTTCTCTCTAATCTTCATAGGGATGCCTGGTACACTTGGAAAGGTTAAAGTATAAATGGACACAATCACTTCTAAAATGGTCTCTTAGGTGCTTTCAACTTGCCAACCTTTATACTAGGAAGTTTTGGAAAATTTTCAATTGGTGTTAAGATTGTCTCCCTTGATCTCTGTTCCAGGAATAATTTTCAGTCTTACACTCTGTTCAAGTGTGGTTTGATGCTGTTTCCTGTTGTCTTTGTCATCAATTCAGAGGGTAGTGGTCTGTTTATATGAATGGCATCAGTTCATATAAGAGGAGAGTTTAAGCCTATTTACCTTTTGTGTTTATTGTGTGTGGACAGCATATACACACTCTAGCCTGGAAATTAAAGGTACCCTACAAGTATTATTTTAAAAAACAAACAAACAGAGACAAAATAATATAATGCAATTTACAATTAATGATTAGCCTAATATATCGGTGTATATTTTTTGAAAAATATATTTCTGTCGTGGATGAACAACACAATGATTCCCTATTATGGAATGCCCAATAATGGAAAATGGCAACAAAAACAATATAACCCTGTAGCATGTTGCAAAATAAATGCCTTATCTGATTAAAGGGTTTTGTTTAGGATCTATGGATATTGTAGTTATCTTATTTATAGTTTTCTAACATGTATGTGTTATTTGCTATTAACAACATAATTACATTATAGAACAGAAGCAAGTCTAGCAAGTTTCTTTTACAGATCACTAACCTGTCCAAGGTTTCATGACTGTACTATAAATACCAGAGGAGGTCACCATTCATCACAAAACACAAATATCCAGAAAGCTCCTGGCTAAGAAGATGGAATCCAAATCAACATCTGTAAAGAAGGAATGCATAGCTCACATTTTTAAAAGAATACCTGTGAGCACTGTAGAAGAAATATAGATAGGCTGTAAAGGTGATAGAATCTTGACGAGTGCTATAATGGGTAAATACTGCAAACATAGCAAAAACACATATTGTGTTAGCAAAGCACAAATACACTGTTTAGCTCAGCTGTAATCTTCATTTACTGCCTTAGGCAGCACAAAGCTAAAATGAGCAAATATTTTTGTGGTACCTGTTGAGATGTAAAAATGGGCAGAGTTGAGAACAGGACAAAATGAAAGTCTGAAGTTTCTGAGAGAGGGAGGCATAAAAGCAATCACAGCTATTCTCCAGATTAAGGAGACAACATGGAGGTTTTGCAGCTGTTACACATGCAATTTAATTGGGGCATTTTGGAGGCTAGAAAAAAAATGCTATGATATAGAGATTTATCATTTTTCACTATATACATAATTTATAATGCCTTACTTTTGGGATAATAAAAATAACATCATTTATAAACATGCTTCTGGGGTTTACAGGTCAATAGTTTTTTTTTTTTTTTTTTTTTGATCTGTCATTTATCTGTTGGGTTTATAATGTTTCTTGCATTTTTCCTAAGCTGTGGGAGTGTCTTTAATTTACAAGGAAATAAACAAGATGTCAAAGCATTCCACTTTCTGGCCATTTTTCATTTTGTTGTCCTCATTACCCATGGGTATATTAGGTCTAATAGGCAGCAGTTTTCTTTAAAAACGAAATCATTTTTCAGCTCTATCATTAAGAGAACCCACTCATTTAAACTGAAAACAGAGGCTTGCAATTAGAGATGAAATATCCCTGTATTTGGGCCTCATTTCAAGTCCTCACCAGGGATTGTATAAGAAATAATGGGAGAAAATAAACTGTGTATAATAGGGAATTGTGCGAGTACACAAATCATTAATAATACCAAAAAGTGATGTCAAGTAAATGGCACCAATCAGACATTAGAAATGTGAGCAAACACATAAACATTTGAGTGAGAACTTTTCAGGTCCTGGATAGAGTGCAAGGCACAAGTACATTGGATTCATAGTTATGAATTTAAAAGGTTTTCAAGTTGATCTATTTTCATAGGAATTTAAAATATTAGTAGTTAAACGTTACACTAATTTGTTATCAGTTAAGAAGAACAATGTACTGGGAAATCAGCATAAGACCTAACAAGGCCCCCTGAACATGGGTGCCAGTTAGGCAGTCTGGGCAGTCTATGGGGCCTTTGGCAGTGAAACCAGTATTATCCCTAGTGCATGAATGGACTTTGTGAGCCCATTCCCCATTGAGGGATACTCTCTCAGGACAGATACAAAGGGGAGGGCCTGGTCTATGCGACAAACAAATGATATGACAGATTTTGATGATTCCTCCATGGAAGGCCTCAACATCCCTGGAGAGTGGATGCAGGGTGGGATCTGGGGTGGGTGGGAGACATTAGAGGGAGATGTAACTGGGATTGGTATGTAAAATAAGATTGTTTCTAATTTAAATAAAAATTTATATAGTAAATCCAAAATACTCAATTTCAAAAAAAATAAATAAATGTTCTGAAGTTTAGAGAAATTACTTTGGTGAATTATATGCATATCTTTTGAAACGAGTATTTTCTTGTGTATGAAAATAATATTTTTTACTAAAAACTAAACATATGTGTTGCCTGATGATATGATAAGAAAATGAGTGTTTGGGGTTCCTGACCATTGACTATTTAGCAAGTTGTTTATGAAATTTAAAATCTCTAAAATCTAAATTACCTGAAATTTGAAAAGAATAGGAAAAATATCCATACATATTTAGTTAGATTGTTTTACAATTTGAGTGGTATATGTTGTTAGTGTGTTGGTTTAGAAGGCTGTATATAGAAAGATTAAATAGCACATTGGGGATTAACCTTTTAAAAGAAATGTAAAAAATGCATTAAACTTTATTTAATATAAAAAGGAAAACATGAAGAATTTAAATTTAAAATTTAATTTGACGTAATAGGAGAGGGGAAGCTGAAACTGGATAAGATTCTAGAAAAGCCCATGAGTAAAGTATTTAGGTAATGGTACTGTAAAACAGGTTGTAAATCCATTATGATGCTGTATTTGATAATTCTGAAGTCACTTTTTAGTATTGCCCTTACCGGTGAAGAATAACTGTTATTTATATTATCACTGGACAGCACGTATCTAACTAAGCTGTATTCATATGTCTTTATTTCACTGTTAGCTTCTCTTCTGAAGCAGATTTCCACAGATCTGATATCAGTTGTCAGCGTGCTACCCTAGCTAGTATCCTTGCCATTCCATGTCTGTTCCTGGAAGCTGGTTTTACAGGGCCTCCAAACTGCACATGCATTTTTCTTGTCAATCTCCTCCTTGATGCAGGTGCTCTCAAAACGCAATGTCCCCTTTCCCACAACCTTTCATTTACATAACTTCTCATATGCTTATGTTCAAGCATATTAAGGGGAAAAAAAACCAAAGAATACCCGATAATCTTTAACAGCAATAGAATCATTTCTTGTTGCTCTCATATAAGTCTTTTCTGAGATTCTAGTTAGTGGCATAGATCTAAGTAAGCTGTCAGAATTAGGATGTTTTGTCGGATGTGGTTATTTGGGGTTCATATTATCTGAGATATGATATATTGTATTTGCGAGGTCAGTCTAATCTGCACTTTATTTCTTTCCAAACACAAAATGTTTTAAGCTGTTGGACACTTCCTTATAGTTGAGCAGTTTGTCAAGTGCTATTGGTCATTTTGCTTCATCTGTTGTTAGGGCTCCAGAAAACTTCTTGGAATTGAATCTAACAAATAGTAAAATGTGTAGTGGTCTAATATTAACTAGAGTAGAAATCATTGAATTATCTTTTTACACTGCTGTAAATATAGACAAGGTCCTGACTATGGAACACTGTTTTCCCTAACATAAGAAATGCTGTTCCCATGTAGAAATAGCCTACAATTACTTTGAAAACTCTTACTTGGTCAGAAAACAGATTTCAGGATTTAGAGGAGCACTATTTAAGCAATATTAAAGCTCTCCAGCAAAATGAATCCTTAGCAACAAAAGATGTTACTAATGTAGATCTAAACAACAAAACTTCAAAACAGTTATTAGTATGAATGAGAACATCTGTTTATATTATTTAATCCATGAACTGAAACACAACACAGCAGTCTTCCTTATTAGAACAAAATATGAAAAGCAAATTATCACACTGTAGCTGATTGTCAAAGCTTCTATACACAGCATATCTTTTAACTACCAAACAAAATACTATCACAATTTTGAAGAGCACCAAGTAAAAATCAAGGAAGAAGAAATACATGTTGAAATTAGATGATATGAGTCTAAATTTAGGACACACAAACACACAATTCCCCTGATTGATTTTTGTGTGAAATCTTGCAAAGGCAAAGTTCCAGCTGGCTGTACCTTCACTGTATAAAGCCTTTTGATGCTTAATAGTAATATCTACACAGACGTTTCCTTCAACTTACTTTTATTGATTCTTCTTTGTTTTCAGTGGTTGTTATTGGATTGTGTGTGGTTTAGCTGAAAATGGGCTAAAAGTGATTTTGCAAGGTCTGTATATTACTCCCAGCCATACTCCCAACATAGCCATGCTCTAGATCTAATTTAGGAAGCATAAAATTGACTTCTGAGAGGATAGTTAATGATCTTGTGCCTCTGCGAATGTCCAATTTATAGGCTGTTCACTGAGCAAATGAGATATATGTATTTTTTTCTCAAATGTTTGTATCCAGGAAGCTTGACCAATTCTATTTGGACCATTTCATATTAGTTTTTGGTATCAGTATAGCAAGGGATACAGCAATGATGAAATTGATTCTCATTCATATTCATAGTTTTAAATTCACTTAACTTTATTAGTTCAGATAGTCCTTCTTGAAATCTCATGCAGTGGCATTTACTCTTGCAAAACATGGGAAAAGCAGGCTATTATTCTAAGATGGAAGTTATGATGATGTTTCCAGAAAAATGTTAATACTAATAACTAGTAGAATTTGATTGAGGATTTATAGCAATTATTGTGAGAGGATTTTGTAAAAGTGGGATATAATCTTAGTTAATTCAAATTTTGTGCATGGGATTCTTAAGACTATAAAACAAACAGAATTTTAATTGAAATAACACATCCAATTTTATAAGTATTAATTAATTGATAATTGATCTGTGGTGATATCACTATAATGCTATAGTCCATGAATTTTTTGTTGCTATGTGTGCATCATATATGTGGTCATATATAGTTCTCTGTCACTTGTCTATGTCAGAGGTTACCACTCTCACATGACATAAGACAGTGCTAAGAGACATTTTGATTATCACAAGAAAAGATGGGAATTATGCAAATGGAATCAGTGGATATATTTAATAGATACAGATGAACATTTCACAAAACACAGAACAGTTTCTTATATTGAAGAAATTTCTATTTTAAATGGACTGCTGAGCTCACAGTGAGAAACCTTGCTATACACCATTCTTTACACAATCACAACACTTTCTCCTACTCTAGTACTTCTGATTTCTTTTATGAGACTGACATCCTGCTCACACTGCTCTTCCCCACTGCTTTCAAGATTGCATAGCTTTCCAGGTCAAAGGAATGCCAGTGGGTAGCCTAGAGTCCCTTCTCCACTACAGTGACCATGCATTTACGGTTGACATGGGGTGATTGTCCAGCTCTCTGAAATGTCTTAGAACTCATTCTTAGAAACAGACACAAGACTGACTTTTTACTTTCCTGGAAACTTCCAATTTTGAAACTTAGGGAAAATTTTTGAATTGGTTGCATACAAATTACTATGTGATAAATAAGATGTAATAAGCCAGAGGGGTCTTATATAACACTAAAACTTTATTTTAATTATGTTCCAATACTAGTTGTAATTAAGGCACAGCCAAGGAATTGATAAAAGGTTGCAATACATAGTTCTTACATGTAATGTAAAATTACATTTAAGTGTCGAGTAAATTCATATTCAAACCATGTTGCTTAACCTATATACCTAATGATTTTAATAAAGAATAAAATTACTTAACATCAACAACCTTCACTTATTGCATTAAGATTTAAAGTATGAATAATCACTATTACGATCAGTTTTGCAAAAATACTTAAACATAATTGTTAGCTACCTTTGTATTTGTGCTTTAAAGCATTACATTTTATGTATTTATATTATGTATTTATGTATTATATTATATATTTATGTATTTATATTACTAAAACTACATCTATTGTTCTATTAAGACCAAGGGATATGGATTTGGTATAATTTGTCTCATAGTTGCTTGTAGAAAATTAAAATGCTGTCTCTCTCTTTAAAACTTCTCATTTCTGTATTCTAATTATAAACTTAAGGATGTCCTTGGTTTTGTTGTTGTTGTTGTTGTTGTTTTTTCTCTAATGTTGCCCTTAGACAAGTTTTCAATTAATTTCAGTTAAGATTTTGGTTCCTCTTTCTTCTCTATCTCACTACCAGCTATCATTATCTCTTGAGAATTCAGAGTGATACTGCATCTCAACTTTTGAGACAGCATTTCCCAACTTTCCCCATAAATAAAGCCCCCTTGTGTTCTTTCACAAAGTCAAGTACTACTGTGGTCAATTCTATGAATTATTGCCCCCCAAAATTGTCATTTCCACACATTCATTGTCTTTATGGCCTTGCTTTCCTTTAAGTGCTTTTGACTGAAGGGCTAGTCAAAATGAATAGTGAAATTTTTGCATTGATATCAATAATTCTTGAAAATTGCAACATTTTCTGCTCCCTGAGGTATTTTACACTTGTTTAGGAACTAATGACCAATTATCTATCATTTTAGCTACAATTAATTTATTACAATACATTAACACAATTTAAGAATAAAATAAGAATATACCTTTTATGTAGATCTTTAAGTAATTTCATGCATATAGCAAAAAATCTTTTAAATACAAGTTTATTTACAGTTTTGAGTTTCCATTTAACTTACCTCATTTCTTTGTCTTCTACTCCCACATAAAATTTGGTCAAATTAAATTCCATTCAGGATTTCTAGGTTCCATTATCTGCAATATTTCTAGTTCTGAAAACATACCACCATTAATTCCTGTTATATACTTAACCATTTTTCAGCTTAGGAAGCCCTTTATTAATACCCTATCTAAATAAACCCCTACTCAATGCATTTACAGATACTTTTACAGCATCTAAGTGTCATACCATCTGGTACATTTACATATTTATTTTTATGCTTATTTACTTCTATATGTATTTATCACATTAGCTGTAAGCTCCATGACTGATGAATTAGGTCTATTTCATTACAGTCTGTAAAAGTCCTATTTAGTTATCAAAATTTCCAATTTAGTTAGTATCTATTCTAAATTTTAGTACTCATACATAAACACATATAACAAAGGAACTAGTACTCATGTGTTTCATGGGATAACAATATCTGTATTATTTGATATACATTATGAAATATCATAATTTGATAACCTAATCAGAGCTGGTAGAACTTCAGTGACAATAACACATTAGGTAATTTTGTTATAGCAAATTAAATCTTGCTCCCTGACTCAGAAAACATGTTCCATAGTTATTCTTCTAATCATCTTCTGTCAGCTAAGTATCTTACTATATCTTTTAGATTCTATTTTTCATTACTTACTTGTTTTACATGTCCAAAAGAGTCTGCATGTTAAAAATACTCTTGTGACTCATCACAAATAAAATAAAAGCTAATTAGCTCTAGCATGGAAATTTTTCTGTAGACTTAGTGTAATATAACTATACAAGTAGTAATAACACCTTTTATAGATAAGAAAATGTAAGGAGAGCTGAAGTGATATAATATAGATAATCTTGTGCTATTGTAACTATAGTAACAGTAATGGTTAAATGAGCATAAATACTTCTAGATTAATATAGCTATCATTAATTTGTACTTGATATTTGATTTTAGATTTCCATGAGTTATATTTCACTTTGCATCAAGACACATGTCTAAATACATGTTATTAGGACACAAGTAGAGAGCATTTTTCTGTAAAACTCAGTTAATACTTTACAAAATTCATTGATCAGTTACTAACTTTTACATATCTGTATGCCTCCATGCTATAGGATATTCTAGAGACTGTTAGGTATATTAAGATATAGTTTTATTTCCTTGAAAGGTTATCTTTCTTTAGCTTACCAAAAAGGTCTTAATGAATAAAAGTTAAATTGTCAAATAAAAGAAAAAAGATAAAGTTAAAATTAAATAATAACCCCTAGATTAAATCTTATTTTTGGTTCAAGATCTATATGCTATGCTAAAATAAAAGTAAAAGTCAAACATATTATTTCTTATCAAGGATTAATATTTTATCTTCTCACATCACTTTGTCTTTCAATTTCTCAGCTTACTGAGAGCTATCAGCACTGCATAGCATATAGTCCCCTAAGAATGTATAATAATGGTAGTCAGAAATAGATACACAATACTGGTGGCATTACGAGATATAATTTTTCCTAAGCAGTTACTGAAATACTTCCAGGCCCACAAGTAGCCTACCATGACGTAGGAATAACACTGAAAATTTGTCATTTTGAATATTTTCATAAACAAATGTAAAATATCTAGAAAATAAATTGATAAAGTAGCTATAGTTTTGTTTCTGATAACTTTGTAGTCTGAATTTCCAACCTTGCCAGTACATTCTTCTCATTGTATAGGATTTCAAAATGATCTAAATATTCTCAGCTTGGTGGTCCAGGCTTCTATTATGATGTTAAGGGTTAAGGAAGGATGATAAAAACATAAATGCTGATAAGGATAGATAGTTCATTCAGGGAAAGTATAGAATTTTAGACTAAATCTCTAAATATAAAGTAAAAGATATCTGTAGATCTAAGTGATAGAGTGTTTGCTTCTATGTACAGAAGAGAATTTAAATCCAATACCCAGTATTATGCATCCATTCCTAAAACCTCATTCAAAATATGTTATTTCCAGTATGCATCTTCTCCTCTTACACATGTGGCGAGAAAGAATGTGGAGAGAGGGGAACACCCCTCCATGCTGGTAGGAGTAAGACTTGTACAGCCATTTTAGAGATCAGTCATTTTAGAGGTCACTCAGGAAAATGGAAATCAATCTACCACAGAACCAACCATTCCACTATTAAGCATATACCCAAAAGATGCACATCCAGGCAACAAAGATATGTATTCAACTATGTTCATAGCAGCATTATTTGTAATAGCTAGAACCTGGAAACAACCGATATGCACCACAACCGAAGAATGGATAAAGACGATATCCATTTACACAATGGAATAATATTCATTGAAAAAAACAAAAATAAACAAACAACACAAACAAAAAAAATGGAATCTTAAAATTCACAGGCAAATGGACTGAATAAAGAAACCATCCTGAGTGAGGTAACCCAGTCACAAAAAGAGGAACATTGTATGTACTCACTTATTTATGGATTTTAGACACAAAGAATCACCAGCCATAATTCACACAGCCATAAAGAAACTAATGTACAAGGAGGAACCTAATAGAGTCACACAAGGTCCCCCACAAAAGGGGAAAGGAAAAGGATCTCCTGAACATACTGGGAGATGATGGGAGATGTTATTCTGTAAATATGTTTCTTTTACTGGTTAAAGATTGAAGCACTGTGGCCAATGGAAAAGCAAGGTAGGCGGGGCTAGAAGACAAGGAGGAAAGGGAAAAGAGGAAGTACTCAGGAGGAGTCAGCATGTAGAGCGTGCAGAAAGCAAGATGCCAGCCCACCGAGCTCAGATATGTTGACCATGTGGAAATACTTAGAGAAGTAGAAATGGGTTAATAATTAAGATAGAACTACCCTATAAACAATAATAGTAACTGGCCAACAGGATTGTATCAAATACAGAGTCTCTGAGTGTTATTGGGGGCTGGTGTAGCAGCGGGACCAGACTGGCAGCAGCAGGAGGGGGCATGGGGGGAACATGTGCATAACAGGGAGCTGTATGGGGGGGGTGAAGTGAGTGGAGAATGAGTTTGTAGAAAGAAAAAGGGAGAAGAGGAGGAGAGAGGAGATCATGAGGAACCAGGAAGATTGAGTTGAGGGACTAATAGATGAGAGCAAGAAAATAAATACCATAATATAGGGGCGCATTACCAGTTTGAAGTGAAAACTGACACTAAAGAAATGTACAGAGACATGCAAGGATGACCCCAACTAACAATCTGAGCAATAGTGGAGAGGATACCTTAAATGCCCTTCTCTGATAATGAGATTGATGACTACTTTATATGCCATACTAGAGTTGTCATCTAGTAGCTGAAGAAAACAGAAGCAGACACCCACAGCTAAACACTGAGCTTGACTGCTGGATTCTAATTGCAGAGGAGGAATGATGGGCAAAATTGTCATGACAATGCTATAGAAACCCACAGAGTAAGATAACCTGAGCAAGGGGGAATATGATGGACCCCAGACTGATAGCTGGGAAACCAGTATTGGATTAACCGAGACTCGCTGAACATGGATCTCAGTTAGAAGGCCTGGGAGCTTAGGGTACCTCAGACAGTGGAACCTGGATGTATCACTGGTTCATGAAAGTGTTTTGGGAGTCTATTCCCCATGGAGAGACACTCCCTTAACCTAGAGATAGGAGGGAGGGCCCTACTCCAAATGACTTGACAGATTTTGATGACCCCTCCTGGAAGGCCTCATCCTCCATGTGGAGTGGATGGGGGATCGTCGTGGGTTTATGGTAGAATGAGAGGGAGAAGAATGGGGATTGATATGTAAAGTAAGAAAAAATAATAAAAAAGTAAAATAATTAAAAATAAAAATAAAAGAAACTAATACTGATAGAAAACACATTAGTTATTTTAGCAGAAACACTTGACAAGGCGATTAGCCAGGTATCGAGGATGGGTATCAGTATTACAGATTTAAGTCTTGGATATTACTACCACAACTCATTTGCCTAAGAAAATAAATTTATGTGCACGGGATTTCAAACTAAGAAGCAGCTCTATTGAACTGAGATTCAATCTTCTGAGAAGAAATAGCCAACGATAACTAGGATGGCAGATACATAATCTAGTTTTTCACAATAAATATAAACTGTGATTTTCTTAACAAGAGGCAGTTTTCCTTTAAACAGCCAAAATTATTTGTTACAATAGATTTAATTATTTACCAGACAACAACAAAGCCTTTAAAAATGATTATGAGGGAAAGAAGGATAATGTTCTTGCAAATAAACAGACACAGTAATGCAAACAAATATTTTAGCATAGTCAATGACAAATTTCATGAATGGTATGGTATTCTCATTTCTGAATTATCCACCTGTGAAGTGTTTTTAAGTTATTATCCATTCTTTGTGTCTATTCTTAAAGAAGAGATTTTTGCAAGTCTAGCAATTTACCAGAAGAAGGATAAAAGCTATATTGAGGAAGATGTTATTCCTTCTGATTATTATTCCTTTTTTTGTGTACTATGAATTTGAATCAGTCTTTATCATTTGTAAATAATAGACATCTCAGGTGGTTTTTCAGACATAAGTCTTCTAAAATTTCTCAAAATATAGTTACTTGTTTCCTTGTAGTATTGTTTTCATTATTAATGCCCATAGCAAACATTTGTTTCCTTGCTTAAGCGCCTAAAATCAAGAACAAAACAAGAAAACTAATACGTGAGTGTTAAGAGTAGTTACCTTTTCTGGTCAGGTCCCACAGCTAAACCAGCCCCAAATAACATGCAGAGACATTGTGTTTCACATAAAGCTGTAGGCCAGTTACTAGTTTCTTATCAGCGGGCTCTGTCTTAAATTTTAACCAATTTCTAGTAATCTAAGTATTTCCATATGGCTTTATCTTACCGGAGAGAGAGGTGGTGTTCTGCTCTCTCTGTCCTCCATCTTGACTTTTCTACCAACTACTTTCTGAAATCCTCCTTGTTTCCTAGTCCTGTGTATCTTGCTTTCCTATTGGCCAACTGTGCTTTATTCATTAACAAATATGAGAAATATATTTACAGAATGACATCTCCCATTACCTGAGTAGCAGATTCAGGCTCGAATTTGAGGGAATAACACTATAGACTCCCTGGACCAAGCTGGGTTATAGGAACTGGTTTTCCAAGTGTTAGCCAAAATCTGCAGGAATAAACGGTAAAAAAGTAATAAGATCTGACAAACAGAAGAGAAAATGACAGTTCTTTTACTACTTCATTCAATGTCCAATAATCCTGCACCACACTTCAGATGGTAACTCAAATGATTCATTGCATTCTATAGCATAATAACAGAAGCCTATTCTTCCAGTGTGTTGTCTAAATATTGTTTTAAATAATGAATTTTGGTTTCACTTCAAAAATATGCATTCATTCAATAAGCAATTTGCCTATGGCTAATGAAGCATGTAGCAAGTCCTATAAATGCTATAAGCATGAAGACAATAATGGGATAATTATGTTTTGAAATATGTCCCTAGATAAAAAAAAATTATTCACAGAAAACAATGATGTCAGATTAGGCAGCTGGTATACTGATAGATGGCAAACATAGATATGTTATAGTTAGTGGGTCAATAAATATATTCAATGTAGCTCTACACATGGAAGAAAAATTACATTTTCTATGATACACTTCATTCATTAAAATAATTTCAATACCAGGAGATGCTTTCACATGGACCATAATGACCATTTATCTACTATGTACATGTAATTTATTTTAGCAATATAAATTTTTCACATCATCAAAAATTTCCCCTCTGACATGCACCCTGATCACCCTCCACTCCTATGCCCCCACCCTCATTCCACATGTAGGGCTATGCTTTCCAGGCTGGATCATGTAAATCTGCCAAGTCATTTGAAGTGGGGACTATGATTTCTCTCCTGTCTCTAGGTTAATGAGGTATCCCTCCATGGGGGAGGTGTCCGCAAGGTCTTTTTGTACACCAGGAATACATCCTGGTTCTACTGTCTAAGTTCCCTTAGACTGCTCAGTCCTTCTAGCTGAGACCCATATTCAGTGGGTCTGAGTCAGTCCCAAGCTGGATTCCCAGCTATCAGTCTGGGGGGGTGGCATTAGCTCATCCTTGTTCAGATCAGCTGTCTTTGTGTGTTTCTGCAAACTGGTCTTGTCCTCTCTCTCTCTGCATCTGGATTCTAGTTAGATTCAGTGTTTAATTATGGGTGTTTGCTTCTGTTTCCAACAGGTACTAGATGAGATCTCCATGATGGTGGTTAATTTATTTGATGATCTCATTGTCAGGGAAGGGCATTTATGGTAGCTTTTCCACTATTGCTCAATTTGTTATTTGGAATCAGTCTTGTAGAACTCTAGACCTTTCTTTAGGTTCAGTTTTCTCTTCAAACGAATAATGGTTCCCTCTTTTATGTTCTCTCACTCTCACTCTGTTTTCTGTCTTCTATTCCTACCCCGAATCAATCTTCCTAGTCACATTTGCTTTCCTCTCCTCCCCTTCTCTTTCTCCTAGTTCTCTCTCCATTCACTGCCCCCCTCCACTTCCCAAGTGCTCTGGGGACTTTTCCCTTCCCCCTTTTTTGAGGGACCATATTGAGTCTTTAAAATACACCTTGTATCCTAGTTCCTCTAGTGGTGTGAATTATAGGCTGGTGATATTTTGCTCTAGGTCTTAAATCTATGTATGTGCGAGTTCATACCATGTTCCTCTTTTTGTGACTGGGAACCTTATTCAGGATAGTTTCTTCAAGTTCCATCCACTTGCCTGTGAATTTCAAGATTCCTTTATGTTTTTCTGCACAATAGTATTCCATTGTGTAGATCTGCCACATCTTTTTTATTCATTGTTCATTTGTGGAGCATCTAGGTTGCTTCCAGGTTCTTGATATACAAATAATGCTGCTATGAACATAGTTGAGCACATGTCTTTGTTTCATGGATGTGGGTCCATCATTGGGAATTGCTGGGTCCTGTGGTAAACTAATTCCCATTTTCCTGAGGAACTGCCAGCCACAAAGTTCTTATTTTATAGGTATTTCACATGTTTGGTAAACATTATCCCAAGATACTTTATGTTATTTGTGGCTATTGTAAAGGGTGATGTTTCTCTGATTTCTTTCTCAGCCTCTTTGCCATCTGAATAAAGTAGGGATACTGATTTTTTTTAGTTTGTCTTGTATCTTGCTAGTTTCCTAAAGGTGTTTATCAGCTGTAAGAGTTCCCTGGTACAGTTTATTGGGTCGCTTATGTAAACTATCATATCATCTGCAAATAGAGACAGTTTGACTTCTTCCTTTCCAGTTTGGTTTCCCTTGATCTCCTTTTGTTGTCTTATAGCTTTAGCTAGAACTTCAAGTACAATATCAAAGAGTTATGGAGAGAGAGGAGAGCCTTGTTTTGTTCCTGATTTTAGAGGAATGGAATTAAGCTTCTCTCCATTCAGTTTGGTGTTGGCTGTTGGTTAACTGTATATTGCTCTCATTATGTTTAGATATGTTTCTGTTATCCCTGATCTCTCCAAAATCTTTGTAATGAAAGGGTGTTGAATTTTTTTGAAGGCTGTTAGCATCTAGGGAGATGATCATATGGTTTTTCTTTTTCAGTTTGTTTATATTGTGGATCACGTTGATAGATTTTTCTATGTTAAACCATATCTGCAACCCAGGAATAAAGCCTAAATTATTTCATTTTGTAAAGTTTATGTCCCACATGACATTGATACTTTCTATTTAAAATATTACTTTCATCTTCATTATATTATAAGAAAATCTATATAGCAAAGTAGACAACCTGTACAAATGTGTTGTGTATAATTACACTGAGGTTTTTTTTTAATCAAAACTAGCAAAAAAATAATAAAAGCTTTGTTTTTTCAATTCTTGTGCTTAAGTATTTCTTCAGACTGTGTCTAACTGTTCATTTCTTTGTTATCTCTATGCATGTATGAGTGCTTATGTGTTTGGGATTATGAATGATTACAAGTGAGGAGATGTGTATAATTGTTAATTTACTGGTATATTCTTCACTGGGAGGGACTCTCTCTGCAGTCTTAGCAGTTCTCAGTTACCTGTGGTTCTTTGCTTGGATTTGAAGCCTTGTGAGCTTTCCCTGTTAATATTAACATATTTCTCACACATAGGTGTTACTGCAGGTTTCCCCGCCGGCTGCTGATGGTTCTGCCGCCATGGTCCCACAACCACATGTGCCCCAAATAACACTCAGAGACTCTGTATTTGATACAATCCTGTTGGCCAATTACCATTACTGTTTATGGGCTAGCTCTGTCTTAATTATTAACCCATTTCTACTTATCTAATTATTTCCACGTGGTCGTCTTATCGGGGAGCCACGCGGCAGGCGTCCTGCTCCTTCCCTGGCTACATCTCGACTCCTACTACTTCCTCTCTCCTCCTCCTGGTCTCCTAGCCCCGCCTATCTTGTTATCTCATTGGCCACAGTGCTTTATTAATTAACCAGTATGAGAAACATATATACAGAATCACATTTCCCATCATCTCCTCTTTTCTGTCTAAAGTAAAAGAAGGGGTTTAACCTTAACATAGCAAAATATAACATACAACAATTATCAAATAAGAATCACAGTTAACAATATTTAGTCCATTAACATTTTGTAAGACTTAAAGAAAATATCATCTATCCTATCTTTGTGAGTCTAAAGTCCTGTATGTAACTTATCTTTAATCCTAACTAAGAGAAACTATAACTATAACTATCTGTCTTCAACTCCTTCAAAGACCACAGAAGGATAATATATAAATTCTAGAAATGACAGAGACAACTCATTGCCTGGTCAGTCACCCGAAGTTCTTCTGTAATGTTCCATCTTCAGCCCATAAGCCATAATGTGTCTCCAGACTCCTCAACAAGCAGGAAACTTTTCTCTGTGTCCTGTAGACTGTCTGGCTGTCTAGCAGCCTCTTCCATGAAGCAGGAATCCTGTAGCAATGTCCATCTTGCATCAGCAGTCACCTTTTTGTGGGTCCTGCATGTCCAGTTTCTACAACATAAAGTCAAACAGTCCAGAAGAGCAGTACCTTGCCCAAATGGCTAGTCTTGCCATATTAGAAGCAAACTTCATAACGAGTTTCTTCAATGTCCATCTTCCTTTTTGATGCAGGTGGTGTTACCAGGAGCAGTTGTGCCTCATTGTCAAGAAAATTCCTAAACCATTTTAAATGCCATATTCTATAGGTCTTTGAAAGATTTGAAGAATGCCTATCCATCTCAAATACATTTCTATATATCTAGAAATCCTAACTAACTTAACTCCAAGTTTTGACTATCATAGGTAATTCTCTAATCTGTACTAAATTATACATTACATTTTCCAATGAGCTATATAAACACAATACCTAAACAAGAGGAGAAATATACATATCACAAAATTGACCTTAAATTGTATCAATAAAAGAAAATCCATTCCAAAGCAAAGTATTCATATCTATACCATAATTCCCTTTTTTACCTTTACAAGGATTGCTTGTGTCATTAACCATTTATAACCAAGCCCATATAAATGAAAACAAACATTTATAAACAATATTTGGGAATTTGGGCGACGTTCTTTCCAAACTACTTCCTGCTGGTATAGGGCGCTGTTATGGGGTTCCAAAGAAGACGCAGAAATCTTGGCAGTAGTCTGCAAGGCTTTGTCTCAACTGCTTTGAATGTTGGATCACCTGGGGCATTGTTTCAGGGGGTCTTGCTTGATCAAACCACATAAGTCTGGAAAGAATCCATAGCTTTTCATTTTCTGTGGAAACAAAAATAAAAATCCTTTTCCCCAGTAGCTTGTCCTTAGGCTTAAATTTTTGAGTCAAAGCATTTTTAAAATATATAAATTGAATTAATCCAGCAGCATTTCTTTTATTAGTAGTTGTTATTTTCTCAGCAATCAAATAATTTAAAGACAACAGAAGCATGTATAATATCCAAAATCTCTCTGTGTTTTCCATCTTTATGTGGCTTTTTTATTACTCTATTTATTCTACTTCTACTTTTACATATTTTGAGACAGGGTTTCTCTGTGTAACTTTTATCTGTCCTGGAATTCACTGCATACCAGGTTTGCTTTGAAATCACAGAGATCTGCTTGCCTCTGTCTGCCTAGTGCTGGGATTAATGGTGTGCGCCAATATACCCATCCATTTTACTTTTTTCTTTTTAAACCATTATACCCTGTTTCCTTTTCTCTCCCAAGCCAGCGTATTTTTTAAAACACAGTGTAAACCTTCATTGCAGCTCTCGTACAAACAATGAATTATTAGCAGAGCTCTTTAAAAGCAAGGTGGTTTTTCGCCGCTTATGCTAATTTTGGAAACCTCCCTTAAAGGAGCCGCGCAACTCTCTGTCTACAGCAAAACAAATCCAACCGAGAAAATGCTGCTACTAAGAAGTCTTGCTGGTCTCTGTTCCCTTGTTTCTAAAAACTGTTTTTTAAGCTTTTGTTAAGTTTTAAGTGAAAGTTCTCAATCCCACTTCTGACACCATTATGTTACAGTAGGTTCCCCGCCGGCTGCTGATGGTTCTGCCGCCATGGTCCCACAACCACATGTGCCCCAAATAACACTCAGAGACTCTGTATTTGATACAATCCTGTTGGCCAATTACCATTACTGTTTATGGGCTAGCTCTGTCTTAATTATTAACCCATTTCTACTTATCTAATTATTTCCACGTGGTCGTCTTATCGGGGAGCCACGCGGCAGGCAGGTGTAACCCTCACCCCTTATCAGTAAAAGTTCTCTTTGCAATAGCAAGAGACCATCCCAAAAAACTACAACTGACCAAAATTTTAAAAGTTGAGAGTTGTGAAGCTCTCTCCCAAGTGATACAACCACAGTAAACTTCCTGGCTCTCAGGCTCAATGGACATTTTAGGAAGATTCATGGAAGATTAAAAGATCCACAGAAATTGGCAGTTTTCTGTAAGAAAATTAGCTTTCTAGTTTTGTGTATGAATCCGGAACCGAGTAGGTGGAACACGCTCCAGTGAACAGCAGAACTGGTTGTACTCAATGTGTGTAAAACCAATGAGGACACAAATTTGAGTGGATATGAAGTTGTAGATTAGTATGGAAAGAGTTGGGTGAGAGCAGTAACTATGACTAAAATAGAAATTATGAATTATTGAAAATATTGTATAGAAAGATAAATATATATATAGGAACTAAACACAACTATAATTTGAGAAAGATAAAGAAAAATTTAAATAATGTGTTTATTTATGATGTGCTAACAAAATTATTTTGACTTAGAGTATTTTACGGAGTCAGTTTTTCAGGTGAGCCTTAATAACAATTAAAATTTCATAGTACTATTATAAGGCAATATAAACTTTAAAATGATACAATTGAGAAATTGTTTATAATTAGCACTTGGTTTAGAGCATAAACCTTACACTTGAGACTTATATGCTGTGTAAGAATGATAAGATAATCTCTAATGATACAAAATATCAACTAAGAAAGGCAAGTAGAAAACTATTTTAGGATATGTAACCCTCAATATAGAATGCTTTTCTGATGGCAAAGTATGAAATTTAATTCTGGAAAGGAAGAATTGTAATGCATTATAGTTGTCAATATCACAAAAGATAAAAAGGGACAGAGTTGCAAATGCATAATGTGGAGAAATGACTAAATGCGGGTGTGTCTGTTTGAAATTCTTCAAAAACTAAATATTTAAAAAATGAAAAGTAAATGCTGTGATCTTTGACTTGAATAGATGAATAAGTGCATAGAAGTATAAGATACTTATACTTGGAAGAAGTATGGAAGAAGACAGCATCACATCACTAAAATATTATGAATTACCATTATAGGAAGTGATGTACTTCTTCTCTCATTGACAAGCCACCACCTGAAAACCTTAAGTAGGAAGTACAGAACAGAATCCCTTGATATGCATATTAGGGCAATGGGAGAGGTCATCTCTTGACTTATATGTAGTCAAGATTTCTGAGGTATAACCAAACTCACAAAGAGGTGTACCCACTGTATTTTTAATCATACAAGTGTAAGACTAGCCCAATAATAGAAATGTCATTGGTTATTTTGACTGAAATATACCCCATTGATACAGGAGTATCTTTTATTAATCACCTATGTATTGAAAAAAATTTATTAACAATTATTCATTTAAATGAAATAATATGAATAACCTATGTGATGGGAGATGTTATTCTGTATATGTTTCTCATACTTGTTAATAAAGCACTGTGGCCAATGAGATAACTAGATAGGCGGGGCTAGGAGACGAGGACGAGGAGAGAGGAAGTAGTAGGAGTCGAGATGTAGCCCAGGGAAGAAGCAGGACGCTTGCTGCGGCTCCCCGATAAGACGACCACTTGGAAATACTTAGATAAGTAGAAATGGGTTAATAATTAAGGCAGAGCTAGCCCATAAACAACAATGGTAATTGGCCAACAGGATTGTATCAAATATAGAGTCTCCTGCGTGTTATTGGGGGCCGGCACGGCAGACCAGCGGCGGGCGGGCTGGCTGAAAAACAACAAGCTACACCTATGAGATAAATCAGTAATAAACTTGTCTGTAGTTAGTCATATTTGATTTTTAGTAAAATATATTACATAAAATAACAGTAAACAAATGTTAACAAAATGTTAACATTTTATATGTTAACATTGTTATAGATATATTTGAGTTACAATATTTCACACAGAATATTTTCTATTAAGAAAATATTGCATTCAAAAAGTAGAATTATATATTAATGAGGAAAGGTTTATGTTTATAATGTTTTATGGATCTTTTACATTTATTTATTTTATGCTGGACATAATTATACATGTTTTTTTAAAAAATGAAAACAAACATAAACAATATTTGGAAATTTGGGCGTCGTTCTTTCCAAGCTGCTTCCTGCTGGTTGGGGGCGCTGTCATGGGGGGAATCCTGAGTGTTTGATTTGCTCCGTAGGAATGCAGAAATGTGCATTTTGGCACTTAGAGAATATAGGTATCCCTTCCTGATTTTGTTAATTTTAAGGGTACTATATAATTATATGATAATATTATGATCTCGTTATATCATCTGAACTAACATAAAATAGCATGGCGAAAAAAGTAAAATCTGTAATATTGTTCTGTATTACAGAAAACTTAGAAATGAATGATGGTTTGGAGGTTTTGAGGTAGCCAGTTTGATGGAAAATTATGTTCTTTGTATACACAACATCTTTGTGCATCATTCAGTTTCAGAGTGATTATCACAATAATAATATGGACAGGTTTGTAATTTTCACATATGATTATAATAACCTTTCCAGTAACTATACAACAGCACATTCGTGTGAGAGAACTTTGAGTGTTGGACATTCTCAATGAGTGATTTAAATATCAGTTTGTTTTTCATATGTGGGGAAAATAGAAAAAATTATGTCAAGGTAGGGAAATTACAAACTCAGAATCTAGGAAGAGGAATGCTTGCAGCCATAAAGGCATACCATCTCATATTTTAAACATTAGATTTTAAGATAGTCTCTAATGCTTCCTCTTGGATCATTTTCAATGCAGACTCTTTCTCAGAGTTTCTCTTCAGACAGATTTCTGCCAAAATTACATTTTTGTAACAGAGCATTAATAATCAGCCCCATGATAATACATCATATTGCGTATCATGCAGCACATCCACTAAGGACATGAGTTTTGGAGATTCACCACTAGATTTACTTCATGCATGTGATTTATTGCTTAGTGTCTAGTCTACTTTGGTTATTTTGAACCAGGGACGGGCCACTGGTTATTCAGAATAGATTTAAATTTGGGCCTAGGGTGGGGTGGGGGACAGAAAATGGAAGACGGGAGGCAAGGAGAGGAGGGGAATGGGGAAAAAAATGTAAATCTCCTTTTTAAAACAAGGTAAAATATTTGAAAATAAAAAGGTGAATTGCTTGGCATACAAGGTAAAAATACAGTAGTTATTGGATTAGATAGTAGTCTTAGATTTATAATTAAAAACCAATTTATTGCTTATTCCAGAATCAGTTCATATTATTTTTCTAAGTCATCTGAGATTCATGGCTAAAGGATAACCTTCTTAAGTGCATTTCTGGCTTAGAATCTAGGTGGCATATACCATGTGACTAACACGTATGATGTTACTTTTCTATAAAGTAGAAAGTAATGTTTGAATTACACATAAAATAAAGAATTTGTTAAAGAATTTGTACTTCTAAGAAATGAAATGTGGGAAAGAGCAGAAAATAGGTAAACATAACAGAGGTCCACTTTTACTTCAGCTTTATAGTATACCACAGACACATGGCTTATAGTCACACTTGATTTGCAATATAGATGAAATGTGAGTTTATATGAATACAAAAAATAAAATTAAATACACAAAATCAGTGTTTTCATAACATATTCATTTCTTGATTTTCTTTCCTCTGCCTGCAAGGTGTTAGTTTTATTACCTAACCAGATAAAGTGCTTTACATGGCTTTTAATTACATTAATGTATGAAATCTTCATGGAAAATAAATGACATGTTTTATGACAGGATTACTATTTTTGCTTTTAAAATCTGTTTATGCAAATTCTATGTAAGATACTCCTTTTAAAATTTCAATCTTAGAAAAATTATACTGTCAGGGAACACAGCTTTTTATTTAGTTTCTTTGCTTTTATATATTTAGTTTTTAATGTAGTATTCCTTTTATAAAGCTCATTGACAGTACCCATGTTCAGAATAGAGTGGACTTTACACCAAATGTCATATATATTGAATGTATTCTTGAGACACTAGACAAATATCCAGAGACCTTCAAGGATGAACCCAACTAACAATCTGAGCAACAGTGAAGAGGCTACCTTAAATGCCCTGCCCTGATATTGAGATTGATAACTTATATGTCATTATAGACCCTCATCTAGTAGCTGACAGTAATAGAAGCAGACACACGCAGTTAAACACTGAGCCGAACTCCTGGAGTCCAGTTGCAGAGAGGGAGGAGTGACAAGAAAAGGGGTCGAGACCAAGCTTCTAAAACCCACCGAGACAGCTGACCTGAGCAAGGGGGTGGGGGGGCTCATGGACCCCCATACGGATAGCTGGGAAACCAGAATTCAACATACCCAGACCCCCTCAACATGGATCTCAGTGAGAATGCTTGGGCAGTCTAAGGGTCCTCTGACAGTGGAACCAGAATGTGTCCTTGGTTCACTAAAGGGCTTAGGGAACACAATCCCGATGGAGGGAGTCAGGAGGGAGGGCCTAGACCCTACTCCAAATGACTAGACAGATTTTGTTGATCCCTTTGGAATGCATCACCCTCCCTGTGGAGTGGGAAGGGAAATGGGACTGGAGGGGTTGGGGGCCGTGGGAAGGAGGAAGACAGAACTGGGATTGGTATGAAAATTAAGGAAAATATATATTTATACAATTCTCACAACATATTTCTATTATTATATTAACTTGATGTTACCACAGCTTCCAAATATTGTTATTTGTACTTAAGAAAGTAGAAATATAACCCGATGTATTTGTATTTATTGATGTAAACTTCACCAATAGGAGTGGCTTAGCTTTTACACTAATGTGTCATGATAACTAGGTTATATGATATGAGACCACAGAAAGAAAATTTTCAGGAATAGTGATTTCCCATTAAGAAAGCCTAAAATGGTTATTTAAAAACAACATTATCATTTGCCAAAGTAAATTATTAATTAATTTAAAAGAGCAATTTGCCAGAAAATAAAGGTTTAGAATTTGGAAGTTGGAGACTGTAATGTTGGAGTTTTTAGCAAATTCTAATTACAGCAACTTTATTCTGAATTAATATAGTGCTTTTTTAATTTCTATGAAAGTTATGACATATGGATTATGAATTACATTGTGTTTACTGAGGAAAGACAAGCTCTGATAATCTTTCAACATTATTTCTTTATTATATGAGGTTTTATATTTTTCTCTTTATATTCTTTTTAAGGACCTACTCTAAATGTAACTCTTGAGGGCAGAAACATAACTAACACATGTACATTACTTGAAAGAGGAGTGGACAATTACAGTTTATAAAAAATGATACACTGTTTCTTTCAAATCATAGGATTTTAAAAGAACCCAGATTTCAGAGAAAAAACATTAAACTTCCCCAGGAATACAGCAATGCTTGTCAATTAATTTTAAATGCCATCCTAAGTAGGAGGGAATCAATGAGAAATAGTGCCCTCATTTGATCTTTGGTTTCATAGTATTCATTTTTCAAAACTTTGCTTATTTTATGTTTATTTTACTTCCAAATCAATATGTTTACATTGATTGTGTGATCTTTGTGTTACAAAATCTCTTTCCTTTCAGCACTACAGTGCATATCAAGTATAAAATGCTTTTGTTACATTTTCTGTAAAATTGCTCATTGGAAAAAAGGAAAGAAGACAAAACTTTAACAACTGTAAAGCAAATAAGGTTGGCAAAAATAAAATTCCTAGGGTATTTTAATTGTGGACATAATAAAATATTGAAATATAAAATTGCAAAATTAAAAACATGGGTTTATATGATTTTCACTTAACTTATCAGTGGTTATCAATATTTTTAAACATTTTTTTGCTAAGATTTTCTTTTCACTTCTCGTTGCCTGAACAGATGACTTCATATCCCTCTTACTGTTACTTTGTGTATCCTCTTGCTGTTGTATATTTTCATGTGAAAGTTTCTCTTCCTGGTTGAAGATATAATCTCTATTAGTTAATTTTTGGCTTTGGTATTATTCAGAAATTACCCCCATGTTGTAAGAGTAGCAAGATTTTATTTATTAAAAAACAACCTACACTAAAAAGAAATAGGTGTTACACGTTCCCATACTTAGAACACTGCTAGAGTCTAAGATCATATGCATCACATAGATGTACATTTGAACTAGTTTAAAAAGATAGGCATAGGGAACATACATAAGTATTGAGAAAGAAAAGAAGAATATTTAGTAAAGTGGAGTGAATCCCAAGTTATATAATTGATTTATCCACAAAGTAATATATTTATAGCTATATATTTATAGTTTTAAGAATGTAAGGATGTGGCAGTTTTAAACTAATGAGTATACTTAGATGATTATTAATTATGATATCCCAGCTTTTAATGTACTTTCAAAGGTCTTTTATGGATTAGTTGATTTCAAATATCCTGTCATTCTTTCTTGTCTCACAAGCAAATATATTTAATTCTTAGTGCACTACAATGAATCGTGAAAGTTAAGTGCTTCTGTGATATTACATAGTGACCTGCATGGCAGCGTTTAGTAATAAAATACTAAAATGTAGTGTCAATGCTACCTCATTGACACTGATGAATAATACAATCATGTGATTGTATTATTGCTTTTGAAATTCCAGTCATATTCATGAAAGAATGGCAAATAGCTTGAATGAAGTATATGATATAAAAGACAAAATCAGAGAAAATATATAATTGACTCAAAATTGATTCTCATTTTTTCACACTAACATACAATCATGCTTGTAGCAGTGACACCATTATCTGTAAAAGGTAGCCCAAAAATCTGGTGTACAACGAAAAAGCAATTTTTAATAACAAGATTACAGATTTTTTCCAAACTCTTAAATACTTTATTATGTCTTTATGGATAAAGTGTTGTGTTATATCTGTTGAGACACAATATCCTTATTGGCATTCACAGGTGATGATTGTTTCTTCATTTAGATCTGTTCATTTGACTGGGATATTTTTGTTTTCATTTTTATCCATCCCTACAATGCTGACATTCAGGCAAATGGACCTCGACAAATATTATCAAGTGTGCTAACATTCCACAGTCCTGTGACTTTTAGTACTTCTGTCTCAGACCTTTATCATACTTTTTTCTTTCTTGTACCCTAAATATACAAAGTAACTTTTGAACTATTGTATTCTAGTCCCTGTAATAATATGGAATTTAACAAACATTGAAACTGGGTATTGGAGGAAATATTAACATTCTTCTTGACACATCTACTGTATGGGTTGAAAAGGCCACTTTTTTTCTGGTAGTTACCAAAAAAAAAAATCTTTGATGTTAATACTCTGTATATGAAAATGTACATCACATAGCAAAAGAGAGAGTGAAAATCAATAGCCACAAATAAGAATTAATGCTCATTTAACTGCACCACAGGACATTCAAATATAATTTCACAACCACTTACATTTGTATCCAATTGATTCCTCCTTTGTTCACCATAAAATTCACTTGAAAGGCCATAATGCTTCCCATTTTTAATATATTCATTTATTAATCTGGGGATACAATGATTTCACAGCTTTTGAAAATCACCAAAGATTCTGCAGTGTGGAACAATAAAAACTGAACAATCACACAGCACTTAAATGGAAACCAGAAAGAGTGTACTAGAACTGTGTTTCACACAGAAAGACAATAGACCCTCAAGTTTTGTAGGCGTAAGGTATGCCAGATAGTTTCACTATAATAGTTTTCAAAAGCAGCGCCTTTTGTGACTGGTGTGTGTGTGTGTGTGTGTGTGTGTGTGTGTGTGTGTGTGTGTGTGTAATCCATACAACCTACATATTTTAAGCAATTTTTTTTTTGCTTTTTTTGACTCTCTGGTGAATGTTTGGGTAGACATGATTTAAATTTGAGGGAATCACCAGGAAATTGAGTTAGTTCTCTGGGGTTATTTGGAAGAAAATGGCCCCAATATTGAGTCACACTTTTAGGAATTATGGCTTTGTTGACTAGGTGTAGCTTGTTGGAGGAAGTGTACCACCATGTCTGCCTGAATGCCTCCATGATTCTCCCCATGATAACTGGACTAAATCTCTGAAGTTATAAGCCAGAATTAATTAATGTTTTCCTGTATAAGATTTCCCTTGGTCATGTTATCTGGTCACAATAAAACCCCAACTAAGAAACTTTCCAAAAGTGTTGTGTTACTTAGTTAACTGTACATGCCACCTTTCCATTAGTTGATTTATATATCCCAATTATTTGGGGTTAGCTTATGAATGTACTATAGATAAACAGGGCCTCATAATTTAAAATATAAAATATACTTCAAAACTTTTTATTGGGTATACTCTTATTTTAAGCAAAATCATTAAATATAATTTTAAGTTATTGTTTGAAATAAACTTACTAAACACAGAAATATTAATATAAGTAAAATAATTAAAAATAGGACTTTGAGATTTTAACAAAAATACATATCTATTTGTTAATGAGATAGTGTGAGTATTTATGATGTAATTACTAAAGTTACTGTGAGGCTTATTTCCATAATATATTTCTTTAAGATGTGATATCAGGATTTATCCCTATTTTCTTTATTAAAAGTTCATTATAAAGAACTTGCAAGCAAGAAAGCATCACAGTAAACTTAATCAATTCCAAACTCTATCCAACTCAATGAAGCACCATATCTTCATAAGTTCGAAGTTGGTTGTGTTTCTTTTTCTCACTGAGTGTTTGCTGCTTTTCCTACACTAAGAGTAGATGATTAGGTGTGCATACAGTGGCCTACAAATGAGCCAGAGGGGTCCTTCACATGTTACAGGAACATGTGAACTTCCCAATATATTACTGGAACGACACACATGTGCATGCACATGTGTGCACAAATACACATATTTCATACATATTATTAATAACAATAAAATGGAATGAGTATTTCCATTGTCTATAATGACAATCTTTTGAGCTATTTCAGAGGAGACATTGACATGGAGCATAGATGAATAACTGCACGACTGATTTCCCCCAGAGTTCTTAGGTGCCAGCATTATTGGCTAGCCAAAAAGGTCATAGTTTGAGGAAGAGTGAGACTCTAGAAGTTAAAATTTTCAGCAGATGAGAGATTGGTTTCTGGAGAATATTATGTTTCAATTTTCCATAAGAAAATTTCTTGAAAATACATTGAACGATGCAAATGCACAAAGCATTAGAATATATACTCTAAAAATTTATATTTCTCAGTTGAATAAACTAATAACATATTTCTTTTTTAACAGTAGAATAATATTAATGTCAATAAAAATTCACTGATAAAAATGTCTTTTTATTTAAAAAGTTTTTATTTGCCTTTATTGCAGTAATGTTATAATAAAATCAAGCTAAAAATATGTGGTCAAATTAATATTATTGTTATTTCACAATCTTACTATGAACAATTTCAGCAACATTGATAATAGTTGTCAATAATAACATAGCACATATCATTGTTTAATACTATTTTTGGAATACTTTAAAAATTATGTTTTGTAATAAAAATATTAGAAAAGCATATGATTAAAGCACTTTTACAGAAAGCAAAACCAAGACAGAAATGTAACCAGTATATTTAAGAACACATGGCTAGTCTGCCTTGGAATCTCACTTCAGGACTATAGTTCTAAAGTTCCAAAAATCTGAGTAATGCATTACTCTGTACATTGTTATTATGAACTTTTTTCTCCAAAGTCATTATCTGGATTGATTTACTGACTACTACTCTGTGATTATAGAGTCATGGCACATTATATATTTAGATCCAACATCTTCTTGGCCTTTCTTCAGCCTCCTAAACAGTCATACTGTCATATTTTCTGTGACTTAATATGTTTAAGCATTAGGTAATACTCTTAGGATATGTTCTTCTGTAGAGAATAAGCTTCCTGCAGTCTTAAAATTAAGATGTAAAAGAATTTCTGTAGCCAAAGATGAGATTCCCTTTCCTGCAACATAACCTAACTTCCAAAGTCTCTGTAAGTTTATAGTTTACTTCTCACTCTTTTTGTTCCATGTCTACAGCAGATAATGAAATCTCTTCCACAGTTCTCGGGCATAGTCTCAATCTTTGTTCTTGGGAAATGGTCACTCATATTCAACATAGAATGAACTGAATGATCTTATATGGGGTGAAATTTGTGTTTTATACCAATACATTATACATAGTAATGGTGAAAAGTTATGTACAATTATTTAAATGTTAATGATATTAACAAACTTATTAAATATGATAGTAATTCTAAAATATGCTATAAATAATCTAATAGTTATTTTAAAGCAATCAATGATATAATAATATAAAATTTCCAATAAATAGTATTATATTATCACATTTAATTCCATGAGGAAATTAATTTATTTTTAAAGAAGTTTTTAATATTTTGTATGACTTGCCAAACACTGAGCTACATTCAGGCCCAGAGGTTTAAATTTTAAAAGTAAATTGCATGAAACTGAATTCTACATACATTTCTTGAAAATGACTACCTTTTAATTAAGTGTATTTGTTTTTCAGGTTAAGATTATTGGCCCTTATGATTTCAGAATTAAGACAATTTGACAATTCTGACCATAAATCTTAAGGAAATAAACTAAGAAATATAATTATAGACACCCTTCTTTTCATTCATGCAGTGGACATTATGTGGGTTTTACAAAGAAAAAGTGCTGGAAAGAAAACATGGAAAGAAAAATATGGATGTGATTAAACTAAATGTTTGATGTTCAGTAAGAAATAATAGTTCAGTGGTTAATCAATCATATAAGAATTACAACCTGGAACACATATTATCTCACAAAGAATTAAATTGTTCAGTTCAAAATTCCTTGTTATTTTTGCTAGCATAAATACTCTCAAAGTTTAACTTGAAATGAGATAGTTAGCAAAGACAAGAATGTCTGCCTTATATCATGCAAATTATTGCACATTAGAGTTTAATTGACTGTGTGAAATTCATTTCCTGTCTCCCATAACACCACTCATTGGTAGAATAGCTAACAAGGAACCAAGTGAGTAGAGGGTGAATTGTGAGGAACAAAACCATGTCTAGTCCCTGGTTTCTCTCATATTGGACTGTGATCCTTCCTTCTGCCTTCCCTTGACATTCTGAAGCAAAAGCAATGTTAAGTTAAATCAGTTTCTAACTGTAAAAATTCCAAACATTTGTCTATGCTAATGGTGTCTGTAGATGCAGTCAGAAAAATTAATCAGTGTGTAAAATTTGAATTAACCAAAAATATGGCTTTTAGCTATTGCTTTCTAGATTAAAATATATTAGACAGAATTTTATATTTTATTATTTACTGTTCCTAAGATGGTTAACAACCATGATAATATTATCACACTAAACAAAAATTTAAAACTTCCTGCACTTCCTTAAGTATAAATAAACCACATTGAGAAACACTTTACTAGAGAAAGTGATTTTATTTCTACCTGAAATGAAAAAAGAAAAATCTTCCAAAAATGACAAAATGTGATATAATAAAACAAAGTAAAATGTCCTCATATTGATGTTGAACAAGGCACCCCAATAGAAAGAAAACAGCAGGCAAAAGAGTCAGAGATAATGTCATTCCCAGTATTAGTACTCTCACAAAATAACAAGATAACAACCATAGCATATATGCAGAGCACCTGGTTTAGACTGATGCAAGCCCTGTGCTTGTCATGTGAGTATCTATGAGACCACATGAAACCTGATTAATTGATCAGTGGGCCATGTACTTAAGACCATCTGACCTGTACTATCTTTCTATCACTTTTTCTAATGATGTTTTGCTCTGGTTTGTTTTGTTGATTGATAAATTTGTTCTCTGAGAATTAAAGACAAATAGCTAGAACATACTGACTACTCAATGACTAATTGAACATTGCAGACAATTATATAATTGCAGACATTGTAGAGGAATTATATAAGAGCTAACAAACTTGTCAAACATGATACAACCCTTGCAATCACAGCCTGGACACCTGAAGTTGCCAGCAGTTGCCTTTTGAACCATCAGTAATGAATGGAGGAAAGACTCACAGAGCTCTATACATTTCCATAGAACTGTTGGCTCTTTAAAGGTTCTTGGAAAAGAGCAATGATGAGCTCACTGGTTACCAATGGATGCTTGTAATCCATTCTCATAATCTTGTTTGTGGCCATAAGTAGTATCTGCTCCTTTCTAATCAGAGTATTAAATCATTTAACCTGTGCAAGTCTCTGTTCTATATCAAGTATCCAATTTACAGGGTATTTAAAATACTAGTCCTCATAGTTTTCCAGAAATGTCATTGCATATTTTATATATTCAGTCATGTTAGTGCAACCTCCATAAAAGGATTTCTGTATATTAGACATGTTGTATATGTATCCAGTATGTAAAAATATTAGATTATAGCAATATTTTTAAATATAATGACAATAAGAGTAGCATTTTTTTACATGCTAATCCTTAGTCTTGCTATAAATCTACATTGTAGATACTTGTGACTGCATGGTTTGAGGCTACAATAACATATATACACAAAGATAACTTGTTTATCAAATATTTCTTGTGTAGAAAGATAAAAGACAATAGACTGTGTAATATATCTCTATTATATCATATATCATTCCATAATTACTGCGTGAAGATTCATCTGATATAAAGCATTCACCTTGGAGGGTTCAACTGTGGTGGTCCCATTACTTTACTTTTCAGTGTATCCTTACCTGATTCAGTTTATCATTGGCAGAATCAGTTGGCTTAACAATTCCTGTAATATTTCTGTCTAGTTAAAAAACAGATTTTCACATTTAAAATAAGAATACTTAATTTTGGACAGTTGCATATTTATATGAAATTTTAATGTATATATGTGACAATAAAAGAAAAAAGTCTATCAACATAAGACTAGGGGTTCATGTGGAATTTGAGGGACAGTATTTTAAGCTGGGGCTTCAAG
This sequence comes from Cricetiscus sungorus, assembly GCA_030556225.1. Classification (NCBI taxonomy): domain Eukaryota; kingdom Metazoa; phylum Chordata; class Mammalia; order Rodentia; family Cricetidae; genus Cricetiscus; species Cricetiscus sungorus. The sequence goes on along the minus strand of JANBXA010000741.1, from coordinate 33,571,544 downwards.
GAAGAAAAAAGTGATATAATTCCATTTTTTATAAAAGCATATATAAAATTTAAAAAGTAAGTCAGGATCACTGTTGGTCCATGGCTTCTGAAGCTCAGTATATTCATTACATCTAAGAAGTGAGACAGCAAGTAAATGAGATGCAACTGAATTTGGAATGTTTGCATCTGACATTAGTCAATAGAAACAGGTGGATTTTTCAGAAAAACAACAGTATATGTTGTATACACCAAATTTCAAGTGTCTGCTCAACTTCCACATGTATTATGTCCATATAAACTGACTTAATAATATTATTATTCATGTTTTCCTTCTATTGTAGTATCTCAATTATATATGGAGGAAACAATTTCCAAGGATTCTTTGATTCCATAATCATGTATTTTCACATGATACAAATAAATTAATGGATTTCTATTTAGCAATAATGTAATGGTATAATCATTCTTTACTCATTAGTAATAATGTATTGGAGTGTAATTATAATGATTTAAAATTCATAGTCCCAAACTACAATTCATTTTAAACAATCAAATTAGATTGTCAGGTTTATTCTATATATTTACTGACACTAAGATGCAAATGCTGTTGCTTTATGGACTTCTTTTCTGAAATAGATAAGCTCTAATAAATCTCTCAAATCAAATTAAAGGCTAAGGTATTCTCTGCAGCTATATTATTATTTGTACATATATTTTTAATAATAATAAAATATATTTATGAGTAAGTACATGCCATGTTCCTCTTTTTGTGAACGGATTAACTAATTCAGGAATTCAGGATGGTTTCTTCAAATTCCATCAATTTGCCTGCAGTGAAGAGGGAACTAGGAAAAAGGGAAGGGGTAAGATGAAAGCACATGGGACTAGAAAGACTGAGTCAGGGGAGGAATATATGAGAGGAGAGAGAGAGAGAGAGAGAGAGAGAGAGAGAGAGAGAGAGGGAGGGAGGAGAGAGAGGGAAAGAAAGAGAGAGAGAGAAGAGAGAGAGAGAGAGAGAGAGAGCATAAAGCATAAAAGAAGGAGCCATTATGGGTTTGAAGAGAAAACTGAACCTAGAGAAATGTCCAGAGACCTACAAGACTGACCCCAACTAACAATTTGAGCAACAGTGGAAAGCCTACCATAAATGTCCTTCTCTAATAATGAGAATATCAACTAAATTAACCACCATCATAGAGCCCTCATCTAGTATCTGTTGGAAACCCACAACTAAACACTGAGCCAAACTGGAATCCAGATGCAGAGTGGGAGGACAAGACAAGGCTACAGAAACAATTAGAGACAGCAGACCTGAACAAGGAGAAGCTAATGGGCTCCCAGACTGATAGCTGGGAATCCAGCATTGGACTGACTCAGACCCCCAGAACATGGGTTTCAATTAGAAGGCCAGGCTATCTAAGGGACCTCTGACAGTGAAACCAGGGTGTATCCTGGTGCACAAAAAGACTTTGGAAGCACATTTCCCATGGAGGGATACTCCCTTAACCTAGAGACAGAAGATATGGCCTAGTCCTTAATCCAAAAGAATTGATTTAGATGACCCCCTTCTGGAAGACATCACCCTTCATGTGGAGTGGGGTAGGGATGGAAGGGGACAGTTTTCAGGGGGCATGGAAAGATGGGAGAAATGGAAAGATGGAGGGAGGGAGTAAGAGGGAACTGGGATCGATATTTAAAATAAAAAATAATATCATATATTTAAATAAAACAAGTTAAAACAATAATTAATTTGGACAAGACAAATCAACAGAAGAAAAGAACCCCAAGAAAAGACAAAAGAAAAAAGATATTCACTCACTTGTACAATCAGGAATCCCACAAAAACACTAAACTGGAAATTATAATATATTCCAAGAGAAGCTAATAAAGACCAGGGCAGGGCCCATGAATGTTACTTCATTCTTTCTGTTAATACAGTCAAAATATATTTAAGTGTTACAAAAGTTATAAATAAGAATATAATAAGAATTTAAAATTTAAAATATTACCAATTTATATGCAATTTTATATAACATATTTTTTCTAACACAGAATTGATTATAAATCTTATCTTTACAATATCAAGTATAAGGCTGTTGTTTTGATATGTCCGAAGTTCTAGGTATTGGAAAAATTATAGTTAGATGCTCATTGGAGCCCAGCAGCCAGAGACTATTTTGGATCTCTAGTGGATTATAGATTGAGACACAGTCTGAAAACATAATGGATACATCAACCAGCAAAAGCCCAATTAGGTGAATTTACATAAAAACATTTATTTTGTTAATTTTGTATATTTATATTAAATTTGAGTATGTTTTATCTTTAATGCAATATTATATTCAGAACAAGTTAAAATTACTAAGAATAATGTTTCCCCTGCTTCTAGACATGCACAGTCAATTATTTTACAACTGATGAGTCTAAACTGATAATATGATAGCCTATTGCTTTCTATGGAGTCTGTTCTATAAATTCTTTGAATTTTTATAAGTGCACAATACTTACATGTCATCATAGGATAGCATGCAGTGATTTTAGTATCTCACACTGCTATAATCCACTAATATAAAAGGAATTAAAGTAGAAATACAAGTACTTGCTGATGGGTTGGTTGAAGTGAGAAAGAGTACACAAAGTTTTAAGTCTGAGGATTATTTCTTGTGTTCATTTTTAATATAAATCACAAAAATTAAATTAACTGTGATTCAATAGTTTTAAAACTAAATATATTTGTGATCTGTATGATGAAAATGTCCAAGATTCTAATCCATGTATTTACAAACTATCTTAAATAATAATGCATTGTAATGTGATTGGAAAATGAACCAAGTTCACTGTTGAAATCATGGAGAGATCAAATGTAAAGATGAAAGTTTAAGATTTATCAAAGTAAATACAATATTTAAGTCTATATAATTAAATGACATTATGTACAGAGGCACAAATGGAAGAGAAGGGTATTATTACTCTGTCACTTAGAAGTTAACAGAACAAGAATATCCAGAAAAAGATGTCAAAGAAGAAATATCTCAGAAAAAAAATGACAAGCTTAGTATGTGATTGCTTGATATTTTAAATAACTTAAAAATTTTGCATTTATTTAAAATTCCATATTTTATTATAAGATGAAAAATAAGTCTCCATCCAAAAGTGATTCACCATTAAAGCTGAGGAATTTTTTTTTCTTTGCTTTTAGTGGAATTTGTTAAATATTTATATTTACAATTTTTATTTATCAACATTTTTATTTTAATATGTAAATGTAATTTTGATGTACAAAATGGCAGTTTATCAATCATTGCATTCCTAAAAACCTTTCCACTCTCTTTAGCTATTAAGAGCTAATTGAATTTACTCAGGAATGAAAACTGCAAATAGCAATCTTTGTGGGGATTTAGAATCATCAGAGAACAATAAGCTTTTGTTTTAAGTTTTAACCACATCATCACAAACATTCTAAGAAATGTGCTTTAAAGCTTAAAATGAAAATTACTCCTTGGGTGAGAGCATATATGCAAAGCAAAATTTATTAAAGTAGGAGTTTATAAGTGCTGAAAAGTCCTTAACTATGGTGATGTTAAAAAATTACTATCATAAGAACACTTCAGAAGCTGTTAGAGCTCCCAAGTTTCCCCTTTGGTGTTCACTTGGTAAAGAAAAACAGAAATACACAACCAAAGAACAGAAGAAGTGTTGTTTATCAGATGGAAAGGCTGTTGAAAATTTTGAAATCACTTTGGGATATTGTAAAAATTTATCATAACATAGAAGAGTTCTCCATATACCCAGAGAAAAAAGGAAAAAATAGTTTAATGATATGAATTTCCAATGAACCCACTGGACTTTGTAAACATTATATTGTTTTATTAAAAGTGAACATCTGGCAATTTAATGTCCTTTCATGTAGTACAAACTTAAGGGCTCTTCTGTTTTCCTGTTAGGAGGTTAATTTAGTAATTGCAAGCATATATATAGGAAATGATAAGAAAATTAGATCTTTGATTGGCACATTATTTTTTTTATTCTCCCAGTAATCATGGTACAGCTCATTTGGTTCATTTTGAAATAACTAACTTAGCTCTTAGATTCTGAAAGAAACTCTAATTACAAATATGTTACTCTCAAATTTGAAACATTTTCCTGTCCTACTTTTGAGTCAAGAATTCCAAGGTATAAAATTATTCAAGTCATAATAACGTGTCTCCTTGAAATCAGTGAACTCTTTCTTACCCAGGTTTCAAAACTGAAGTTCAAGGCATAACATTTTGGTCAAATTATATTTCATGGCTTATTGTTAATTTGGTCATATACAATGTTATACAATGTTTTTATTGATTTATTAACTAAATTTTACATACAATATATTTTGATAATATTCTCTTACTTTCCTCCAACTTCTCCCAGGTTTTCTCAACCTCCCCACATACTCAACTTCAAGTTCATGTTCTCTCTCTCTTGGTCCCTTATATATCTCTCTCTCTCTCTCTCTCTCTCTCTCTCTCTCTCTCTCTCTCTCTCTCTCTCTCTAACAAATGAACACACACTAACAATAAAATAACAAACCTCCTTCGTGTCTCTAAAGCCCTTGAGTTTATAACTATATTGTAATTTTGCTAGGAATTGAGGTATATTTTAGCAGAATTTTGACAGAAACTATTTTGACCAGGGCATCTCTAAGCATGGTGAAATTTCATACAAAATAATAGGCCATCTAGGAATAAGGTTTTGAGACATGTGAATATTTTTGCTCTTTTTAAATTATTATGGAGGAGTGCCAGTATATTTCAACAACTCTCTCTCTCTATCAGCTCCTTCTATTCAGAAAAACATATCCAAACATATTCAGAACTTCCCATATGTTCACAATAACATATGAATTGATGGGAGATGTTATTCTGTAAATATGTTTCTCATACTGGTTAATGAATAATGCACTGTGGCCAATGGGAAAGCAAGATAGGCGGGGCTAGGAGACAAGGAGGAAAGAGGCAGTAGTTAGGAGGAGTCAACATGGAGAGCCTGGAGAGTAGCACAGCTAGCTGCTCTGGCCGGTAAGATGAGCCACATGGAAATACTTAGAATAGTAGAAATGGCTTAATAATTAAGACAGAGCTAAACAATAATAGTAACTGGCCAATAGGATTGTATCAAATACAGAGTCTCCGTGTTTTATTGGGGGCTGGTATTGCAGCGGGATCAGCCAGACTGATGGAAAACATACACGCTACAATGAGCAAACAATAAAATCATTTCTCTCTTTTTCTTTATACCCATTCTTCTATATTTCTAGTTTAGCTACCAGATTTGTTGTCAGTTCATAATGATTTTATTCATTAATTCATTAGCCTTTAAATATATGGGCTCTGAGTATGGATTCTGTGCCTGTATTATTTTATTTATATTCACCCCATAATTTTTCAGGTTCTCCCATCCTTTCGTAAACAAGAATTTACTTGTGGACTCAGTAGCTATACACTTAAATTTAAAGCCTCTGGCACAAAAATATGGCATGTATTACAGAAAATAAGAAGTATAAGTTTAGTCAACACTGTTGCTTATTCAAGTTCATTATATCATAAATATTTAGGTTAAATAAATTAATTTTCTAAACGTTCCATACATCTTATCTTTACGAAAATTTTTCATGATATGTATTCTACCAGTTAATATCATGTAAATAAATAATTTAAAAAAAAGGTGTTTAAAATGTTTCAAGAAGTTATGTATTGTGAGTATTTTGTGTGCACGTATGTGTGTTCATCATATGTCTGCATTGCCAGCAGAACCAGAAGCAGACAACAGAACCCCTGAAATGGCAGTTTGAGTGTGAGTGGCCAAGCAGGTGCTGGAAATTTATATGTGATCCACTGGAACAGCAGCAAGTGCACTTAAGTGAATGAAGCATGATTCCAGCCAAGAAAATATTTTTTAAAAATCTAATATTGTAGCCAAGAACAAATAAAAATGAAGGGATGTTTGTTTTTAATGCAACTGTGCTTGAATGTAATCTAGAACCACTATATTCCAACACCAAAAGAATTGGAACGATAACATGAAAAGTTGATAAAATTCAAGGATATACTTTCCTAGTGTGTAAATGAGTAGCCTTAGCAAATTTTTAGATTTCCACATCCATGTGAGGTTGTAGAATATGTGAGTTTTATTTTATTTTATTTTATTTTTTTTGCTGACTTCCTGTTGTTCTTCTATCATACATTCCATTACTACCCAAACACAGTTTCTCCTCCTTCAACTCCACTTAGTCACTCCTTCCACCTCCCCTCTCCCCCCAGATAAACCCATACATTTCTCTTATAAAACATAAAAAAGGAAAGAGAGCAGGCCTCGAGGGATATTCACCTAAATCAAACAGAGCCAAACGAGATACAATAATACTTGACACAAGCCATTTCATCAATGCTGAATAAGGCAACCAGGTAGGAGGAAAGGGGCACAAGTAAGAGTCAGAGAATACCTCCCCTCACATGTTTGGAATAGCATAAGAACACCAAGCTATGTATCCGTAAGTTAAGAGTAAATAGTCCATACCCATACAGGGTCTGCATTTGATGGTTCAAGCTCTATCTCTATTAGCCCTGCTTAGTTGATTCTACATACCTTGCTCTCAAAGTGTCCTGGAGCCTTCTGCCTCATGCAGTCCTTCCTCCTCTTATTTGGTGGGTTTCCCTTGACTATTTTTCTCTGCATCTGTTTGCATCAGTTACTGGAAGAAAACCCTCTGATGATAATTTGGCTCCCATGTCAATCATGTAGTTGATTTTTTCCCCCAGGTGGTTTCATTCGATCCTAGGACCACTTATTGATTCTAGGGAGTTTCCACTAAACTAGGTTTACACATCACAACACTCCAAATGACCCCCCTATTCTGCTTATCTCCGTCAGTACTCTATCCTTTCAAGCAACAGTAGAATGACTACCTTAAAAGCCTTTTCCTAATAATGAGATTAAAATTGTCACTAAAAATTACTACGTGAATTACAGTTTCTTAGAAGCCAGTATAATTGTCAAAAAACAACAACCACGTCAATATGTCACCACCAAAACTCACCTATACTACTATAGCAAGCTCAAAAAGCTACCATACAGCTGAAGTTCAAATACTCAGCATATAAACAAACTGATAAATATGATTACCTCTTGAGATACTGAATAAGTCTATGACAAAATTCAATACCCCTTCATTATAAAAATCTTGGAAAGTTCAGGGATACAGGGTACATACCTAGACACAATAAAGATAATTTACAGCAGACCTATAGCCAACATCAGAGTAATTGAAGAAAAATCCAAAACAACTTAAATAAATATCACACACAAGACAAGCCTGTCCACTCATATATATCTATTCAATGTAATAATTGAAGTTCTATTGAAAGAAAAAAGAAAACTGAAGGAGACCAAGGGTATACAAATGGCAATAAAGATATCAATATTGTCAGATGGTATAATGGTATACATAGAATACCCCAAAAATTTTCATCAGGGAACTCTTACTGCTGGCAAACACTTTCAGCAAAGTGGATGGACAGAATATTAACCAAAATAATCAGTAGTTCTCCTATACATACATAACAAAAGGGATGAGATAATAGTACAACATTATTCAAAATAGTCACAGATAATATAAAATATCTTGGAGTAACTCTAACAAAGCAAGTAAAAGACTTGTATGGCAAAAATTTCAAGAAGTTGAATAAAATGTCAGAAGATGGAAAGATCTCCCATGCTCATAAATGAGTATGATGAAAGTAGTAAAAATGGACATCCTGCCCATAAAAACCTACAGATACTGTGCAATACACATCAAAATTCCAACATAATCTTTATGGACTTTAAATGGAAATACTTAACTTCATATAGAAAAACAAAACAGGATACCTAAAGTAATTTGTATAATAGAATATGTCAAGATATATCACCACCCCTGATTTCAAGTGATGTTACTGAGAAATAGTAATCAAAACCACATGGTATTTCCCTAAAATCAGACAGGTTTATCTATGGAATTTAAATGAGGGCCAGACAAAAATCCGCATACCAATGGACACCTGATTTTTGATGAAGAAGAGATAAATACACAATGAAATAAGAAAGCCTTTCAATAGTGGTGCTGGTCTAACTAAAAGTTAGCATTTCTAAGAATACAGAATGATCCATGTCTATCACCATGCACAAAACTTAAGTCCAAGTAGGTCAAATACCTAAACATAAAACCAGGTACATTGAAGTTAATAGACGAGAAAGTGGTGTATAGTCTTGAATATTAGCAGAGAATACAACTTACTGAAGCCAAAATCTTTAATAAATGGGAACTCATTTATTTTAGAAACTCCTGTAAGGCAAAGGACACTGTGAATAGAACAAAACGGCAGCCCACACAATGGGAAAAGATTTTCACAAACTCCACACCCAACAGAGGTCTAATATGCAAAATATATAGAATCCAAGAAACTAGGCATTACCAAACCAAATAGGCCCATGAAATGAGATAGAGACCTAAACAGAGCATTCCCAAAAGAGGCATCTCAAATGCCTTAGAAACACTAAAATTAATGTTCAACATGAAACTTGTTCAACAAGTTTCAGGGAACTTGAAAATAAAACTATATAAGTGAAACTCAAGATAGAGATGGGGAGAAAAGAGAACACTCCTTCATTGTGTGTCGATTGCAACCTACTACAGCCACATTAGAAGCCAGTATGGTGGTATCTCAGAAATTGAGTATCAACCTACCTCAGCACCCAGATATATCACTTGGGCATGTACCTAAAACATACTCCATCCTTCCACAAGGACACTTGCTCAACTGTATTGCTCAATAAAGCTCATAACAGCTTTATTCACAATAGCCAGAAAATGGAAACTTAGATTTCCTTCAACTTAAGAATGGATCTTAAAATGTGGTACATTTGAATAATAGAGTATTACTCAGCTCAAAAAAAATGACATCAGAAAATTTGAAAGTGGAATATATAATCATGAAAGAAAAGACAAACATGGCATGTACTCCCTTATTAGAGTACTCTCGCTCTGAAGTAGAGGACTATCATGCTATAGAATTCAGAAACGCAGAGAGGATAAGTAATCAATTGGGTATATAGGAATCTCCCTGGGTAATAAAAAAGGAAAATATACAAAAACAGAATAGTATTATTGATTTATGTTTGTTAATTAACTGAAGCTCTCCTGTAATTTGGAAAATTATTACTTTGAGATACTTCATGATATTTATGTCATTTTTCCATAAAAAATATAAACAACATTTACTCTAGAGAATCAGCAGTAAATATTTAGTAGAAAAGGTATATAAGAAAGATTAAACAATGGAACTGAGAAGAAAATATTAACCATCCATTGAATGCTGGATTACAGGAGATCTTAACTATCAGATAGCAACTTATAATGAATGGGGTAATGCTATGTGGACAGAAAGAATACAGTCGTTTGAAAACATTGATTAAACATTCAGGTACTAAGAGATGTCAGGGTTGGTGGGTACACTGTAGTATCTTCAGCTGTGAGAATAAATAATCAGACACTAAATTACAGTAAAAGACCATACAGCTTATGTGAACTCTATGAGATACAGAAACAAAGTCCTTGCCATACGTGCTCTTAGGTTCATTAGTAACACACATGTTTTTGGAATAGCTCATGACTTCCTTATCATATATAAGGATTGTTCCAGAAGATGGAAATTATTTCTGATACCATTTTTGGAGCTAAGATGCTGTTACTAAACAGGTCATCGGACCCAGGGAAGACCTAACTTATTATTTTGTTAATTAAGCAGTGTATTAATCTAACTGTAAGTGACTTGTTATGCAGTTGCAGATAAACCTGCTGTTACACCAGGTGAAAGACATAAAGCCAGCGTAGAGGGAAAAGGTGCACATAAAATCCCATGTCTGGAATATGGAATATTTGCAGTTCAGAGATTATGTAGGATAGTCACATACTCCATTGGAATTTCACAAATCTAAGAATATATGGATAGCACAAATTGGAATTCTTGGTAAGTGGACAGAAATGTGGGTAGATTGGGACAGATTAGGATTCTGAAAGAAGTGGAGAGTAAATATGATTCATACACAATATACAAAATTCTTAAAGAATTATTTTTTTCAAATAGTATATTTTAAAGAGAAGAAAGCAATCCACAACACAGAAAAAGTTTAAAAACTCTTGTCAATTTTGCCAAAATATTTGGCAAATATTTGCTTTTATGTTTGTTTGTGGCATTTTGCCACATCCTGCATCAGTCCCATGACATGGTATGCTTTGTGCATTCTCTCTTGGATAGTAGCTTTGGGTAGAAGTGTTAGATCTTCTCATTCTTTAATTAAGACATACATGACCTCACCTTTGGCCCTATTTTACCTCTTTACTGGGACAGCTCAATGAAGATTTCTAGGAGTATGTATATTAAAGTATAATTTTATTGTTTTATAATCAGTTTCATAAAAGTCATATAAACCTTTGTAAATGTTGAATCAGACACAGAGATCTGTAATCTGCCTTTTCACAGATTGTGTTTCATAACAGATTCAAGTATATACATCTGACATTTTCTGAGGAACCAGTAAATTTAAGATTATTATTCTGTACACAGTTCTGTGCTCAAAGTACCCAAGTTTGAGAACCCAAATAGTTGCTCTTTTCTTCAGGTCAGACATGCAATCACATATCCATAGCTCATCCATGTGGTTAAATAGTGTTACAAAGTCCTAATTACCCTCAGTTTTGCAATCAGTCCTGAGGTGACTCAAGTTTCTCATATATGGGTCACCTGATACCTGAACACTGAGAGTTACTTGATGAACTTACACCATTGAAATGCATACATTTAACAACAAATTTTATTTATCACATCATTTAAAAATGTTAAAATCATGCTTAGTTGAATTTTTCTCAGCTCTATAATCTAAAATTGGGGAAGTATTAAAGCTGATACATAACTCATCAAGTTATGACTCACAGAACAAACTGTTCTCACACCATTTTGAGATAATAATTATGAAGTCAGTGAAATATTCAAAAATAGTATGTAAATTAAGTGTATATTGTTCATCATGAAGAACCTAGTAATGACATTTTACAAACCATAGTGATATAAGCCCAGTTTATTGATTTGAAATGAGAAGATTGAAAGATCATAGACATTAACTAGATTTCTATGGCTTGCACACACATTAATTCATGATCACTGTGTATGAATGCATATAGAAATTATCTATTATATTTTATTGCTTATATAGATTTGAATAATAATGCTACAAATAGTCAAGACCAGGCCTACCTTGCATCATGAAAAATTTTTTTCATATTATTTCTTTAGTTTTCTTGTATTAAAACCCTATGCAGTAACCACAGCTGAAGTCTGGGTCCAATGAACAGTCTCTGGAATGAGTTTTCTCAAGAGAATGGTCAATTAATTCTTGATAAAGAGAATTAACGAACACTGTCTCTTTCCAGAAGTCAAGTAGTTGTAGTTCTTGGAAATAGCATAGAATTTGCCCTTGGTAAAGTTGTCCAGTGTAGTAGTATGGCCCATGGCTATTGTGTAGCATCAGCAGCAGCTACTTCTTGTTACATGAGCAGAAAATATGCCAGTGTCTCTGGGACCAGGGATGGGGGACAACATCAAAGAGATACAATAGCCTGTCATATGGATTGAAACAGTATAGGTCTTGCAAATCTTTTTCCCTCAGTAGTCTGTCTACATAGGAAGGATGGAAAGCTTGGCCACGATGATCACAGTGGCCAACACCTTGGAGCAGTGAACACCAAGACCATTATCACTATTATTGTTCCTGAAAGATGCAAGAGTCTTGAACCTAATCCACTGGGGAGCCACCTTCTGTACTGGCTTTATATGTAGAACCTCTTCCTTTAGAGATGATTCCAGGAAAAAGTCAATAATCTTATCCATCTATCCAGGCACTTCATTCCTAAACCAAGAGGCCCAGTTTTTGATATGAATCTACTCCTTGTTTTTGACGTTACCTTGAAGAGCCCCATGGTCACACAGTAGCTTTTTCTACAAATTATACAAATAACAAATGAGGTCACTGTCCTGTTTCTCTGTGCAAGCCAGCATCACCCTGAAAGCCCAGACCACAGGTCTTCTGCCATTTCTGCTGTGCTCGCACTGAACACCATTGGGTATTTTCTTTTCTTTTTCTTTTTTCTTTCTTAAAGTTTTTCATTTTATTTAATTTTTAAAAGAATTTTAACAAGCTTGTTTTACATATCAATACCAGTTCCTACACCCTCCCATCCTCCCCTCACAACCCTCCATTTCTGCTCCCCAGGGAGGATGATGCCTTCCATGAAGAGCCTTCAAAGTCTGTCATATCATTTGTGTAGAGAGCTGAGAAGTGCCACGCCTTAAAGATGGCACTGGCTTCCACCTTCCACCACCTTCGTGTTGGTGAGAGCTCTCTAGTGTAAACAAGTCCTCATTTGGTTAAGTCTGTTCAGCCTGTTTGCTTCTTCATAGGAGCAGCCTATCTGCAGGGTCCACGTGGCTCACTGGGGTTGGTCAACACAAGGGGATTTAGGCCTGTGTGGGCATTTCCCCAGTGTCAGAAGAAACATGTTCAAGGATTCTGATTAAAACTGCGTGAAGAAGATCTTCCCGGAGTCGAGTCTTCCTTGCTGTTCAAGGTTGGGTGCGAAAAATTTGGAGCAGGGCCCAGGCCCTCCTCCATGTGTCTAGCCTGAGAGAGTATCCCTTTATGAGGAATGGGCTCCTAAAGTCCATTTATATGCTAGGGATAAATACTGATCCACTACCAGAGGCCCCATAGACTGTCCAGTCCTCCAAACTAACACCCACATTCAAGGTGTCTTGATCTCCCAGCTATCAGACTGGGGTGCATGATCTCCCATTATTCAGGTCAGCTGATTATGTGGATTTCTGACCCTTTTGCTCATGACTCCTCCCTGGATTCCAGGAGTTTGGCTCAGTGTTTAGCTGTACATGTCTGCTTATGATTCTGTCAGCTACTAGATGAAGGCTCTACAATTGCATATAAGGTAGTCATCAATCTCATTACAATGGAAAGGCATTAATGGTAGTCTCTCCAATATTGCTTAAATTTTATTAGGCTTCATCCTTGTAGATTTTTGGGCATTTCTTTAGTGCTAGATTTCTTCTTATATCTATAATGCCTCCCTCTATTATGGTATCTCTTTTCTTGTTCTCCTCTATTCTTTTTCTGTCCCATTCTTCCTTTTCCCTCATGCTCATCTCTCTCCTCCTTTTCTCCCCTTCTCTTTCTCCTAAATCTTCCATCCCTCCATGTTATTAATTTGCTCTGGAGATATTGTCATTTCCCCCTTCTCCAAAACAAAATATGTACTTTCTCATATATGGATTTCAGACATAAAGCAAAGGATTACCAGCCTACAACACACACCATCAGGAAGACTAGGAAATTAGAAAAACATTGGGCATTTTTTTAAAGAATCAGGAAACTTATTATATGATGAGGTTCAATATCAGAATCTGTCTTTTCCAAACTAATGCAAGTACACATCTATTCATCATCTCTTTAATTTTTTAAGCCTTTAGGCAATAAATATGTTGAATTATATCTGTGAATATTTCTTCAAAAAGTGTTTAATCTTTAACAATTTTACCGGGGTATATAGTTTACTCTGGTGACACTTTTTACTCTCTCCTATTTCATCACCATCTGCCAAACCAATACTTCCTTGTACCAGACTATTATGACTGTATTAGTCAGAGTTTTCTAGCAGCATAGATTTTAATAGAGTGTCCTACAGATTGTGGTCAAGCAAGCACAATGGCTGTTTCCTGGCAGAAAGGCCAAAGATATGGTAGTTGTTTAACACAAAAAGTCATGTGTCTGAGTTTTTAATTCAGTCTATATAAGAGTCCTGAAAGAAGTGGGTTTTATAGGGATGCTTCAACAACAATGTAGATGAACTTGCCAGTGAGGGTATAACAATGAAGATAAAAAACAATGGTTTTACTATTTTCAATATCCTTAAACAGGCTTTAACCTAAAGTCCAGCCCACATTTAAAATTGATCTTTCAACCTCAAATGATGCATCCAAGGAAACCCTTCACTCTGTACCCAGCTGGTTGAGATTTATTTACTACTACAGATATAGTCACATTCACATCAAAATTTTCTCATTGAAAGCTCACCCTTGTCAATTTGACACACAACCACATTTCCTTACAGCATATTTGTTTGTAATTGAAAACTTTAACCATGTTGTGTAGAGAAGTCTTTCTCTGTCCTGTCATCTGTAAATTGAGTTCTTATTTGGTCTAGATAATAAAAATCCAGACTCAGACATAGAGGGGGATCATAAGGAAGGAGCAAGCCCACAGCACACCTTACCTCCTTAGCATCTCAGTAGACAAGAGAGAAATTACCCATTTCTCCCTGCTTATATCCTGATTCTGCCAAGCTAACCCATTTCCTGTCTCTCTGTACAGACCTCCAGAGCTCTATAGTCAGCTAGTCCCAAGCTCCATTCTCTAATACTCAGACAGGCTTTATTTGTACAAGCATGATGTATCAAATCACAACACAGAGAAAATACTAATCATGAGAGCTCAACAAATACCTTAGGCTCATTTCTAACTATCTCTTATGACTTAATCCATTTCTATTAATTTGCTCTCTGCCACATGGCTTTTTATCTCATCTCCATGGTACTCATGCTGCTTACTGTGTATCTCATGGTGTCTTCCTTTCTCCCAGCACTCTCTCTGCTCCCCAAATCCTGCCTAGATGGTGGCTATTAAGCTTCTTATTTAAACAATCCAATTGGAAGTCATCACCGTGAACAAAAAGATTATTCCACAACATTTGCCTCTTTTGGTCTAAATAAAAATGAGAGGGTTCCACTTTAACATAGTAAAACTATAGTCAATAAGAAAGATTAACATCATCAGGTACAAAATACATTTGTAATGTTCAGTTAGTCTATTTGTGTTTGGAATATTTCTATCTTGGTGATTCCAAATTTCTGTTCTAATTTACCTTCTATAATAACAAAAAATGCTGTGACTATAACTACCTAGTCTACAAATCTACCAAAGGACCAGAAAGATATAGTACTACCTGAGTAAACAAGAAGTGTAGTGCAAGCTACTTCTAAACCTATAGAAATGACAGCCAGACATCTGGCTGCCTGAAGAGTCACACAAGTTTATTCAGAAATGTTGGGGCAGCCATCTTTGGCCTAAAATTCTAGAAAATCTGACAGAGTTGTTTTATGAAGCAGAGATTTTGAGTGTCCAGACTTGTTTTGGCAAATTTCAGCAGTTTCTTTCACCTGCATAATATCTGGCAGACATTTTTATGTAGCAGGAATCGTGAAGGA
Source organism: Cricetiscus sungorus (assembly GCA_030556225.1). Taxonomy (NCBI): domain Eukaryota; kingdom Metazoa; phylum Chordata; class Mammalia; order Rodentia; family Cricetidae; genus Cricetiscus; species Cricetiscus sungorus. Next base: position 33,556,165 of record JANBXA010000741.1, on the reverse strand, counting down.
CTATTCCACTGTTTCTTGGCAAATTTCAAGTCTTTTGTCTTTATATCCCATTGTTCAGTTTGTACAGCATATTGTCAGCAGTCAAGGCAAGAGCAGTTTCTTGTCCAAATGGCTAGTTTTGACATGTAGAAAACAAACTCTTCATGGAGTTAATTCAAAGCCCATCATCTTCTCTGAAGTAAATTGGTTCTGCCAGGAGCAGACATGTCTCATTGTCATAGAAAGTTCCATGCTAACAAAACAGTTTCAATGTCATGTTCTCTAGGCATCCACTCTGAGAGGCTAAATGATCTGGGACACTTGTTTTTATTGTTATCTTTTCTCCTGGCTCTAAAAACATATAACATTTCAAAGGCAACGTACATATCTGCATCAAAACATGTATAGACTGTGCAGTGTGCACAAGGCAGTTAAAGATGATATTTGATTTTATGTTTGAGCAGGTAAAAGACATCTGTCAACTTTATAAGGTCATTTGGACTGTATAATTAAACTGTAATATAAAGTTCTACCTATGGCATATGAAAAGATTGCTTGCAATAATAAGTCATGAGGACTCTGTAGCCAATTACATTTATAATGTCTCATCTCATAGCTATTCCTATGTCACACATGTCAGCTTATACATCACCTGTCCCCTTTTTTCGTTTTAGCTTTTTCCTCTATATCTTTATCCATGTTACTTAGGAGTCTTGCTGGTCAAATCTGATCTCTATTAATTTTGAAACAATACAAAGCAATTTTTTTCCAGTGGAATCAAAAGCATGACCTCTCCCCAACAGAACAAATTGACTTCTATTTTGGAGTTAAAACATTTTTTTTAAATATATGTGTTTTCTAAAGTAGTTTTCAATATCCAGTATCTGTCAGATGCTATGTTTTTGTTTATTAGCTTTTAAACAATTCAAAGTTAACAAGACATCATGTAGAATCCAGACTCCCTCTATATTTTCCATATTTATATGACTATTTTTTCATTACTTTCCTCTCTCATAAAGACTTTATTATTTCTGAACTATGACTATCTATATAAACCCACCAATTTCTTTTTCTTTAGCCTACACAAATTGTTAGACACACAATAATCTATTTAGAGGTCTTTTTCTTTCTGATCCCACTCACTGCATATGTATAACATTGTCTGCATACCTTTTTATAGGATTCTAAAGAGAGAGTTTCTGTGTAGCTTTGGAACCTATTCTGGAACTTGTTCGGTCAACCAGACTGGCCTCAAACTTATAGAAATCAGTCTGCCTCTGACCCTGCAAGTGTGAGATTAAAGGCATTTGCCACCACCACCAAGCAAGCAAAATCCTAAACCACCTTAGCTAATAGTGCACTGACACATTAAGCAGGAAGGCAGCTTCTGGGAGATATGTCTCTGTACTATGGGTGGCCTGAGAGAAACAACTAGGAAGCTTGTATCTTCCTACTTTGGCTTAATTCTTGTGTGCTTAGAAACTTCTTTTTAAGCTTTCTCAAGTCCTATGTGAGCATATGAGGAAACCAATTTGGATGCCATTTTTAGAGGAGTCTTGCTCTTTCCCACCAGCCATGTCTGAAATCATGACACAGAGACTTACTTTTAATGATGAAATCTCTAACAACCCTTGTTTATAACTAGCTTTTATAACAACCCATATCGATTAATGTACTTTGTGCCACTTGGCTTTATTAGGTAATCTCAGTAATGCTCACACTGCTCCCTCATTATTTCCTGGAATATCTTTGTAACTCTGCCCTTATCCTAGCATCCTCTCCGTCCCCCAAATCCTACCTAGCTGTGTACAAAAATATTTTTTCCTGAAAATATTGTAGCTTCACCTACACGATGTACTACTTCAAGCACATTATATATTTAGAATAGGTCGCAATGTCCCTTTAGAAATGTCTTTCAGTGTTCTGTAACTAAAATGTTATAAATACCCACTGATATAAAATTAGTCACTGTAAGTGATGAAGAGTATAGGAAAGTAAGTTTAAATATTAATTTAAAATATGTTAAATATGTAGAATCATACTTGTTGCAAAATATAATGGAAAACTCAGATGAATTATTATAATCCATTCTGCAATGGTTCATATGGCTTTAGCTGATAATTTGTTATTATTTTCCTCTACTAAGCATTCTGTTTCCTTTACCTAAGGCATTGACCTCAGCGAGTCTTTCTGCTCTTCTTAGGGCAATGGCCTTTACCTAAATTTCTGAAGTTTCTGGATCCTTTGGTATTCTACCTGTATTAAACAGTTACAGTTTCCCATTGATTTTAATCAGAGAACATCATAACACAAAGAAATGCCCTGAAGGATCTCTTTCATTATAGACATAATGCTCCATTCTCCATTATAGAGAATCAAATTCCTCCCATTATTCCTGATCATTTACTTCACCTAACTATATTATTCTTTTCTTAGCATCATGTCTTTGTTACTTTTGTACTACTATGATAAAACACCATGAATAGTGCAACTAAGTAAAAACAAAACCAAAACAAAACAAAAATATTAATTGGTTTTCTGTATCAATGAGTTAAGGGTCTACCTTGTGCACTGTTCTAATGCTGAGAAGAGAAACTATGACCAGTGAAACAGTAATAATAATAATAAAAAAATAATGATAATAATAATAATGACTTAACTGTGGGTTCTTTGGCAGTTCCAGATGTTTAGTACATTATCATCATAGTAGGGAACATGGCAGTACCCATGACACTTAATCTAAAATACAAGCTGAGAGAGAGTGAGTGCGTGTGTATGAGTGAATGAGTGAGTGAGTGAGTGAGAGAGAGAGAGAGAGAGAGAGAGAGAGAGAGAGAGAGAGAGAGAGAGAGAGAGAGAGAGAGAGAGATTAGGGAGACAGAGAGAAAAACAGTCATCATGGCTTAGGTTTTTGAAACTTCAAACTCATAAACTTATCTGTAGTGACAATGGCACATTTCCTCCCACAAAGCCACATTAATCTCAACCACTACACATATATGTCTAATGAGGGGTATTTTTTATTCAAATCATAACAGGTCATGCCTATGAAGCAAATTAATGGTGGCAGGAATAAAGGAGAGTTCACATCTTAAATCTAAATTACAAAGAAAGGAACATGTTGGGAAAGGCATGAGCCCCCCTGCCTATTCTTCCCACATATCCTCAAAAGGGGGTGGCATACACCTCTGTAAATTTCTAAAATAGTTTTACTAAAAACTGGGGACCAAGTATTAAATATATAAGCACCTCCAGGTACCATTCCCACATAAACTACCACAGAAACTTTACTTTGTTAATTCTTTCTGTTCCACTGAGTTTCCTTGTGGCTGATCTCATGACACTGTGTGTGGTGCTATCAACTTGAATATGAGTAACTCGTGACTGACTACACCACTGATGACAATGACTAGTCTTCTTAAGAAGCCTTCAAATAGAGTTTTTCTCTCATCACAACATCTAATAATTTTAAAATCCATCATAGTTCTTACATTAGTTAGTTTCATCATTAAGTAGGTCTATATGCATGGATATTTTCATGTATGAAATTAATCACCTAAAAGGAAAATTGTTATTTTCCACTTGTCTTTGGTATACTACTAGATTGATTTGATGTGCACATGAATTTTCAGTTTTCTAAGATAAAAGCCAAAGAATGGGATCACTTTGTCATAAATGTGCATTTAAATTTTATTTCAAAGGCTTTTCTTCACTAGGTGCAGCTTTTTACATCCCTAAAATCATGAGGTGAGGAATCTTTCCCCCCACATTTTCTTTAAATTGTTAGTATTATATTACAATTTTAGACATTTATAGATTAATTTTCTTTTATTGCTTATCTGCCAAGCTGGTTAAATTGTGTTGGAAATTAGTATAAAATGGTCATATTTTGCTAATCTTTGTTTTTCTTTAATTTTTATAATGGGAGACTGTGTGTGATATGATTGAATACATACAGAGATTATTCTTGACATTATATTTTTATACTATGACAATTTGCCAATTTACATAGCACTTCTATTTTATGGCTCACACCTAGTACATACACTATGTCAAACAGAATTATAGAAAGTCTAAAATTACTTAAGTTACACTAGTGTATGGGGAAAGCTATGTGAATATATTGTGATTCTGTGTCATTTTACAAAAGAGACTGGTAAAAACGCTCCTATAACCTAAATCAGTCCAGTATTTCATTCTGTGCCCTGCCGTGTAGTTTTTCACCTCACTGTCATCTTGCTCCTCCATCATCTTCTGTGTTCTTCAATGTCACCTTCCTAAATCTTCCAAAACCATCATGGCTAATCCTGAGGAGCCAATCAATGACTGTCCTTTTATTCAAGGTTGTTTCATTGGCACAATGGATTGGCTATATGGACAATTCTACCTCGCTATTTCTCCTTTTTTTTCTAAATAAAAGGTAAAGGTTTTCACTCTAACAATGTAAAACTATATACATTAAGAACAATTATTAAGTAAGAAATATATTCACAATACATTCCATTGGAATTTGGCAAATTCAGAGCAAATACATTATATTCTGTCTTACCATGGAGAGTCCTCAGTCATGTACATCATTTATGTTCTATCATAACTAAGGAAAACTGTCTTTGCAAAGTTAGCAGTTTCATGTTTTTGTGTCTTTCTTGTATAATTAGGGCAGCATATTGTCATTGGCTGAGGCTTGGGCAGATCCTTGCCACAGTGGCTAATTTAAGCCACAAATGGAAGCAAACTCTAAATTTGTTTCAATATACAAAAATACATACCAATGTTGTTAGTATTCAGGCATCTGTATTGGCCTGTCCTTATGGTTCTGACAGGACATTCCCTCAGCTGTAGCCATTAACAGTACCACTTGTCCATTTTCACTGTGTTCCCTTTTAATAAAGCCTTGCCAACTTCCTATCCTCCTCCTCTTTCTATCTTCCTCTCTCTCTCTCTCTCTCTCTCTCTCTCTCTCTCTCTCTCTCTCTCTCTCTCTCTCTCTCTCTCTCCCTCTCTCTCCCTCTCTCCCCTTCTCTTTCTCTCTCTCTCTTTCTCTCTCTACTCTCTCTCTTGATCTCTCTCCCTCTCTATCTATATCATTTCCTCCCCTCTTGCTTTTGTCTTTCTCCCCCCATTTCCTCTCTCCTGTTTCTACCGAACTCAGAGACCAGTCTCTCCCTCCCCTTTTTATATGATCCCATTCCCTAATTTAAAAACAAAACAAAAAACAAAACAAAACAAAACATCTGTTTGAACACTGTCTCATGGCATCTTTCTCTCAGGCTGCTCTTCTTAGATAGCAACAAATGTAAAATATTTGAAACTAGTACTTATCTTTTAAGTTTGAAAGTGGATTTAATATTCTACCTTGTTATCTGATCATTTCTATACACCTTTTCTCTTTTCTGAACAAATCCCAGAATCTATTTTTGTTTGCTCTTTTTCTGACCATGACAAGAGACAGTTTGTAACCAATGTCCCTAAAAGATGACAAATATTAATAACACATTGAATGACCAAAGTAACTTGCCCTAGCTCTTAGGGATACAGAGGTCACTGTCTTCTTTGCTCCATCTGAGAGCAATTGAGAAAATAGTCAAGTCATGGGAAAACTAGCTGACTAGCTATATCATTTATTATCCAGGCTCTGTGAAATGGGGAAACTCAAGGTTTATCTGATGTCCTAGATAGAACAGTCTGTTAAGCCAGATCATCTCATCAGCAGCCTTGAAACTATTCTGGATGTAGAGGCCCTCTGAGAGGTTGGCTCTCAATTGGTGTTCACAAAACACAAAAACTATCAAAGGTAGCATACATATCAGCATTAACACAAATATGGACTGTGTGTTCCTCACAATAAACCAGTTAAAGATTTTTTTTTTATGTTTGAGCAGATAAAATACATGTAACCTATTGTAACTTTTCTACATTTGTATCTTTATGTCTGCAGCCAGGATTTTCAGGGGGTCCCTGACAATTACATTTGATCTCTATTAATGTTGAATAAATCAACAGCCTGTGGTACAGAAGCATAGCCTCTTCCCTGAACCAAAATATCCTAAGATTTTCATATTAAAGTTCAAGCATTCTCAAAGTATCTATGCTGCTTAAATTCAGCAGTAACTCTTACGATTGTATGTCACTCAGCACCTGTCATTTGCTCATCAGCAATAAAGAAATTCAGGGTCAGTAAGACAGTATGCAGAATCCAGACTCTGAGTGTATTCACCCACATAAACTCTCACAAACAAAATTGCCTAAGTGTGTACTAAACAAGGACAGCAACAATAGACCTGTCTAAATTGGTAGTAGTAAGTCTGTAGGACTCAATAGTATGAAAAGTATTACAGACAGCTAAATAATGTTAAGAGTAGGAGAAATAATCTTCCCCATGGAAGAATATAGCAATTGGTTATCTAATGCCAGAAGGCTAGTCCCGAAAATAAATATGCAACTAATATTCCATAGATATAGCAAGTTATTTTCACACACACACACACACACACACACACACCCTTTTACTATTGTGAAAAGTGCATGTCTGAGGTGATCTTAACTTGTGATAATCACCTTGTTTCTGCCCTCTGAGTGGTGGAATTATAAATTAGCTCTTGACTATGGCTGTGGCAGATAAAAATTAAACAATATTGACTTGAAAGTATAAATTTTTACATTAATTTCATGTCTTTTTTTATTGTTTTCTGCAAGATAAACTAATATAATAGCTAAAAATACAATGACATTGATTGTAATTTCTGAATTTCAAATGACTAACAATTTTATAGAGGCTGAATAAAATCTTCCATTTTATTTTCAGAATTTTAAAATTGCTCACAAACACGTACAAGGCAACAGCAAAATATTTTAGCAATATATCACTGAGAGGATTTATTTTAAAGGTGTAGTGTGTATTTTAACATTTGACATGTCTGTAAATGGAAATCAGTTGAATCACTATAATTATATAACATATGCATTGTTCATTGTTTCATGTCCTTAATATAGTTACAAATGCCTCAGAGCCATACTAATTTATATTAAACTCTTATAAACTCTAAAATGATTAAAAATCACCATATGACCATTATATGTTTCTTAATAAAAATTTTTATTTCCATTCATTATAAAAATATTTTATAGCTCATTTGAGAAAGATTATTAATAGTTTTTTAAATATCACCTGTGTTTTTGTCTCTTTGCGTCTGAGTGTATATACCATGAATATAGGCAGGTCTGTGTGCATCACACAACTATGCATATTTAAGGATCAGGGTGCTAGTCATCACTCTTAGAGAAAGGGTCCCTTTGTTATTTGTACCTGAAGTTCAAAAACTGGGGCTCACTGGATTCAAGTGATTCCCTATCCCTACCTCCCATTTTATCACACTTGCTCCTAGATTACTGACATAAGATGTAGCACCTGGATTGATGGGAGATGTTATTCTGTATATAGGTTTCTTATACTGGTTAATAAAGCACTGTGGCCAATAGAAAACTAGATAGGCGGGGCTAGGAGACCAGGAGGAAAGAGGAAGTAGAAGGAGGAGTCAAGATGTAGACTGGGGAGGAAAGAAGACGCCAGCCGTGGCTCCCGGATAAGATGAGCCACGTGGAAATACTTAGATAAGTAGAAATGGGTTAATAATTAAGACAGAGCTAGCCCATAAACAATAATGGTAATTGGCCAACAGGATTTTATCAAATACAGAGTCTCAGAGTGTTACTTGGGCCTGGCGCGGCTGTGGGCCCAGACTGGCCGGCTGGCGGGCTGGAGGAAACATACATGTTACACTGGGTACATGTGTTATCTAAATATTTGAAATCAGGTACTATTTTTTATGACAAACATTTTATCCACTCAGACATCACCTCAAACCTGTACTCCTTCTTTCTTAGAGTATTTTTCCAACTTATTAAAAATAAACCATCTAGTGCATGCATATATGTTTAAGAGATAAATAATATTTTTACATAGTTTATCTGCCACAGTTCCTATAATTATGCAAGCAGGGAATGGATTTTTCTTTTTTGTTGGTATTGGAGATTAAACTCAATGCCTTGCACATTTTAAAGCCTATATTTTAAACTACTCAGCTATAGCCACAGTCATTAAGTCACTTGTAGGTCAAATCTAAACTATAATTCCCACAAGAGAACTAAAATAACAAACTTTTTTTCCATGGCATCAAATGAGTAAAATCAAAATGTATTTTTCATATATGAAACTACTCCACAGAAGAACTTTCTAAATTTGTGAGTTACCATAGCTACACGCAATAACTTTGATCTAATTCCTTTTATGATAATGGGAACAGTTTGTGAAGTATAAAATAAAGAGAAAACACTATATTTTCATGATTAGAGTCCCTAAATATTTGATGAAAGGGAATCTCCAAAGGCATGTCCATGGTATTTTAATTCTGTGTATCAATTATACCAAAGTATGATAAACAGACTATCTCATTTTAAAACAAATAAAACCAGCATAATACAGTTATAGCCAAACAAAAGATGGCCACCACAGATAAAGCAATTATCAAGAAGTACCTGCAAAAATTAGTCAATGATTAAGAGCATGCCTTGCCTTGGCAGAGGACCCATGCTTGTTCCCAAGCACTCAAATGATGAATATAACATTATCTGTAACTCTCCATTTTCCCTCTTTCAAACACCATACACACCTGGAAGACTTGTGGTGCATATTATATGCAGGTAATACATCACTCACATAAAGTTAACCAAATAAATCTAGTTTTTTAAGTAAATGGATAAAAATATTTGTTTGGCCTTGAGAAAGATGTCAAGAGTTCAACAGAAAGTGTTAATATTGAACCAAATTCAAAGATGTAATTGGTTTATGATATGTGTTTACCATGGAAATTGAAAAAAAATATATATATGGCAACAAATTGTAACTGCTGTTAATATCTGGTCTTTCAGGGTTTTTTGTTCTTAATTCTTTGCTCCTCAAGGCTTTGGTCTTTTGCTCTTTTGGGGGGGGAGTGCCACCCAGCTTCCCAATAAATCACACACAAGGAGACTTATTATTTCTTGTGAATGCCCAGCCTTAGCTTGGCTTCTTTCTGGCTAGCTTTTCTTAACTTATGATATCTACCTTTGCCTTTGAGCTTTTAACTTTCTCTTACTTCAGTACATCATACTTCTTGATACCTTGCTTTCCTTTACTTTGGCTGGCTGGGTAGCTTGTGTGAAGACCTCCTCTCCTTATTCTATTTGTCCTGCTTTTTTATCTTCCTCTCATAATTATCTTCCTATTTATTCTCTCTGCCTGCCAGCCCTACCTATCCTTTCTCCTGCCTTGCTATTGGCAGTTAAGCTCTTTATGAAACAATCAGGTGAAAGTTATAGAAAGTAAAAAAAAAAAAAATAAAAAAAAAATCACAGCTACACAGAGTTAAACAAATGCAAAAGCAAAAGCAACAGCTTTATATCATTAAAAAAATGTGTTCCACAGTATAAATAAGGGTAACACACCTTAAAATAATATTCTACAAGTTTTTTCTCCTGAGGTCTATTCTAAATCACACAACATTATCCTAAATACAATTATTTTGAAATATGTAGCATACATCAGATACTTTGTAGAATAAAATTGAAAAGAGGCAAAAACATAAAATTAAATTTCAAAAAATTAAATGAGGAAGGTGATGGGAGATGTCATTCTGTAAATATGTTTCTCTTATTGGTCAATGAATAAAGCACTGTTGGCCAATAGAAAAGCAAGATAGGCATAGCTAGGAGACTAGGAGGAAAGAGGAAGAAACAGGGAGGAGATTCAAGATGGAGAATGCAGAGAGCAGAACGTAGATCCCTTTCTTTGGTAAGATGAGACCATGTGGAAATACTTAAAGTAATAGAAAGGGCTTAATATTTAAGATATATCTAACCAATAAGAAATCATAGTAATAGGCTAACAGCTTCATATCAAATGCAGCGTCTCTGTGTTTTATTTGGATCTGGTGTGGTTGTGGGATCAGACCAGCTGAGAAAAACCTTGTCACAACAAAAGGAGGGGGCATGGAGGAAGCCTGAAAATATTAAAATTGAAACAAATAAGAAGATGTGATAGTGAAGAGAAATAAATTATTAGATGAAGATTTTCAAATTTTGTGATCATGGTCATTTTCTGAATTCTCCTCCTTTGTAAAACAAATACAAATCCTTTATATACTGTGGCAGTCCTTCCCATGTATGTGAGTATATTATAAACCCCTTTAGCTTTATCACTTCCAGTTTTGTATTTATAGGCTCTTGTAGGCAGAAATGATTTATGCATCCAATGCATTTTGGAGTTTAACATTTATGTATTTAGAATTAATATGACTTTTAATTTGGTAGAGTTTAAATTTGTCATGTTACTCTTTGCCATCCATTACATAAATTTATTTTCTTTAAAAATATTTTCTAAATACAGTACTTATAAGTCCAGTACTCAGAATACTTTTTCTTTTTCTCTCTGTTTTTTTGGGGGGTGGTGAGGGGAGGGTAATTTCGAGATAGGGTTTCTCTGCATAGCATTGGAGTCTGACCTGGACCTTGCTCTGTAGACCAGGCTAGCCTCGAACTCAGAGAGATCTGCCTGCATCTGCCTGTCCAGTGCTTCATTAAAGGTTTGCACCACCATCACCTGGTAAACACTCAGAATTTTATATGATATTCTCCTTTCATACCTTCCTGATTCTTCTTAAAAATTTGTTTCACATTTGGGCATATATTAGTCGTAATGTTTGGAATTTTTTACTGCTCTAAAATATATAAGATTTTAAAACATCAGTGAATTTTGACAGTCTTAGAGTCTAAGTAATTGTTCGTGTATAATACATTTGCTTGAGTATACTTTTAATTCATTATCTGTATTTATTGTTTATGAACACAATATATGAGAGTGATCTCAAGAATTCAATTATAGAGTATTTTGAAAGCAATACAACTATGTTTCCTGCTTTTTTTGCTCTTCTTTGGATGACATTTTTATTCAGCTTGATCTTTCTGTGAATTTCATATTCGTTAATTGTTTTCTTAGAATTTTCATTTCATGATAGTTGATTTCATTTCCATTTGTGATGTATGTAGAACATAATAAACTAGTAGTTTTCCTCTGTATACATATTAACACATCAGTTTGCTTCATTTTCTATTCATGTTGTAGACTGAGGTATGACCTGTTGTGTTGGGGGGGGGAGGTTGACACACTTTGCAGGTTTCAGCCTTGTTATTCCTCAGCTGTCCTACCTGATACTATCATTTTCACAATTTTAAATCTTATTTACTTTAATTATTTCCAATTAATTGGAGGATTGAATATTTAGTGTTATAATTGAATATTTCATGGAATTTTTTAAGTGTTTTATGGTGGGGTAGAATAGTAGCCCAGTAGCTTTGAGTAATTTTTTCCCTAGAAGAGAACCAGATTTAGTTCCCAGCCCTCACAACCTTCAATGACCCCAGTTCCAGGGCATCTGACTCTCTTTCCTGATATGCAAGTATAACCCATATACATGGATCACATGCATGTAACTAAAGCACTCACACAATAACAATGAAAATCTAAAAAGATCTTTAAGTATCTTTATGATATTATTTGCATAATTTTCCCAAGGCTTCTGCTACTTCAGTTTCATTAAACTTACAAAAATATTTGGTTTACTTGTTTTAAAACGTTTGAATTCCTAGGCTTTTTATCTATTGAAAACATTTTATTTGATCCATTTTTTGTTTCCTTTTGGGGTTTTAATGAAAACTGTATCAGGCATAGCTTTTTGCTATCCATGTTTTTTTTCTCATTTTAATTTTGGAGAATCCATTATCTATATGTGCAAATCTTCTGATCTCTCTCTCTGTCTCTCTGACTCTCTCTGTCTCTCTCTCTCTCTGTGTGTGTGTGTGTGTCTGTGTGATTTTTTACAGTTATCAGCTGACACATTGGAGGAAAACAGTATTTTTGTAGCAGGTTTCATATTAATCTGGCTGGAGTTTGGGAATGTTTACTTTGTATGGCTGTGGGTGCCAGCAACTTCACATTTTCTCTAGAGTTCTTGTTTTAATCTCTCCTATCGATTCTGGGCTTCCTTAAGTACACCTCTGAGAATAGCAGCTCTTTCTCTTGTAAACCACTATTATTATACTTGAGACTTGTTTCTCTGTTGGTAAGATACATGTGGGAGGAAGTATTTTGTAATCTTATGATTAAATCTCAGTCTTCAGAGTCCCTGAGAAGTAATGTTCACAAGTGTTTCTCGGCATTTTTCTCCCACTTAGATAAGAGGAGTTCTCCACAGGGCAGAAATTGAAAAAAGTGTCCTTTCTCCTAGTGGGAAAAAATTCGGCTAAAGGTATTTTCATCTGGGGAGAAGGCTTTTACAAGAGACAAAACTAATCTCTGCAAAAGCTATGAATTGTCATTCTCAGATATCATTTCCAGTTTTGAAATCTAGGAGGATATGAAAATTCTACTAAATGTCTATGATACCAGCGTTAATTTAAGTCAAAATTGACTAATTCTTCATAATTGTCTGTTCAATGTTCCTGTCACTTCCTGGATCCAACTTCTTTTCTACTGATTATATATTACCTTTGTATCCCTGGATATTTTGTTCCTCTTAATTTTTGTCAGAAATGTTTGCAGTGCAATATGTACTGCTTAAAGTCTTTTCTATTTAAAATTAGTCAATTTTTAATAATATGTATATTTAGCATGCTTGTGGTGCACAGACATACATTTAGGGGAACTACACAAATATGTAGAATAAAATAAAATGATAAAACGAATATCTCATATAAAAAGTATTATACTTATCATTACATGATTCTTTCCTATTTAGAGCTAAAGCTGTCAGCTTAGCAATATTCTGAAAAATATTTTTACATCATTATAGGAGACATCCAAGATCAGGTTGGTTTCATTCTAAAGATATAAACATAGTTCAAAATATGTAAACCATTAAATGTAATATGTAACATAAATGTACTCAAAACTGAAATTTTTGACTATCTCAATATATGAAGGGCTTCAAAATTGTTTAATAACTTGAATATAAAAGTACTAATTAGACTATGGAATATGAATTACAACATAATGAAACATCCTTTTTATTTAAATAAGAAACAATCTCATTTTATAATCAATCACATTTCCTTTTCCCTAATGTTCTCTCATGCCCCCCTTTGACCTCCACCCCATCCTCTTCTGCTCCATACAAAGGGTGAAGCTTTCAATGGGGAATCATCAAAGTCTGTCACATCATTTGGGGTAAGGCCCAAGTGTCTAGGCTGAGAGAGCATTCCTCTATATGGAATGGGATCCCAATGCCCATTTGTACACTAGGTATAAATGCTGTTCCATTACCAGAGGTCACACAGACTTCCTAGGCTTCTTACCTAATACCCACATGCAGGGTACCTGGTTCCAACATTCTTATATCCAGTATTATGCACAAAATATAGGTTTTTCCAAGGCACTAAACTCAAACCAGGAACAGAATAAGATTGTTCAAACTACTTTTCCAAATAGTATTTTTCTTCCTTATCTAGAATAAAAGGGAAAGAGAAAGAATTAAAAGAGATACAAATGGTAAGTAAACAGGTTAATGTGTAATAATTCATGAGCTCATACTCATGACAATGAAAATTCCACCAGAAAATATTTAGATTTAAGATTTTTTAGCAATATGGTAATACACATAAAGCTAGCAGGCTTGGTATGTCTATATCAATAACAAGCGGTAAACATGTCAAGATATCACAGGAAGATTCCTGTTTACAAATATCTCACAAAATAAGTAAAATAACTTGGAATTCACTTAAAAAAGAAAGAGTAAAGCCTCTTAATCAGCTTTAAAACTGGATGAATAAATTGAAGAAGACACTCAAATATGAAAACAGCTCTTAAGTTGTAAAACATTACATATAAAATGATGACATAGCTAAAACAAGCTACAGATTCAAAGTAAACTTCATTAAATTAAAATATCACACATAACAGAAGCAGAAAAATACTTAAAACCCCTAAAAAAGTAAACAAGACACTAGATATCACAAAATATTATTAGCAAGAGTTATTATAGCAGCAATACCATAATTTATTTGAAGTTACTCTACAGAACTACAGTAACAAGACCACATTGATAGCAAGAAAATTAACTGATGCATAAGTCATTGAAATGATTCAATGCAAGTTCAGTTCCTGGATTATTTTAAAAACAATATCCAATATGTATATTGGGTAAAAGATACCCTCTTCTTCAAGTGAAACTAAGAAACAAAATAGCCACATATAAAATAATTGGACTATTTCTTTACATTTGTCTCTATCACAAAAATCAACTCAAAATGTACCAAACACATAAAACATTGAAACCATTATGAAAAAGGTGTATGAAAATCAGGACATGAAATACAGAAGTTAACTATCACTTTATGAACATCCCATATATTTTACTATGAACTTTTAAATTTGATTTATGAAAAGCTTTATTGGACTGCTTATAGAAGTCATATTCTCCTGCTCCATTACTGCAAGACAAAGGTGTTTTATAATTGTTTTAAATTTTATTTCATTTCCAATTTTTTTGTCAGTGCTTGGTGTAGTGTGTATGGAGATCAAAACAAAATATCAGATTCCCTGGAGCTAGAATATTGTCTGGACTTAGATGTTTCAAGACAAACCTTTGTTGCACTGTATTTTGTCTCAAATCAAGTGTTATGATAGCTACTGTTAGGCAAATGAAGCTAGATGGATGAACCCATAATGCAGCTTTCTACATAAAATAATGATGTTTTTAGTAATTTTAATGCAGTGTTTATAGAAAATTTAATTTTATTTTACCTTATTCTAGAGATGAAATTTACATGACTAAACTACACATTAAAATTAGCTCTTAAGATAAAATAGGATAACAATAAATGTCAATATATGAATTCTCAAATTCTATATTTAGTTTTCACCTATGTGTTGAAACAATTTGAGTCAAAATGTTTTCTTAATTGTATATTTAGGAAATAGAAAACTAGTCTTCTATATGAGGTATCAAAATTTAAAACCAACAGAGAAATCTACTATCTCAAAAGTGCCAGACCATTACTACTCTGTCTGCTCTGTGTCTCTTTATTCCTTGTACACATGCAGGTCAAGTAAGTAACTGAATGTGAATTTAACTTTATTCTTCAGAAAAAATATGGACATATAGCTTCACCATTAAACTCATGCTTAGCTATTTGAAAGATTATAAGAGATATAAATACCTTGCTTCATATTCAAACCCTAGGGAATTATGATATGAATTATAAATAAGTATTGTAAAACTTGGAATTACTGAGAGCAAAGAGATTAGTTGTACATGAGACTTTACTGCTGAAATACCCTTGTGAGTGTAAGGGATTTGATTTCAATTATGAACAATTTATTCAGAATATATTACCTGTTTCTTACTAAGTCAAGAATATATAATTATACCAATTTACAAGGGTAAGAAGAGAACCCATGAGGTCAAACCTAAAATACATGAAGTGGAAATTTTAAATGAAAATACAATTTCCCATGCTCTTGGATAGGAAGGATCAACATAGTAAAAATGGTAATCTAACAAAAAAATCTACAGATTTATTGCAATCCCTAACAAAATCCCAGCCCAATTCTTCACATGCCTTGAAAGAACAATCCTCAACTTTATATGGAAAAACAAAAACACACAGGATAACCAAAACAACCCTGTACAATAAGGGATTTTCCTGGGGCATCACCATCCCTGACTTCAAACTCTGTTATGGAGCTTTAGTCCTGAAAACATCTTGATATTGACACAAATATAGACAGGTAGACCGATAGAATAGAACTGAAAACCCTTATATTAACCCACATACCTACAAACACCTGATTTTTCACAAAAAACTAAATTTATGCAATGAAAAAAAGAAAGCATCTTAAACAAATGGTACTGTCATAATGCATGATGGTGTGTAGAAGACTGCAGATAGATCCATATCATCTGTCACCATGCACAAAACTTAAGTCCAAATGGACCAAAAACCTCAACACAAATCTATCTACACTGAACCTCTTAGAAGAGAACATGGGAGGTACCCTTGAATGAATTGGTACAGGAGACCGCATCCATAACATAACACCAGTACCACAGACACTGAGATGGACAATTAATAAATGGGACCTCCTCAAACTGAGAAGCTTCTGTAAGGCAAAGAACACAGTCAACAAGACAAAACGGCAGCCCACAGAATGGGAAAAGATATTCACCAATCCACATCAGACAGAGGGATGATTTCCAAAATATACATTGAACTCAAGAAGCTAATTACCAAAACACCAAATAATCCTATTAAAAAGTGGTGTACAGAACCAAATAGAGAATTCTCAA
This sequence comes from Cricetiscus sungorus, assembly GCA_030556225.1. Lineage (NCBI taxonomy): Eukaryota > Metazoa > Chordata > Mammalia > Rodentia > Cricetidae > Cricetiscus > Cricetiscus sungorus. The sequence continues at coordinate 33,539,807 of JANBXA010000741.1, read as the reverse complement.
TGGAGGAATCTAAAATTTAAGACATTTAAGAAATTGCTCAACACCTTTAGCCATGGGAAATTCAAATCAAACCAACTCTGAGATACCAACTTACTCTTGTCAGAATGGCTAAAATAAAAATCATCAAAGACAGTCTCTGCTGGAGAGGAGTCTCTGCTAGTGGGAGTGCCTAGACATGTGGAGGAGGGCCTATGCCTGCCCCAAATTATATGACAGACTTTGAAGATACCCATGGAAGGCCTCACAATCCCTGGCGAGTAGAAAGTGGATGGGCTGGGGTTTGGTGGGGGTGAAAGGGGAGGACAGGAGGGTGAGGGAACTGGAATTGACATGTAAAACAACATTGTTTTAAATGTAAACAAAAAATAATAATAAATAAAATATATGGTTGAACAAAATGAATACCCAAGTATTAGCATCATAGAAATAAGAAGAGACATGCCGATTTTTAATTTTTTTTATTTATTCCAGTTATATTGGGCATAGCCAGGCTACTTTTAAATATTATATTAAATACTTAATTTTATATATTTAGTTGATTATCATTATTTTGTACTTATTTATCAGCAAAGAACTTCATAGGAATAAATGTTAAATTTACTGAGCTATAGAGAACGTTCAATAGTTACCAATTTTTGCTGTTCTTGCAGAACATGTAGGTTCTGTTTCCAGCATCCATGTGGTGGTTCAAGTCATCTGTAAGTATACTTCCAGGCATTCTGATGTGCTCACTGGCGTTTATGAAAACCAGGAACTTAATGTGCCACGTACATACATTCAAGTAAAACATATCACATAAAATAAAAAAAAATCTCAGATTTGTATTTCATCTATGAATAGAAATGTTACTATGCATTTTTACTTTAAATAAATAACATATCTACTATATTGTAATTTTTCTTTTGAATATTCATGCTCTTTATTTCATGAGTCCTGTTTTAGTACTCTATATATTACTGATATTGACCTCAGGACCAGTCTAATGACAAAAACAAGCATCTGAATTTTAAATATTTTCATAAAGACATCTTTAATGTAAGGAAGGTGGTTATTGTGTATAATCAAAGGACATAAATGATTCATTCTAATTGTTTGGCAACCTAGAATATGAATTAATTTTGGAAAATAATTATACAGTTTAGTGATATTACTAATGTTTCTTTATAAATTTTCATAGGAAGCAGCCTGATTAATTTGTACAAAAGAGGTACTTTCTTGTATGTGTATATACATATATTTCTAAATATTTTAATAAAAACTGCTCAGTTTATAGTATGTCACTTGCATGTATGGTTTCAGAAATGATCATTTTGTACTGGATAACAAATTGGTGTGCTATGTATGGGAGAAAATATTTCTTCTGCTCTCCACATTCCTCTAGGTCTTTGCATAGCATTTTGGCCTTATGGTTTCCCCTGATAGCTTAATGTGTATTGTTCTTGTTCAGCTCATGTCATTTTAATGATAATTTAAGATCATATATTTGAAAGGAAGTAAGCATGGGTATATAGAAGGCTTTAAGGAAGAAAAAGGGGGAGTTATATCATTGTATTGTAAACTGAAGAAGAGAAAGATGTAATTTAAAAAGTTTTATTCTTAAAAGCAAACATACAAAGATAGGTTTCTATCAATACTTTAAATACACATTCAATGTTTACTATCATTTCCTAATTCACATTTCCTTGAAAACATGTAAAGTTGCTTTAACGTTTCCATCTTGCAGAAGAGGATGTTATGGTTACTTATGGAAAGTGATCCACTTTCTTCTTTCAAATACATTATGTGTTGGGATCTCATCAAAAGAAAAGTTGTGTCAAGAAAGATGCTTTGGAGAACTATGGGAGAGACTTCAGGAAAAAAAACGTGGGGGAGCAATGGACCTTTTACCTCAAGTACACTTTTTCCCAGGGTTGATCTTGGACATAATTTTGTTCTTCCTGTGTTTAACATTTACATTCAATTTATAGGACATGTTTTTTCTTGTTGGATGTCAGAATATAGATATAGAACCTAATCTGCTCAGTATACCCTGAATCTGGATATGGCCTTCTGATTGCTTTCTCAGACATAACCTATAGTTCATACCAGGTATTTTTTTTAAATATTGGTTTGACATGAGAAAGTTCTGTCAAAGGAATACTTTTTTAATGTTTTATATCTGTCTACGGGTGTTTTTTACAAATTTTTCTTATCATGATTTTCTAACTTTGTTTTTCTGTACTCAAACAACTTTTTTTTTTGAATCATTGTTTTGTATTCTTTATTCATGTATTAACTACCCTGAACCTCAAGTGAGATTGTTTACAATATTGGACCCTAGTCTGCTCCATTCTCTCAGATCCTAAGGCAACATGTCTCACAGACACAAATTTGCACAGGAGTAGAAAATTCTATGACACGCAATTCATACTTTTGAAAAAACTGCTTTCCTGCAATTTATAAAAATTACAACTATTTTGTTAGTTTTAATTGTTATGAGAGCTTATCTCATTTTCTCTGTGATGTTTTGTAAAAGGTCCTATATTTTAAAATGGTTTGCCAAGAAATTTGAAAAATAAAGAAGTGCAAAGATTTCTTTTGAAAATGGTAAGTATTTGTGTCTAGGTTTCTTGTCATTCGCTATGTCATGTCTCCCTGGGAGACCTTCTCTTTCTGAAGAGCAATGGAGGAGAAACAGATCTGGGGGACAGGGAAAAGGGTGGTACTGGAGGAAGTGGTAAGGAGACACTGTGGTTGGGGTAAATTTTATGAGAAAAGAATAAATAAAAGAATTGTGAGCATTATACCTTAAGTTATACATATCCTCTTCCTTAAGTTTTTTTAGAATGTTGAGAAATGACAAGTAATGAGTAAGGAGATAGAAGCTGTGATTGGTGGGCATTTATTGATTGCTGCATTATAAGCATTTTACAAGGCAAGATTTCCAGCTGTCAACATGTCAAAGCTTGTGAAGATTTTGGATACTGGATATTTCTTTCCAAGAACACGCTCAATTATGTCCTGCAATATACCTCAAATTAAAAATGAGAGCAGATAGATCTTTGATATTATGTCATAATTTTCATTGGTAAAGAGACATTTATATAGATTGAATGCATATGATGTATTTGCATTATGTGATTAGGGGTGCCAAAGCTTTTTCTAGTGACAGACATGTATGCTTGTATAGGTGGTAAAAGTGAAGGTAAATAGTTTTTTTTTTGTTGTTGTTGGTTTTATTTTATTATATTGATTTGTGTTTGAGTGTTTGTGTGTGCATTGTGTTGTGTGTGTATGTAGTTCTTAAAATATGAATAATAATGCAGTTTCTTCCCCTATACATTGTATTTTCTACTTATAGAATCCTATTTTAACTCTAGTATCATTGATGTTGGTGGCTCTGTCAGATATGGTAGTGACAAATAAGTGTATAGAAATGAATGGATCTGAACCATTTGTGACCCTTGCAGAGCTTACTGCTTGTCTCTACGTCAGTGAGGGTTTCGGCAGCATAACAACACCTCAGGAAGGTCCCTTTTTTCAGTTTTTGCTCCTTGATTGCTACTTTCTACTAGGAGAAATTGCAGCTTTTGTATAACACAGTATATGTTGAGTGAGAAGGCCAACTTCTTCATGGCATTTGACTGCAGCTTGTCTTCATTCATGGGTAGCTGCCTTTTGGTCTCTTGCTTAGTTGTGTCATGGTCTCATTCATTTTCCCTTATATTTTCAAGATATGCTATAGGAAGTGGTCATCTGCTACACTTAACTTCTCTCCTCAGTTATGCTAGGCATTTGCTTCTTAGCCATTTGCTTCTCTAATTGAATGGATGACTTGTTGGCAAGTGTCTTTATCTCCTTGTGGAATTGGAGGCTGTGCTCATTCATCTGAGCGTAAAACTTGTTCGCCAGTATAGCCAGCTGTTCATGGTCCTGGCAACGCATCTGCTTCTAACAACATCTGCTTCACTCCTGCTCATGAATCTGCAGTATAACCACACATGCTGATTATAGTAAAGCATATTCCATTGCAATAGTAGAGGGCCTGGCTCAGAGCAGGCCAAGAGCTCAGGAATATAGCTTTTTCTTCTTCTTCTTCTTCTTCTTCTTCTTCTTCTTCTTCTTCTTCTTCTTCTTCCTTCCTTCCTTCCTTCCTTCCTTCCTTCCTCTTCTCTTCCTCCTTCTTTTCCCTCCTGCTTTTATTCCTCTTTGTTCTATTTCCTCTATTTCCACTCTACTTCCTTCTCCTGCCTCCTCCTCCTCCTTCTTCACTCAAAGGTTTAATTTTTCCTAAGTCTGATATATATATATATATATATATATATATATATATATATATATATATTGTTACAGCAGGTCTCCCCACCGGCCTCCCGGTCCTGCCGCCACGTGGGCCCACAGCCGCGCCAGCCCCAAATAACACTCAGAGCCTCTGTATTTGGTACAATCCTGTTGGCCAGTTACCATTATTGTTTACGGGCTAGCTCTGTCTTAATTATTAACCCATTTCTACTTATCTAAATATTTCCACGTGGTCGTCTTATCGGGGAGCTGCGGCCAGCGTCTCCCTTCCTCCCTGGGCTACATGTCGACCCCGCCTTCTACTTCCTCTTTCCTCCTCCTAGTCTCCTAGCCTCGCCTATCTAGTTTTCTATTGGCCACAGTGCTTTATTAACCAGTATGAGAAACATATATACAGAATAACATCTCCCATCATCTCCTCTTTTCTGTCTAAAGTAAAAGAAGGGGTTTAACCTTAACATAGCAAAATATACCATTCAACAGTTATCAAATAAGAATCACAGTTAACAATATTTAGTCCATTAACATTTTGTAAGACTTAAAGAAAATATCATCAATCCTATCTTTGTGAGTCTAAAGTCCTATATGTAACTTATCTTTAAACCTAACTAAGGAAAACTGTAACCAAAACTACCTTTCTTCAATTCCTTCAAAGACCACAGAAGGATAATATATAAACTCTAGAAATGACAGAGACAACTCATTGCCTGGTCAGTCACCCAAAGTTGTTCTGTAATATTCCATCTTCAGCCCTTAGGCCATGGTGTGTCCAGACTCCTCAACAAGGCAGGAAACTTTAAACTGTCCACCTGTAATGGCAGTTTGTCAGTCACTTTTCTCTGTGTCCTGTAGACTGTCTGGCTGTCTGGCAGCCTCTTCCATGAAGCAGAATCCTGTAGCAATGTCCATCTTGCATCAGCAGTCACCTATTTGTGGGTCCTGCAGTCCAGTTTCTACAGCATAAAGTCAAACAGTCTAGAAGAGCAATACCTTGTCCAAATGGCTAGTCTTGCCATATTAGAAGCAAACTTCATAACGAGTTTCTTCAGTGTCCATCTTCCTTTCTGATGCAGGTGGTGTTACCAGGAGCAGTTGTGCCTTATTGTCAAGAAAAAACCTAAACCATTTTAAATGCCATATTCTGTAGGTCTTTGAAAGGTTTGAAGAATGCCTATTCATCTCAAATACATCTCTGCATATCTAGAAATCCTAACTAACTTAACTCCAAGTTTTGACTATCATAGGTAACTCTCTAATCTGTACTAAATTATACATTACATTTTCCAATGAGCTATATAAACACAATACCTAAACAAGAGGAGAAATATACATATTACAAAATTGACCTTAAATTGTGTCAATAAAAGAAAATCCATTCCAAAGCAAAGTATTCATATCTATACCATAATTCCCTTTTTACCTTTAAAAAGATTGTTTGTGGTTATAGCCATTTATAACCAAGTCCATTTAAATGAAAACAAACATTTATAAACAATATTTGGGAATCTGGGCATCGTTCTTTCCAAACTACTTCCTGCTGGTAGAGGGCACTGTCATGGGGTTCTAAAGAAGATGCAGAAATCTTGGCAGTAGTCTGCAAGGCTTTGTCTCAACTGCTTTGAATGTTGGATCACTTGGGGAGCTATTTCAGGGGGTCTGGCTTGATCAAACCATATAAGTCTGGAAGAAATCCATAGCTTTTCATTTTCTGTGGAAACAAAAATAGAAATCCTTTTCCCCAGTAGCTTGTCCTCAGATTTAAATTTTGGAGTCAAAGCATTTTTAAAATATATAAATTGAATTAATCCAGCAGCATTTCTTTTATCAGTAGTTATTTTCTCAGCAATCAAATAATTTAAAGACAACAGAAGCGCATATAGTATCCAAAATTTCTCTGTGTTTTCCATCTTTACGTGGCTTTTTTTATTACTCTACTTATTCTATTTCTATTTTTACATATTTTGAGACAGGGTTTCTCTGTGTAACTTTTATCTGTCCTGGAACTCATTGCATACCAGGTTTGCTTTGAAATCACAGAGATCTACTTGCCTCTGTCTGCGGAGTGCTGGGATTAATGGCATGCCACATTAATGCCATACATTTAATTCCTTTTTTCTTTTTTAAACCATAATATCCTGTTTCTTTTTCTCTCCCAAGCCAGCGTATTTTTTAAAACACAGTGTAAACCTTCATTGCAGCTCTCGTACACACCAATGAATTGTTAGCAGAGCTCTTTAAAAGCAAGGTGGTTTTTGCCGCTTATGCTAATTTTGGAAACCTCCCTTAAAGGAGCAGCGAAAATCTCTTCTACAGCAAAACAAATCCAAATGAGAAAATGCTGCTACCAAGAAGTCTTGCTAGTCTCTGTTCCCTTGTTCCTGAAAACTATTTTTTAAACTTTTGTTAAGTTTTAAGTGAAAGTTCTCAATCCCGCTTCTGACACCATTATGTTACAGCAGGTCTCCCCGCAGGCCTCCCGGTCCTGCAGCCACGTGGGCCCACAATATATTACTCATTTTACAATCCAAACTAAGTTACCCCTCTTCTCCCTGTCCACACAGCTATCGCCAACCTACTGCTATCCACTCCTCATAAAGGCCAAGGCTTCTCATGGGGAATCAACAAAGCCTGGCACATTCCAATTGTGGCAGGACCTAGACCCACCACCCCACCCCACCCCCATCTAACCAACCCCATCAAGGTTTAGAATGTCATCCACCATATGTAATAGGCTTCAAAAAGCCAGCTCATGCACTAGGAACATATCCTGGTCTCACTGCCAGGGATTCAAAAAACAGACCATGCTATAAAACTGTCACCTACATGTAATATGCCAGGCTCAGTCCCATGGAGGCTCCCCAGCTGCAGGTCTAGAGTCTGTGAGTTCCTGCAAGTTCAAGTCAACTGTCACTGTGGGTTTCTTACATCATTTTATTGAGGCCCATTGCTCATATAATCCCTAATGTCTTTTCCACTAGGCTCCTATAGCTCGACCTGGTGCTTGTCTATAGATCTCTGTACCTGATTCAATCATGTTGAGTATTGTCATATGAAATAAAGTAGTATACACACTCCAAATGGTTTTTACTATTTATGCAAGATTTTAACATGAATGAAAAAATTTCAGCTTGAGTCACAAAATGCTCATATTATTTTGACTTCCAAAATAGCCAAAATAGTTTTCTTTGTTAATACAGGGAATGTTTTAACATAGTTTCTATAGCGAAGGAACAATAGAGCCATTGTAAAACTGGATAACAAAGTATTTTGTTGATTCTTCCCAGGTAGATAATACCACTTAATATTTATTATGCTAATTTATGACTGTGATTTTTTGCAAAGGAAAATGTTTTGAAATTGAAATTATATATTTGCACACATTCATTTTCAGGGAACTAAATGAATTGAATCATTCCACCGAAATTTCTTCAAAATACACCCCTGTGGTTTTCTCTTGATTTAAATTTTTGTTTTATCAAATTTGTTTGTATTGTTTTGATATAGTGTTTTACTGTGTGGCCCAGATTAGTCTCAGGCTTACCACATGTATTGTTCTCTCTCTCTCTCTCTCTCTCTCTCTCTCTCTCTCTCTCTCTCTCTCTCTCTCTTTTTCTGTCTTCTCTACTCCCCCTTTCTCCTGGCTCTCTTTTTTATAAGACAAATTTTCTCTGTGAAACACCTCTTGTAATTCATTCTATAGACCAGGCTGGCCTTGAGTTCAGAGATATGCCTGCCTCTTACTTCTGAGTGCTGGATAAAAGGTATGCACCAAAATCCCACAAATACTGGTATTACAGGTATGTACTATCCCAAATAGTTTATGATATAATTTAACCATATGTATTGGTTAATATGTGCAAAAATGTTTTGTTGCAGATCAATTGCAAGCTGTATCATTATTGGAAATAAGGCAGTGGAAGGGAATTATAGTACTTTAATATTATTTTCAGAAAGGTATTGTTTGAAATGTGGATAGGAAAGAGGAAATAGAAACATTTAATGTATAAACATAGCAATACAGGTAATCAGGTAAGTAGTACTTCATTTTCTAAAAAATAAATAAATAAAAATCAAAACAATAATCATGACATCAGAACTTGTGAGGGTAAATGAATAACTTATCTTTTCACAAATTTAATTATCATTTGCATTAGTGATGCAGTAAATACCATGACCCATGACTAATCTTGTTGCTTTTAGACCCCACCAACCCAAACAGCTGATGTTGCTTTATGACTTTTTTCTTCTTTTAGTATGCTGGATTATTTGTGAGTACAAATGACTGCTCTCACATATATATGCAACAGGACAGACATTAATGCTTAACCTAGGATCCCAGAAAAATACATTAGAACACAGTAGGTAGAATAGACACTCTGATAACAATATTCATCATTCACTTGTATTGGTTAATATATATTTTGCTGAAGTAAAATTTTTATGACTGTTTTTTTTAAATAAGACTAAAGAATATCTGTTTTTTTTCTCTTTTAGATAATAGATTTGTTGTGCCCCAACTGTCTTTACTATTACTTTAACATCTATAGTTTTCCTTTTTTTCTTTTGTTAAATTTAAATTTGAAACAAGCTTGTTTTATATGTCAATCACAGTTCCCACACCCTCCTGCCCTCCCCTGTTGCCCCAGCAACCCCCATTCCATCCCCTTTCTGCTCCTTAGTGAAGGTGATGCCTTCCATATTCTTTCATATCATTTGGAGCAGGGCTAGGCCCTACTCCATGTGTCTAGGCTGAGAGATTATCCTTCTATGTGGAATGGGCTCCCAAAATCCATTGTATACTAGTGATAAGTACTGGAGGCTCCATAAACTGCCCAGTCCTTTTAACTAATATCCACATTCAGGGAATCTGGGTGGGTCCTATGCTGGTTTCCCAGCTATAAGATTGGAGTCCATGAGCTCACCATTGTTAGTCAGCAGTTTCTGTGGGTTTCTCCAGCATGGACTTGACACCTTTGCTCATCATTCCTCCCTGTCTGCAACTGGATCCAGAATTTCAGCTCAGTGTTCAGCAGCATCTATCTTAACTACAAAACACAAAGACAAAAAAAAATCCTTATGTGGTTGGAAAGGTGGCTCAGCATTCAAATCAGATTCTCACAACCATTAGGGTCCTGGGTAAGCCCCACAAAAGATCCCCGTCCATATATGAATTTAGCAAGACCATTTCTTGTTCTAGCATGCTAGAGCCATTCATCCCACAAAGGGAAAATGGCCATGACTCTGAACAGAATTCACAGGCTTAAGCATAACCACGGGGAGATTCTAAATCAGTTAGATCATTTTATCTACAATTTACTTCAGAAAGTTGCATTTGTATTACTATGTTCTCATTGGATAGGGCTAGTGAGGTGCTGGTCAGGACTATGGTTTTCCATTTGGGGGCAAGCCTTGACAAGTTCCAGGCTTTGTCCTTATTTGGTTATTACCTTGAGCTGGAAGCTAGCTGGCCTAGTACATGCTGACTGTGGAGGTTGGCTCAGCTTAAATACTAAATGTACCAGGCCTCCTCACCCTTGCTATTAGGTGTGTGGAAGACTGTCTTTTTTTGGACTTTCCTGAGAAACTGTTTGCTCATCCCAGTTGAAATTGAGATCTGATCTCTAGAAGACTGAGAAGCTTGCTGTGGCATCTGCTCAGTCCTCTCAACAACTAACTTGTGAGTATACTGTGTTGATCTTTCTTACCTTTTCAGCACATGTACACAACATGTGGTACACATAAAATCTCCTGGAGGTATAAACACATACACACAGACAAAAATTAAAAAAAAATCTCCAAGAATCACTAAAGAACTAAATCAAGTAGTTTATATTTCTAAATTTAATTGTTAAGTATTATATATGCATTATTGGAGATCAACAAATATATCAAAATATTAGTCATGTTCCAAAATCTTATAAAAATATATGTAAAATATTAACCAATTTCCAAATATTTTTATTCATAAATTTTTATACAAATGAAACTTCAAATAAATATATAAATTAATATAAATAAATGTATAGGTACAATTGATAACCTGGATTAAAATAAAACATATCCCACAGAAAGATCAATTTATATTTAGTATGTATCACTGTTAATTTTGACCTGATATACACATTCCTATCACAGAATAAGAAATCTCTAACATATTCTTTTAACCCTGAATAATATAAATATGTTTATTGTTTTATATTATATTATGAGCAAATATGGGAAATGGTAAATAAAAGTTTGGGTCACTGTATTTTTTAAAATTATAAATGTAAATTTTTTGGATCTTAAGAAGTGTATATGTACAAAATATGTACAATTTTATTGTGAGTATAATACTTTTCATATATTTCATCTTAATGTAGTTATAAAATAAAAAAGGGTCTTTATTAATTCATGTATTTTATATAACTATAATTATGTGTTAATAATTACATGAAATAAGACTATATGACAGGTCAACATATAATATGATTTTATATAACCTGTGCATGTTCACATTTATCACAAACGACAGCTTTTTGATGAAGAAGGAAAAGTTTTAAGCCAGTTAAATTATACATTTAATATATGAATACTATTCTTTAGTGGAATGTGACTTTTGTTGAAGTACAGATTAAACTATGACTTTTCTTCTGAGTTTTTCTTCACACTTAATGAATATCACTAATAATATAGTATCTGAAAAGGGTTTTGAAAATGGTAGAAGTATAGCAAAGCAGTGAATTCTGAAAATTAGAAAATTGTGGAAAGTGAATCTTCTACCACCCAGTGGTAGTTTAGAATCATTGCATATTAGCATACTTCATTTATATCCTCAGATTAATTGATGCTTTCCTAATGAATTTACATATCAGTCCATATTCAGATAAAATAAAGAGAGCACACAGCAGAACTACATTTGCTTACGGTTTCTATTCAGAATAAATATACTGATGCATACACAAGCATGTTTTAGTTTCAGGAACAGCATTAGACTAACCTTCATTAATAATCAGAAAGCTACAAGTGCCTGAAATTATAGTTGATAATTTAGAGATAACTGAAACAAATTACTATGCCATTCTCAAGTAATTTCCATAGTAAATTATTAAAATAAAATTATCTCATTCAAAATTTCCCTGAATTTCACATATCCTTTGTCATTTTATTTTGGTTTCTGAATCAAGTTAAATTTCATTTCATTATGATTTAAATCAAATTAGAATTACTATTGTTGAAGCATTTTGAGAAAAATCATTCTTATTTCAATTAACTTATTCAGAATTTGTTACATTTAGTTAAAATTACTATATAATTTTTATATAACTGAATAATTTAATGTGGATTAACAATAAATTAGTGTGTAATTAATTAAGAGCTATGACTTACTGATTTATTTTCTTTAGTATTGCAGTATAGGCAACCCCTAACTTTTATTTTTCTCATTACTTTAAAGACTCAACATGCAAAATAGAAGTGGTGACATCTAAAGATGATAGAGAAAACTTTTTTTTAATTTTCTCATTTTACATATCAATCCCAGTTTCCTTTCCATCACTCTCTTCCTCCCTCCTCTCCTCCCTCTCTCCCTACCTCTTTCCCTCCCTCCTATGCCTGCTGACCACCCTCCTCTCCATTTCCCCCTCCACTCCACAGAGAGGGTGGAGCCTTCCAAGAAGGGTCAACAAAATCTATCAAGTCATTTGAAATATGGACTAGGCCTTTTCTCCTGTCTCGAGGTTAATGGAGTATCCCTCCATAGGGAATGTGCTCCCAAAGTCCTTTTGTGCACCAAGGATACATCCTGGTTCCACTATCAGAGGTCCCTTAGACTACCCAGGCCTTCTAACCAAGACACATGTTCAGGAGGTCTAAGTCATTCCAATGCTGTTTTCCCAGCTATCAGACTGGGGGTCCATTGGCTTCTCTTTGTTCATGTCTGCTGTCTCTGTGGGTTTCTGTAGCCTGATCTTGTCCTCCCTCTCTGTAAATGGATTCCAGTTCAGCTCAGTATTTAGTTGTGGGTGTCTGCTTCTGTTTTCATCAGCTACTCGATGAAGTCTCTATGATAGTAGATAAGTTAACCATCAATTTCATTATCAGATATGGGCATTTATGGTAGCCTTTCCACTGTTGCCCAAAATGTTTTTGTAGGTCTCTGGACATTTCCATGAATTATTTATATTCCCATTGTGACATCACTGCAGTAGGTCATGGACTGAATAACAGAGCAAGCTGAACAATCTGTGGATAGCAGGCCACTGAGCAACATTTTTTAAATGGTCTCTGCTTCATTTTTCCCACCAGGTTCCTCTGTAACCTTATGCCTTAATTTCCCTGGATGATGAACTGTGACAAAGGCACATATGGTAAATAAATCATTTTTCCCAAATTTATTTTCAGTGTTTTATATTAGCAACAGGTAAACAGAGTAGGACATAAATTGATTCCAGAGAGGGGCATATTTCTGAGTTGGACCTGACTATATTGTTTGGGGAAAAATTGTCAAAGGGTGACCACAAGCAAGTATGATGGGAATTACTTTTCAGAGAGAAATCTAATTTGAGTAATGTTGACAAATACATGCATGCAGAATATAGAACACAGAACAGGAAATCTGGTGTGACAATGCTTTTCACTTCATGGGCAGAATAGAATGAGAAACAAAGGAACTATTTAAATATCATTTTTCTCCATATCAGCATTAACCATTGGCTAGGAGATATTCCATAGGGTCTACCTCTTAGAGTGTCCATGACATAGTAATATGGGCAGAGAACAAAGCTTTCAATATGAGGACATTGGTAGACAGCATCAAACTGTATGTTACAGTGTTCATATATAGATTTAGTATATTTCCTTCCTAAAATAAGAATTAGAGTAGTTAATCACACTGACACAGAAAATTGCCTATCATTTGGAAATAAAGCCATTTCTCTGGTGTTTTTCTTTCTTTCAAACTGCCTTCCCTTAAAATGCACTGGAACACATATATAAAGGTTTCATTGCATAAGAAGTGTGCAGGAATAGATGTATTTTAATGTCTCTGGGCAATAAACAGTTCTATTCCATTTGTACTGTTTTCTAATAATATTAAGAAGATCAAATTGATGTCTTTTCTGTTCTATTTTATAGTGCAATAAAAAGAGCGGAATACTGTACTTTCTTACAGTAACAATGATCAGTTTTAGCTAGTTATTAGTGATTCTAGATTCATTGATATATTCAACACAGGGTATTATGGTGTAGACCTGGCTGTCTTGGAATTCACACTGTAAATCAAGCTTTCCTTAAACTCACAGAGATCTACCTGCCACTGCTTCTGGAATAGATGCATATGCTTCCATGACCCAGCAGATTGAAGATATTATAATTTATTCAAAGTAGTCAGAAACATTTCTCTGCATGACACTGGACAATTTGACTGCCCACCTGAAGTATCCATTACTCTCTTCATAATAAAAATATATTAATTTTAATTAAGTTCTTATTCTATAATAAGGTAGTAAATTACTGACATTGCTATAATGCAGGATACATTGAATTTTCCAAGTCCATAGAAAATGAATCAATCAACAGTTTGCAGAGATACATGAAAAGTGACTTGATTAGGGAAAAGTAAGTGATCAATTAGTAAAACACAAAGTCCTTTCATGACAATTATTCTTCTCAGTATATTAGTATGCATTTGTTCTAAGCTCTGGAATCAACAACCCCAAGGACAAACTGTAATGTACATTACAATCTTCTGGGAATAAATATGTGTCAGAAAAGTTTATCAGTGAGGGGTGCTTATCATGTAGGAGCCTAGGTATATTTACCTGGTGTAGGAAATAAGTAGGTAGTCTATATATATTCTAATCTGTCCTGTTGCAACATAAATTAATTTTTAAAATACAATCTATAAAGTGATGTATTAGAAATGCTTCTGAAAATCAGAACATTGTAGCTAATATATTATGTTATATTAATATAACATAACATGTAGCTAATATATTATGTTTTTATGTATGGCTCCATCCTTGTGAGGAGTATAGTTATTGAAGTAAATAGTTGCTATACTCTGAGTTGCTTTCTATCACATTTACTAACTCATTTCTTATTAGCAAAATTAAGACCATGCTATTCAATTAAAGTAAACATTATTTCAGCTTCTGCTCTAGAATTGTTTCCTAAAAATAGAAATACCGAGAATACTAATCATTTCTACTAAGATTTGGCCTAGGAGTATACACTTTTATACTCAAACACATTTACTTTTTAAAACAATATTTTGAGGAATATTAACACACAAATTTAACCACATAAAGTAATTGAAATCACAATCAGAAGTAGGTGTACCCTAGATATTGCAGTTGATCAATAGTTAAATTTAAAAGTAGAGTTTTATGAGGTATTAGGGGAAGAATTGAGAGTGAATGTGGTCAGAATGCAGTGCTTCAAATTCTAAGTAATTGATAAAATATTTATTTAAAAATCTTCAGAAACAGAACCCAAAAGTATCTCTAACTGATAAATGTATCAAGTTGTACTAAAAGGTCAATTGCTGAGCTTTGGGGAATGACTCAGTGTATAGCACACTTGCTGTAAGACCATAATCATCTGAGATTGAGTAATGGACAGATGCATAGCACAAGCATCTGGAAACAAAGCCCCTTCTCAGAGCCTGGAGACTAAGTGAGATAAGTGAATCACTTAAAGGTTATGTGCCATTTTTTTTCTAGCCTAAGCAGAGGATATTAATAAAGGGAACCAGTTCCAGAGTATTGATTGCATTGACACTCAAACTCCTCTAACTTCCATGAGCAATCTTGGCATGGATGTTCCTACATTCATAAACACAAAAATGAACACAATCACTACATTCAACTGCGGCATACATATTGTTTTCTGCTCTACTGAAATATACACCTTTGCTGTTTGAATTACCACCATGAATATGACAGCTACATGGAATTGAGCTTTGGATGATACCATAGTGTGAATGCAATATATAAAAAGTTTCTATTTTAACTTGATGTTTGTTAGTAATATTTATAAATTTAATTTTGAAAGCATTCTTTTAGATATGGAAATAAAGTGAAATGCTATGTATATCAAGAGAAATTGGTCTCCTGCGTGCCATATAAATTTTAATTCTCACCTAGAGATTCTTGAGATAATTAATGAGCTCAGTAAGTCATTCACAAAACAATGTTATGCAAAACCTAGCTTCATTGCTGTTACTATTAGTAGTAGTGGTAGCAGCATCAGTAGTAGTAGTAGTAGTAGTAATAGCAGCAGCAGCAACAGCAGCAGCAGCAGCAGCAGCAGCAGCAGCAGCAGCAGCAGTAGTAGTAGTAGTAATACAAGTTGATGCATGAGGGTTTCATGTAGCAGACGGTGGCCTTGAAATTACAATTCTCTTGCTTAAGCCTCTGGATTTGAAATTACGAGTATGCAACCACACTTAGTACAATGTATTTAATCAGTCTGTATTGCTTATTTGGATGGTTTAAGTAGTTCAAAATGCTTATGGTTCAACAGGCAAACACTATTAATTATTGTTTGATTAATAATGTGTGCAGTTACATTAATGAACTGTAAAGTGAAGCAATCATAACAGCATGGAAGATATTCATGAAGATTTATTGACTATCAGATACATGACTAATAATAAATGCTGATGATAGTAAACAAGAAAAAGATTATGGAGAATAATACCACCATTTTATCCAGAAATATTAACCTCATTTGTGAGCTACATTAACAAACAGAAAAGATTCTGATATTAACACAGATACTCTCCCCAAAATGACAAAAATCATTTTTATAGGAATTCAAAAACTGAAGTAAAAGAAGCCTGAATTAAATGGAATTTTCAATTAATAATCAACTTGATATGAAAGTTAATATAAAAAAATCATTGTCACAATTGATTCTTAGGGCCCATGTTCAACAGTTGCAGTAAATACACAGCACTAATAGTGAGGTTATAGGATACAATTGGCTTTGAGCACTGGAAAGATACTGATTATAGTATCACATTGCCATGTTGGCATTCACAGTAGCCCAAAGTACCCAAGTGCTGATTATATGGTAAGCTGAAAGAATAATTAAAACAGACAATGAATTAAATTATTTAAATACATCATAAAGGATAATGTAAGATAATATGATGCATCATTAGCAAGATAGAACCAATTTCTGTAGTCAAAAATTCAGGTACTTTAGATCATATATCAGCTGATTCAAGCATAAAATTAAGTAACAATTTAATTCAGAGTAATCATTTTATTAATTATAAACGAAGTCACATGTCTATGATCTCTTTTAAGTCAAAGTTTTCCCTACATAAATGCACAATAATTTTTCCCTGAAAATAACATCATTGATCCACATTAGAAAAAGCAGTGGTGTACATTGTTAGTTGAGTATCTACTATGGGAAGAAATTGCAATTTCCTTATCTACACTCCTTAACTTATGTAACCACAGTAGTACTTAGCCATGATAAAAATGGAACCTTCATGTCCACACTTTTCAAATGAGGAAGGATTTTCAAAAAGATTAGGGTACTTGTTTATGAATGAAGAAAGAGTACCAGGTGTCCAGACTCTACCTGAATGCCAAGTTTTAACTTACACAAAACAAATCACTTCACAAGTTCATCTGTTATTTACTTAAAACTTCAAGTACATCAAAGCTATAATAAATACATACTATGCAATATATCCATATTTTAGGTATTTATAGATGCACAGCCATGCATGCAACACTGAGTCATATATATGTGTATGCATAAATTTAGAAAAACACATGGTTATTCATATGGACATGTGTCCATTTGCATATGCCTGTACAAACACAAGTAGTCAAACTACATAAGGTTTTTATAGAAATGTTTATGTAGGTCTGTTATATATATAAATACACACATGTTACAATAACTTACAAATAATATAATTTATGTGGTCATTTATCATGTGAAAAGATTTCCACTGAAAACTTATTTTTCCAGGACTGTTTATCAATATATTCTACTTAATATTATTTCTTTCTGAAATTACCAATAATATCATTATAAATATTTTCCTAAATAGTTGGTAGAAATAATTATCATGATATGAAAGAGACTTTTAGAAATTAATAAAGAATTGCATAAGACAAGGGACTAGAGAATCCTTCACTAACTTCACTCAAATCAATATCTCAAAGAAACTTCCTGTGTGGTTTTCTGATGAAGCACTGTGAGGGATGTAAACTGTTTCTCACTGAGGTTTGGAGAATTACTGTTTCACTTCCATGAAAGTGATTTATGATTTATTTCTTATACTTCTCATCCTATATTCAACTTTTCACTGGAGGAGTTATGAGAGACACAATCTTCAAATTTTGTTATGCCTTAAGTAAGACATTTTGTTTTTTAACTGTCACACGGACAAAAACCTTCAGTAAAGAAAGGTTTCTCAACATTAATTGATTTGCTACATCGTTTAGTTTTGTTTTTTAAAGAGAGAAGGAAAAAGGCTTGTTGATTTTTACTTTGAAGTCGGTTAAGTCTACTTTTGTAATACCTAGACGCTTCATTTTTATATTCATTTTCAGTTTTACTTATTTTTAACAAAGAAAACCATTTATTTGGGGGTGGCTTACAGGTCACAGTTTTATTCCATTATTTTCATGGTGCAAAGCAAGAGGGCATGGAGGGAGACTTGGTACTGGTGAAGGAGCTGAGAGTTCAACATCTTTACACATAGGCTCATCTGTTTTTAAGACTGTGTATAATGAGTCATCCATGACTAGAACCAAACAGCTATTTAAGGAATGTGTGCAACAAAAAGACCTACCTCACAATAGGCAGTTACTTGATAGCATATATTAGACTTTTTTATGAAAATACTAATTCAAAACTTCTTTTTAAAAATTTAACAATAGTGATTTTTATTTTAATGAACTTCCAATCTTCTGATTTCCCAGGGGGACAGACTTGTGGTTCCTCAATGTTAGAACAGTAGATGTCTTACCATTTAGTATCAATATGTCTTACATTTTTCTTTTGGTTAGCATTTAAATTTTACATTAAATCAGAAAGGACAATCTTGGACAACATTACTGATTCATGCTTCTCTTTGTAGCTATGTCTTTCTGCTGGTAGTTCCCCTCATGCATTAACTTTTCTGTACTGGGTTTTCTTAATTTAAATTTGAAACGAGGTTGTTTTACATGTCAATCCCAGTTCCCTCACCCTCCCATCCTCCCCTATTTCCCCCACCAAACCCCAGCCCATCCCCTTTATGATCCCCAGGGAGGGTGAAGCCTTCCATGAGTAGTCTTCAAAGACTGTCATATCCTCTGGGGCAGGGCCTAGGCTCTCCCCCCATGTATCTAAACTGAGGGAGTATCCCTTTATGCATGCGGGGTGGGCTCCCAAAGTCCATTTGTATACTAGGGATAAACACTGATCTGTCACTAGATGGCAGATAGATTGCTCAGTCTTCCTAACACCCACACTCAGGGAATCTGGGTCAGTCCTAGGCTGGTTTCCTAGCTATTCTTAACCCTGGCATTTATACAATTTTTCTTTCAGCTGTTGTATGTTGTACTATAGATGGTGCCTACAGAGGCTGCTGATATTGCCGCAAAGGTGTCACCTGTATGCTGGTCCCTCTTCTGATGGCCAGCTTTTGGGGTCCACATCAGAGCTATCATTAATTTAAGTGAATTAAAATTGCTCATCTGTAGGTTTTAGTGGATTCCACTATATTTGGTATATTTGGAGATACGGCACAATCAAGCATACAATTGTGCTTTCACTTCATTGTCATATGTAGAACAATTATTGTTGAAGTAATCATTGAACAAATGTTATTAAATTAATTGAATTAACCTTGAAATGGAAGAAAAATGTGTGTATATGCCAGGAAACTGTTTTGTGTGTGGGAAGAATTCAACTAACTCTCTCTTTCACCACATATCATCAATTATCTGCTTAATTCTATTTAAATACAGTTATTTGACTTTTATTTTTTTGCTTATATACGATTAAGTTGTTTCAGTTTTGAAAATGCCTTTATTGTTTATTTATTCATTAACTAAATATTTATTAAGTTATTGAATGCTCACATAAAACTTTAGTCTCTGGGTTCAATATTCACTTCTATTTTTTTTCAATTGATATAAATACTTCTAATTTTATAAATTGGAAAAATACTACAGTTGCAAAATATGGTAGGTCTGGAGTGATGCTGTGATAAATAACCCTTTTTGTACCCTTCTGTGTTTTGTTTGCTGTGAATACATAGTGACTAACAAACATATGAACCTACAGATCCAGAGGTGCTGACTTCCTCTTCAGGCCTCTTTAGACACTGGATGCATTCAGTGCACTACATACTTCCTGGGAAAGTGCACATATACATAAAATAAACATGCATTTGTGAAAAAATAAAATGAGAAAAAGTTTTGTTGAAACATAAAATACCATTAATTACATGCCAGTAATTACTGGGAAAAAAACACTAAAAGTCATATATGTTACATTTCTTTAGAAGTATTTTTCTAACAGATAAACCAACAACCCTTAAATAAGTCATTTATATTATACTTTCTAAGATTCATGGGGGAAAAACTGTGCTGGCTAATTCAATGTCAACTTGACACAAAATAGAGTTATTTTTTGAGAAAAAGATACAATCAGGAGAAAAAAAACACCTTCATAAAATTGCCTGTAGCAAATCTCTAGTGCATTTTTATAATTAGGATGTCCTCTGTGAGGACCCAGCTCATTGAAGGTGGTACAGCCTCTTGCCATGATGTCCTGAGATGAATGAGAAAGCAGGGTGAGAAAACCATGGAGAATAACTGACCATTGGGCCAGTTCTTCTGCTCAGGTCCCTGCCTTGAATTTCTGCCGTTTTGGTTAAGAATATGTGGTGTTTGATTAGCTCAAGTGCTGAAATTAACAAAAGATTAACATGATTGGGCGAAATCGTTTTCTTTCCTGGAACAACAGCTGATAGTTGCCTGAGGCAGTAGAATCACCTGGGATTTTAACAGACTAGAAACATTGAGGCAACATCTTGGAAGTATTTCTGCAGTTTCACCTTGTAGAATTTATGTACCAGAGAACACAGAGGCTATCTTTAATGCCTTTACCCTGTTTGGGTTACCCCGTCAGACACCCCTTGAGGGAGGGGTGAGAAGATGCAGCACTGAAGACTCAAGTACTGGGAGTTAGTGAGTAGCAGAGCATGCTGCAGACTCATGTATTAAGGAAATTAGGCTTGACTTTATAACCCTTCCCAAGGTCCTGTTGGCTCTGGTAGCTGACGCTGCTTCACTGTCCTTTCCTCATTGGAGTCTCCATGTCTCTTCCTGGGCACCTGGGCAGGGCTACTGGAGAATGGGTAGACTGTCCACAGGTTTTCCTACAGTAGCCAAACTTGATAATCAAACATCCAGGTGGTCCTAATCCTGAAGGAATGAAAGTGTCATAGAGAGCAACTGCATATTGTCACGTGTGGTAGGCAGGCGATACTGACCAGAGTCTGGGACAGGTCATTGGTAAAGGTACAGCGTTAGTTGTAGTGAAAGCCTAAGGATTGGAGGGGGTCACAACATTGAGTCTTTTCATTTTTAGAAACATTAGTATCTATGAAGTATGCCTAGAAGAGGCAATTGGAGAAGATGCATCCCAGTTCACCTGTGTACACCCATGTTTTGGAGGACAAATCATCATGGATGACCAGCAATGATAGCAATAGTGGTGGATTCCAGACATCCTGAGCTCATAATACTGTAGTATGAGCTATGTCTTGATGCAGGGGGGAGGGGCTAAGAATATAAGAGTTTGTTGACTCCCCAAGGGAGGCCTGAACCCCTATGTCAAGGGGAACGAGTGAAGGTAAGTGGTAGGGAGGAGGAGACGGGAAGAGAGGAGGAACTGGGACTAGTGTATAAAATACAAAATAGTAAATAAAATTTAAATCAGGAAATAAAAGAATGTATTTAACTTATTGTTGATTTTACAGGAAGACCGATTTGAAAAACTTTGAACTCTGGAAAACATTTTGTAGTTTTATGGAGATTATGAATGCTTAAGAAAGACTTTGAGATTTTATTGAAATTCTGATGTTCTACTAGTGCTTTGAATATTTTTATGAGACAGACCTTTAAATTTTTGAAATTTTATAAATATGGGGCTTTTCAAAGTCAGGATCTGTTATATTGTGATGGTGTTATTAATGTAAGCGCCTGGTGCTAGGAAAAGATCATAAAGATTACTTGGTGGTTGGTTTTGTGTGTCAAGTTGAGAATGGATAGTATTTCCTAGTTATTTTTTTGTAATTAGACCCAAAGTGGAGATTGGGAATAGGCTCTTTCAATGAGAAAGACTGTAAGATTTCCCTGTAGGCAAATCTACATTGTGATTTTGTGCTTGATGATTGGTGTTGGAGGAACAAACTGACTGAATGTGGAGTTACTACCTGGCCCTTGGTCATGAGACTGTGAGGAAACTGAATTAGTATGCCATGAGAACAAGCCTCTAAGAAGCACTCTTCCATGAGAGTGAACTGAGAAGTGAAGAAAATAAAAGAGAGGTGGGCTGGATTAAGCAGAACACATCACATGCATATAAGAATTTGTCATAGACAGGATTAATTGATGAATGTATTGAAAAGGTGTGTGTGTGTGTGTGTGTGTGTGTGTGAGTGTGTGTGTGTGTGTGTGTGTGTGTGTAATGTATATCCCTATGAGACATGTACTTAATACAATACAATAACAAAATATCTTATATTAAACATGACTGAAAAAAACACAGTACATAAAGTATCAATATTTTGTGAATACCATTGGTACAATTTTACTGAAATAAATGTTCTAAAGTAAATATCCCTAGTTTCCCATTGTAGACCTGTTTTGTTGAAGAATAATTTTCAGTTTTACTGGTTTTTAAATTTTTTTGCTGTAATATAGAACTCATCATATCATTATAAGTTCAAGCTAAGTAAGTTTACTTTTATAAAGACTTTCGAGTATAAATTTTGCAAGCAAATCAAACCTTAAATATCACATTTAGTTATCAATAATATTTGTTTTAATGTGGCATCCCAACATTTAATAATTATAGAACTTTACCATTCTTTTTGTGGATTCATTACCTTCAGAATATTTACTGTGACCATTCTATATTATAAAACTCAGTTTTTTTCTTCTTTCTTTGCTATGGTTAATTAATTAATTAATTAATATTGGTTTATCGAAGGCTTTGTTTTTGGAAAAGAATATTGTCAAAGAATTTGAGAAATTTTATGTTCAGTATTATTCACTCTGAGACCAGGGTACAATCTGTTCATTGTTTCTCTCATAAAAGAAACAGATAAAACTATGTTCATTTTGCAAAGACTGTAAATTAATACATCTTATTTTTCTCATAAAAATTAAAATATCTGTTTAATTCTAAGGATTATTTGGTTTTTGATACTCAGACAAAGGTGTATTTTATAGCCAAAAGTCAGTCACTTCTAATTTCTTTCCACATGGATAGCTATCATAAAAATAATATTGTAAGTAAATATCAGAACTTTATTGAGAGTTATTTCATCTCTGTTTAAAGAATTCGCTTTCCAGCTTAAATGATTGTATACAAGAATTCTACACCTGAATAAAAAAACTAGCCAGATATAGTAAATAATATTTTCTTATGATAAGTTAATATTACTAAATTATTAAACCTAATAGCTAATAAACCTAAAGTTTCATCACAGTTTTTTATGAAACAAAGACTTCATGAAGAAGGATCTGATATGGAATCTTTTTTTCATTCTGCCAAGAAAAAAGCAGACTCATTTGTATTTATAACAGAATTTTGTGCACAAATAAACCTTTTTTTGTGTTTGCTCATAATAATTGAAAAAAATGTATAGTACTCCAAAGCTTAACAAACACCTGCAAAAATATATATTTTTATTGCTGTAGTATATTGAAAATATTTGTAGTCTTTTCACAAATAAGCAATTAATACCTGAGAATCCACAAAAGACCCCCTAACAAAGCAGTATGTAACAGGCTATAAAATTATGAATAAGTTTGCTTGTGTTGACCCTCTTCTTCTGAGCATGAGGACTATAGTTAAGGGTGGTTAAAATACCTAGTAATGCTTCATTTGAGAAAAATAAGTTTTCATTTTGAAGCAGATGTCAATTATGGTGAATATCTGATTTGGAATAAGATATTTTGTTTATCTCCTGTCGTGAGCACTAGACGCCAATGTTGTTTAAACCTACAGGTCCTGTGAAAGCTGCTTCAGGGTCTAAAAGTTCATACGTGCGTCAGTTCTATTTTACTTGGAAGTCACTATTATCTTTTTTCTTCCTTCTCTTCTGGTTATTTGAATCTTTGAACTCCTTATTGTTACAAAATCCCTCACTTTGCACATTGTTCAGTAGTGGGTCTCTGTATGGCTTCCCATCTCCTACAACAGGAGGCTTTCTGAAGATGGCTGAGTGCAGCACTAATAAATGAATACTGAAGAATGTTGTTAAGAGTCACCTTGCTGCTACCTTTCTTCAAAACAGTTATATCTAAAACAGTTTAAACCTGTGCTGATATGTAAGGGAAAGACATTAACAAAGTGTAGTGTTATACCTGATGTTTTACATGATTTCTTTATAGTTTAGATTATAAGTGCAACATTTCCTCTTTCCCTTTCCAGCTTACTTTATACTGGTCTCATTCAAATTCATTGCCTTTTAAAAGTTATTATTGAATGAGAATATGCATACACATACAAATTTCTGAATTTAGAATGTTGAATCTGTATAATTTCACTTGTATGTATATTTTCAGGATTAGTGAACATAAGCTAGTTCCGTAATACTGCTATTCAGATACTGAAGTAATTTTGCATAATAACCCCCTTCCTTAAACTCTTCATGTGATCTGAATACATTGCTTATTTAAACTCTCCTATAGTGTCTACTATTTTAATTGAAGAATGTTATTCACATAATTCCTCAAATTCTCAGGTCAATGCTTTGACCAGCACCTAAAGTAAAATGTAGTCATAATTAACTTAATTAATTAAAATTCAATCAAATATAATTAAATCTTAAGCTCTGTTATCCAGATTCAGGATTAGTTTAGATCATTTCAAATTCTTCTATCGCTAATTAATATGTATAATTCAGGTTAATAAAACTTTGGTTGAGATGCAAGTGTACTCTCATTGAATTAATATTTGCACAAAACACATCAGCAGCTAACTATATTGAGTAGTAGTCTAGGCATTTATATCAGTCCTGCTGAATATGAGACATAATTCTACAGGAAACTGACAAAGAAATGATTAGTATTCCCAATTGTACTACATCAAAGAGAGAACAATTTGTTGCTTACATAAAAACTTTTGTATGTTTGTTATTGATTCTTATTCCCAATATTAAAACAGCTTCTCACTTTGGTCTACCTTCTACCCTGGAGTTTGCACTTTGGATTTACTTCTGTGCCTTCTAAATGTAACCTTAACAATTTTAACTTTCTATTGCATCTTGATGCGATTACTTCTCCAGGGGAACAAGAGGTAACACTACTGTTTGGTATGAAATAGAATGAATTTTCAAAAGATGTACCTCTCCTTATCACAATAAATGTAATAATTAATAACATTAATATCTTTAATGACATATGAACTTTCTGAATTGAACATGGGATTCTATGAGAAAAAATACTAAGGTACAAATTAATTTGGTTGAATAATATTAGTGAACAAATACAGTTATGGCATATGCATTGCATAATAACTGTTTAAAGGTAAAATTATTTTAAGATTTAAAAAAAATGCCACAGTCATCCCTTCACACTTGTTTTCTATTCCTTACAAAAAATTTCATTTATTAGAAAGTATTTTTGTTTTTATAATACACTGTAAAATCTAAAGCACTATTAATATATTGATTAAGCCATTTTCTACACAGTTGAAAAGAACAGTATATATTTTGGAAAGGCAAAGAAACTACTTAAATATTTGAGGGGTTTATTATTCATTAGTTTGTGTTGTGCATTTTTCATAGTTTAAGAATATTTGTCTTATTCTTAAAATCTCACAATTTTGTCACAAGAATTAAAAATTACTCTAGTATGTGTGTGTGTGTGTGTGTGTGTGTGTGTGTGAGTGTGTGTGTGTGTGTGTGTGTGTGTGATTGGTTGTATTAAGAAAGAACTATATGCATGTAACATAAAAAATAAAAACCCAGAGATAGATATTTGGGTCCAAGCTTCACGCTGAAGTTCAGAAAAGCTAAGCAGCTGGCCACTAGCTCTTAACACACTCTCAGACTGATGGTGTGGTCCAGCTAGCTCCATGAAACCTCAGACTGGAATATTGTCTCCATCAATCCTCTGACTACACTACCAGCCTGTTGCCTCTTACTTTTATACTTCTCAATCTTGGGAGAAAAGGCATGTAATCCCAAGTGCTGAAATCACTTTTGTGTGAGCTGTTTTCCCTTAGGACTGGTTCAATTTTGTGTAGCTTGTGTGGCCTTGTCTCTTGAGTACTAAGATTAAATGTGATCCACCATTGCCTGGCTTTGTGGCTGGTTACTAGCTTTGCTCTCTATACCCTCACGCAAGGTTTAATAAATTATAAACAATATATCACCACATATACAGCTACAGAGGGCCTTGCACTAGACAGGTTTGAAGACCAGGGAAGGAACTGTGGAGTCAATACTGAAAAGGGATTGTGACCACCTGTTGTTTAAGCAAGTGGTCACAAACATCTAGAGCTCTCTATATCGTGTCAGTGGTGCATGAACAGTTTTACAACCAGCTTTTACTTCCTAAGTTTCTAAAATAATTTACAATAATCTTGTTCTCTGCCTCTTTCTGCTTCCATCAACCAACTCTTCCTTGGCAGCCATTACTTTTTACATCTCTATGTTTATCACTGATGCATAAACAGTTTGCTATATACAAAGGGATTTTCCTAACTAGGTACAACTACAAGAACAATGTTCCAAGTTAGTAGCACATGTAGTTACAGCATAATGCAAATTTTGACAGGCACCTTTGTCCCTTTTGGATAATATTTACATCTGGTAGTGTTTTTAATATTTACATCTGGTAGCATCTGGTTTCTGACAATAAACTAACTAGCCTTAGTTGGATCACTCTCGAGGCACACCAGATTTTCCCATTTATATTATAGTCAACATATCTTGGAAACTTACTCTTAATATTGACGCTGCTTATCCCTTGTCCTTCGGTTTATCTTCTTGAACTTATTAGTTTTCTGTAATTCTGCTTCATTCCTTGTTCCTTGAATATTACCATTAACTACTGATGCCATCTATTTAATAGCATTTCTTTAAAGTTCTTACCATTAAAATAATTCTTTCTAGAACAGTTATGAAAATATGTAATATTAACTTCATCACCTACTGGGACTCCTTCCAGTCAGCAGTATAGGTACCATGGTGAAAGTCAAAAACAGCATCTAGTATAAATACTCCTTTAGTCACACTCAGAATTATGCAACAAGATGTCTACAGGTTCTTGCTGAGTGTGTCAGGTTCTCCAGGGCCATGCTGCAAGGACAGCCTAACATGCTATTCTTGGGTCTTGCTCCTCAAAGAACTTGCTTGGTTCCCTCCATACAACATAATATGGCAACTGTTTGTGATATTGCTAGATGTTTTCATTTTATTCTCATATAGTGTAGGGTATTTTGTCTTATTTGTTAAGACAAATCATGTTTATCTAAAACAATGTACCTCATTGAAGTTTATTAACAATATAATGAAAGAAAATATATTTTACTTCATAAAGATATCATGAAGTATGTCTTATTATTAGTAAGAATATAGTGTTTCCTTTTGATAGGGTTCTTTCTTACCTCCTTTCACCTTGATAGCTTACCATTTTTAATTTCTTGTTCAACATTGACTTTGAAGGTTACCTCCTGTATGAAGATGCTCTGTCGGTTGTTTTTGTATTAACACACATGCACTGTGTCTATGTCTACCACTGTAAGAATACACTGAAAAATAATGCCTCCTGCACAGACAAAAGGCAAGCTAGAAATCTTTTGATTCTCTTAACACTTAAACCAGTGTCTAAAATGTACACACACACACACACACACACACACACACACACACACACACACATGTTCTTAGGATACAAATAATAGTTGCAGTTAGTATTTCATGTTAGTAACAGAAGTGGAAGGACAATCTCCACCCAGGTGCCTACCTGGGTGGAGACACCAAAGGACCTGCTATAATTTTTTTTTATCAACTTTCCAAGCACAGAGGCTGAAGTAATGCGTGTATATATTCTCTTGAAAGTGACTTTTCATTTTTTATAGACAAATCCTAGCTTCAAAAGGTAATTACGTATGAGTCTTTTCAAGATAATTTCTCCTAAAATTAACTATGAGAATTGAGAGAAAAGAAATGCAATGACACCTTCTTTAAGAACCATAAAGGTAGACATAGATGAATAGGCTAATCACTATCTGGGTACCTACTAGGAGGAAAATTTCTTCATGATTAAACAAAGCACCAATGTCTCTTCATAAATTGAGGGACTTAATTTTAGTTTAGTTTTTTCAAAATTCTACTTGCTTTACCTCCTTTTATCTATACACATATTCAAATATTTATAGGTCTATTTCTTAAATTATCATTTTTAAATTGCCAATTAGATTAATTATTTCACTTGGAAATACTGTGTCCCTAGCAGTTATCTATAATGGCAAACATGGGTAGAGATCATTTCAATTATCTTTGCCCTTGTGGGCATACTTGGTAAAGTAAAAATGCAACAGCTTTATACTCTTTTAAAAATTTATCAACTCCCAACTGTTTTTAATGTTATATATTTTCATAACTATAAAAAACTTATTCTGCTCAATTGAAGTTACTAGAAAGAGAAGTAAAGAATGACATATATGGAATACAAATATTTCTTGCATGCAATTGTTTTGTCTTTTCTTTATTAAAAGCTACTCTTTAGTTATCTAAATTCTAAGTGGTGGCAGTTACTGAAAGGATTTATATTAGAAATATTTATAATAACTATTTGGTAGTTTTTGGATATTGTGATTCTAATATGATAAATATATTATATTAGAATTTTCAAGTAGCAAATGAAGTTTTCAAGGACACAGGGTCTTCACATCTTCTTCTGAGATATTAATGAACTCTCCATGCTTCAATGAAATGTTTTCTCAGTAATCCCCTATATCATCTTTAACAATGATAATATTCAAATAAAACTGCTATAACAGTTGAGCAAGTGCTCTTTTGGTAAGATTGAGCATCCTTTGGGTATATGCTCAAGAATGGTATTGCAGGTTCTTTAGGTAGATTGATTCCAAATTTTCTGAGTAATGGCCATATTGATTTCAAAAATAGCTATGCAAGTTTGCACTACCAGTGGAAAAGTGTTCCCCTTACTTCACATGCTTTCCAAAATAAGCTGTCATTGGTGTTTTTTGATATTAGCCATCCTGACAGGTGTAAGATTCTCAAGAGTCATTTTGATTTGCAATTCCTTGGTTAGTAAGGATGTTGAGCTAAACATCCTTTGGGTAGTTGAGATTCTTCTGTTGTGAATTCTCTGTTTAGATCTGTTCAATTTTTTTAATTGGAATACTTAGTATTTTGGTGTCTAATTTCTTAAGTTCTTTATAAATTTTGGAGATCCGTCCTCTGTCAGATGTGGGGTTATTGGAGATATTTTCCCATTCTTTAGGCTGCCATTTTGCCTTGTTTAGCGTGAAACATCATTCATAATAACCAGAACCTGGAAACAACGTACAATGTAAATAGTGAAGAATAGATAAAGAAAATGTGGAACATTTGTTATGAGTAGGTTTTTCCCGCTGCTGGTCTGATCCCACCACCATGCCAGCCCCCAATAATACGCAGAGAGACTCTGTATTTGATGTAATTTTGTTGGCCAGGTGCTAGTTTCTTACCGGCTAGCTCTGTCTTAATGATTAACCCATTTCTACTTTTCTAAGTATTTCTACATGGTCAACTTATTGGAGAGAGGTGGGCTGGCATGCTGTTCTCTTTAGGATCTCTATGTTGACCCCTCCTTACTCCTTCCTCTTTCCTCCTCATCTCCTAGCCCCACATATCTTGCTTTCCTATTGGCCAACAGTTCTTTATTCATTAACCAGTATGAAAAACATATTTACAGAATAACATCTCCCATCAACATTTACATGATAGAGTATTACTAAGCTGTATAAAACAATAACACCATGAAATTTGTGTGCAAATAGATAGAACTAGAAATAAATCATCTTGAGTAAGGTAACCCAAACCAAAAACAAACAAAAAAGACAAACACAGTATTTGCTCACTCATAAGTGGATAATAGATATAAAGCAAAGAATAACCAGGCTACAATCCACAACCCCAGAGAAGCTAGGAAACAAGAAAATAAATAAGATCTTGTGGGTAAACTGGGAGTAGGGAGGTTGGTAAAGGGAGTGAAAGGGGATGAGCATATGCTAGAAAGAGGTGGGTGAATTGCTGGAGGGATAGAGAGGGAGATCGATGAAAGAGACATTTTTATAGAAGGAGCCATTATGAAGTTAGGGAGAAACCTGGTGCTAGGGAAATGCTCAGAAATCCACAAGGATGACCATAGCTAAGACTCCTAGCAGTAGTACAGAGGTACCTGAACCGGCCTCCTTTAATCAGATTTGTGAATAGCTTAATAATCATCATAGAACCATGTAACTGTTGGAAACAGATACAAAGATCCATAGGCAAGCACTAGACAAAGCTCCAGGAGTCCTGTTGAAGAAGAGAGGGAAGAGAAATTACATGATCAAGGATGTATCAGAATCATGAGGGGGAAACCCACAGAGACAGCTAACCCAAGCTAGTGAGAACTCACAGACTCCAAACCAACAGTTGGGAATCCTGCATGGGACCAGTCTAGGCACTCTGCATGGAGGTGTCAGTTGTGTGGCTTGCTATCTTTGTGGATACATAGGCAGTGAGAATTCATGAGCTGACTTTTGGAGCCCATTCCCTATGTACTATGTCTTGTCAAGCCTTGATATTGGAGGAAGGGGCTTGGTCCTGCCTGAATTTGAATTGGTTTGTTTTGTTGTCTCCTCATGGATGCCCTTACCCCTTCTGGGAAGTAGATGGGGGGGATGCAAGATGAAGTAGGTAGCAGGAGGGAGGGATGGTGGGGCAGCTGTGATTGTTATATTAAGTGAATAAAACATTAATAAAGAATTGTAAAAGTGGTAAAAAATAAAATACTCTTAATTGTCACTTTAGCAGAAGTCATAGATAGCTCTGTCAACAAAACCAGCCAATATTTGGCAATGAAATGAAATCATGTGTGTGCTGGAAGGAAGGCAATCTCTGTTTGCTGCTGATATGTGGTAGATACAAAAATGGACAAAGGTAACCATGATTTTCTTAAGGATATTGAAAGAAGAAATGACCATTGAATCAAAATGTAGAAAGTTTCTTTATGATAAATGTACATTTTCTTCCATCATGAAAAGTACCCATACATACAAAATATAGAATCCCAAAGAAATGGAACTAAAAGTCACATGGAAGGCAAGAAATCTTCTTGGGTTCGCAAGAGTCACATCCCAAAACTATAAAATCAAATAGCCTGAAATTCCCATATGTGTTTCTAAATATGCCAAGTGAAAATAATTTCATATTATTCTTTAACTTTTTTGAAAATATAAGTCAATATTGGGTTTCCAAATCTGAAAATATGAACTACAATTAACATAATGTTTATATCTTGATTTTAGTACACATTTCATAACTAAAGGAAAGCTTATAAAATTCTAAAGTAAATAAATTATAATATTGTATACATTTATTACTATATTTTCCTTCATGCCTGACTGATGCAAGACCTTGTAGAATTGTGATTGGATTACACATCTTAGCAAAACACAAAAGAATATATAATGTATTTTCCAATCTTTTGTCTTGACCACCTAAGATTTGAAATTGAATACATAATGTATGTGATGAGAATTCACATGGACTTCTTGAAGTTTCTCCTTTCTAGTGCTTGTAGCAGTAGCTACTGCTATTTCTAAATTATTTCAATGATTATTTCTGTTCAACTTCTTGTCAGGGGCTAATTTCTGAAAGATCATTTTATACAATAGCATAATGTTATTGCTTCAAAAATATAAATAAGCAAGAAAATTGCTATAGTGAATTCAATAACAAGCTTCACTGGGTATAATGTGATCACTTCTTTGTTATTTAATTTTTAAAAGGTACCAATCATCTAAAATTCAATATCATTACATTGGTATGACTAAAATACAAAATGTTCATATCACAGCAAGGAAATGATAAGAATTTATTTTAAAAACATGAACCGTCTATAACAACGTTGAAAGATATTTTGTGCTTAATGTATTTATTATACATTTTGTGACAATATCTGTATATAATTTTGTTATCATATAAATTCTGCTGTCACTGACTGTCTATTTTTTCATTTATACATGCAAACTTAATTTTCAGCAAACTTTTGAGCTGGTCTATGAATTTTACATGTGTATATTAGAAATAAAAAATATTGTTGCACTATACATTATTAAAGATGATCTAGTAAGAAGCTGTATATTGAATAGCTGAATAATTTTTTTCTCTTGAAATTTTCCTCATTTTCATGGTAATGTCTTTGGAAATGTCACTTCAGTACTTTTTCTGTAACAAACATCCCAAAATCTGTCTATAAATAATGCATTCTTGACAATTTTGTCCTAATAACTTATTTAGACCATAATTAATTCACAGCTCTAGGCATACTTAAATAAGGGTCTACTTAAAATTTGTAACACTCACTGTTGCTTGATAGGAAACAGAAACAAAAATAAAATTCTCAACGAAAATAGTATGTTTCATAGGGTTACTCTCAAAACTGTAATCAAAAATGATTATGTGTTAAGCAAATTACCCAAAATACCTGAATATGTGCAAGATGTTTGTCCACACATATCTGTCAGAACACTGTCAAATGTATGGTGCATGTTGAATAATGCCTTGGGTAACAATAAGAGAGTTTCCAGGAAAGGAAAAAAAAAAAAAAAAAAGAGCAAGAAGGCCTTTTACCTTAGGTACAGTTTGTTCTCTGGATTTTTCTTGGATGTGATTTTTTGCCTCCTGCAAAATTATTTGCATTCAATATACAAGATATGTTTGTTCTTGTTGGATGTTGGAACATAGCTATAGAACCCAATCTGGTGAAAGACATGCTCAGTGCTGTCCTCAGTGTACCCTGATTCTGGAAAGGGTCTTCTGTCTGCTGTTTTAATTGGTGAGTCATGAGAAAGTTCATGGAAATGGTTACACTTATATTTCCTATGTGCTGTTTATTTAACGTGGTTTTTCTAACTATGTTTTTCTGATCTCAACAACTTTCCTTGGATCATTGCTTCCTTTGTTCAAGTATAAACACACACATAAATGAACTTAAACTCTCCATGGCATCAGACTATAGTCATAATTCTTTAAAGTCTGCCCAATCCCAGGTCTCACAGTCAGATCTTTTCCCAGTCTTTTCAATCACCTTCTATGGATTCTCCTTTTAATCCCTTAATTTCACTTTTCATGTAAAGAAATTAATGAGATTACAATCTCATAATTAAACCAGATAATTGTAATTTCTCCAGTGACTGTCATGATGGCTGATTAAAAATAAAAATAAAATAAAATATGGTAAATAAAATATTGTACGTGTAAGCACTGCCCTCTAAACACCTAATAAATTAAATGGGTAGATCAGAGCACAGACTGAGTACAACTTGATCACATGTAAGATAAAATTTCATTTAAGCCAATATCCACATTCATATTTAGTGAAGAAATGACCTTTCTATTTTGAATATCAGTATGTTATACTTTACCTAGATTGAGAATAGAACAAAGGTAGGAAAGCAAATTTCCATTGCAAAATAGAGATTCCTTAAACCTGATAAATGCAAATATTTCTATTTTGCAATGGTTTAGGTCTTGCTTTTCAGTTTTAAAATTGTGATGCTATCTTGCCTAGTGAATAACAGCATTACAATGTTGATTCATTCTGAAGTAAAATATCATGCTAAACTAATTTTATTCTGCTGTAATTATTTAGTGACAGAAAGGTAAAATGTATATTTTCATATGATTAAAAGTATACTAATTTTCAACGTAAAATTCTTTTACTGAAAAGCCTCTTTATAGCATAGGACATTATCACTAGAATAAAGTGCAGTCTACAGAATAGGAAGTTATTTTTGCCAACTCCATATCAGATAGAAGACTAATATTTAAAATATATAGGGAGAGTCCCCCCACCCAAAGCAAACAAAACAAACATGAAAGTGGACATCAAGGAAAGAGTGGATTACATATATAATTAGGTATTTCTTAGCAGAAAAAACACAAACACATGAGTAGCACTTAAGGTAAGAAGTGAAGCTGGCAATTGACAGGTAAAACTAAGGGCTATTTGAGAGTTTGTATGAAAACTAAATACAGTAGAATGTTACTGAACAAGTTCATATATGAAAGTGATCTAAAAGGTAATCACCAAATAACTGTGGAGACAGAGGTCAAACTTGGCATTACTTTCTCATTATGAAGCCTTCAAATCTGGAAACAGGTTATTGACTTGTAAGCCAAATGGTCTCTGTAGAAACTCCGAAACAATGGTACGGCAAAGGCTCTTGGGTGCTGTCCACAAACTTATAGTTAAGTCCCTATTCCTGAAGAGAAGAACTTCCCAAATTATTGAACATGGATAAAGGGTGGTACTTACTTAGAAACTTCATCTATACTAACTAGTGTTCATATTACTTGAAGGTACTCTGCGTGGTACCAAAGGAGAAAGGTAAACTGCAATCCTTCCATCTATAATGGGGATCTGATGCAAAATGGCAAATGCAATAGTTGGATACAGTTTAAGGAATAAACCTATCAACAGCTGATTTTATTTAATACGCACTCCATGTGGTGGACCCCACCTCTGGCACTAATTGGGTATTCAAGAGCCTGAGACTAGATAGGCAAGAAGCTTAGGGAAAAGCAAATAGTGCTTTATTTGCTAAAGGAAATAGCAATAGAATGACTCCTAATGACTCTGTCATACTCACAGATCGTTATCTTAAACATATATAATCCGAGAAGCTTCCTAATGTAGTATGTGAACAAATACAAAGACAGACAACTGAACAGGGAGCAGAAAGTGAGAGACTTTGGAATACCGGGTCACAAATGGATTTTCTATATCAATTTCTTCCCCTCTCTGTATAGTGTCAGTTCTAATTGGTCTTAATAATAATAAAAAAAAAAAACAAACAAAAAACCCGACAGTCCGATATTAGGGGTGTAATGCTTCAGGCATTAGATTGGCCTGCCCCTTTTACCTGGCAGAATGTACTCAGGCAGTACTCTGGCCAGCCCAAGGTTCCATGAGTTCTAGTCTGCAGGCAGGTGTAAAGGACCCCTTTAAAAGACAGACCTCTGCTCACTTACAACCTCTTTTGCTTTCTCTGCTCTCATTTAGCTTTCTCTTTTGCTTTCTTTTGCTCTTTGTTCTCTTTTCAGATCTTCCACATGGTTCCTTACCTTGAGATCCCCCACGAGGGACCCCCCCACTTCTCCAGCATTTATTCCTATAACTGGAACAAAATAACAAGGGGGTGAAAGCTGAAAGATCCAAGAAGCAGAGCAGTTAGCCACATGAGCTCTTACCTCTACAAAATCCTGAGACTGAAAAGAGACCTTCTACCTTCTATTCTTTTCTCTGCCCAGCCATACACTTCCTGTCTTATCTGTACAGACCTCCAGACATCCATGGTAAACTAGTGGCTAGCTCAACCCTCTTAAGGTAAAATTCATTTGTTAGAGTACATACAAGGTATCACCAGATCTCTGCTTTAGGAACCCCGAAGGAGAGAGGCTGGAAAGATGTTTAGAGCCAGAGAGGATGCCTTCCACTAACCGTATGAACATACATATACATTTCCAGAACTGGATGTAACATGTACAGAGCCTGCAGCAAATTGTGCCATTCAGGGTCCTGGTGCTGAAGAGAGGTGGACACAAGCTTACCTCCCTAATCCAAGTACTATTGAATCACTCACAAATGAAAAATCATTGTGTACTCCAAAGGAATCTTACAGATTACACAAACCACTCTTAAAATAGTTCCATGACCAAGAGTAGATAGCCAAGACAAAACAAATTCAATGCTATTTTTCTTCTTTTAACTCATACTGCTTTCTTATGTCTTTTTATTTTATTTTTTGGGGGAGGGAAGGCACACTGTGCCTGCCAATATGTTTTGTCTTTATGTCTGATAGGTCTCTCTCTCTCTCTCTCTCTCTCTCTCTCTCTCTCTCTCTCTCTCTCTCTTTCTTTCTCTCTCATGTTTTTCTTTTGCTCTTTGATTGGGTGTGATTTATTGTTTTGTTTGGGCCTATTCAGGTGTATTTTTTTCTTATTCTATTATTATAATGTTGTATTGCTGGGGATGGAAGTGGAATTGGTAGGAGGTGAAGGGGTGGGGGTATACAGAAAAATTGGGGAGAGAAACTCAATGAAAATATTGAAAAATCTATTTTTAATAAATTAGTGATAAATAAATATACTTGAATTTCTTTTAAGAAAAAGTACACATTGTAGATGAAATTTAAAAGTATTAGTAATTAACCATATATTTTCTGACATCACATATTTAAAATCTAAATTTCCACATTTTTTATTTGATGTATTGTTTTAGATTATTGCCTTAACATTTTGGGTGTTTTAACTGCATAAAAATCTAAAAGATTCTTGTAAATATGCCACTTTCCATTCTATTTGATGAGAACATCCTGAATTATCACAGTTTTCAACTATTCGAGTTGCCATACTTTATCTGGATTGTCCTATGACACAATAGCCTCCAGGTTTGTCTATGTTTGTAAACTGAAATTAATTGTGCTTAGGACTGGATAATATTGAATTGTACATATCATGCTTTTACCTACTTACTGTTT
This sequence comes from Cricetiscus sungorus, assembly GCA_030556225.1. Lineage (NCBI taxonomy): Eukaryota > Metazoa > Chordata > Mammalia > Rodentia > Cricetidae > Cricetiscus > Cricetiscus sungorus. The sequence continues at coordinate 33,503,513 of JANBXA010000741.1, read as the reverse complement.
GTTCAAATTATAAGCAGGTTCTTTATAAAAAAAATGAAACTATGTTACAACAAATAGATGAGTACATCAATCTCTCAAGGCAGGGATTGAATATGGAACATCTCTCCTGTAGTAAATACACCAACTTCTATGATTGTTCTACTCTTAGCATTCCAGGTAATGCATATAGTGTTTACCATAACATCTGTACATATTACCATTCAAACTAAGAGTATATATGACAGCCCTTTTCTGTGTCCTGTTTTACAATTTCTTAATTTTCTTCTTAAATGTGCTGCTGTATTTTTGCAATAGGAAGCTTAATTTCAAAAAGCCCTGTAGTTATAACACATTGTGTTAAAATAACAATAGCATTCAGCACATAGAAATATGCTATATTTTTAATTTGGTTCACTCCTTAACCTACTTTATATAACACTTGTCATATTTCTTAATGCATACTATTTCACACATTGGAGTAGTTGTGATTTTCATAGTTGTTGTATGTTGTATGTAGTTGTTGTAGATATTTTCTTATCTCTTCAGGAGCTTATATTGAGCTTTGGTTAATAAAGATGGTAGAACAATGAGGAATACTGTTCTAGGTATCACAGCTACAGAAGTACATTTTATGCTCAGGGATGTCTGGAAATAGGGAGAGTTCTCTGGAGGTAATAACCATAGAGAGCACTGTGGGAATAGACTCCCTGCTACCCATAATGGATACTTAATTCATAATGGCTTGGCATGGTTGTGGAATGAATTAGGTATAAAACCTCAGTTTAGCATGGGGTTCTCGATCCCATAAACATGAAAAAAGTCTAGAACTCTAGCTAGTTGAAAATAAAATAGCACTTTTCTTTTGTAAATTTAGATCCTTTCTTTGATGGGCATGAAATCAAAGCAGTCATCCATGGGGGGAAAGTTATAGAACTAGGCTGAACAATTTTGGTCTTGCAACTCTATCTTTCCAGATAGAATTTATTTTTGGAAACAGATGGAAAATAAAATGGAGAAAGCTTAGAGATATAATTTACACAAATTTACAGAGCCCAAACTGGACATATCTTGTCACCAAATGTAGTTTTTACTACCAGGAATGGGCTAAAACAAAAGAGTTCTAGGCCAAAGAGGTTCCATGGCAATAGCCAAACAACCCATGTCATTTGTCAAAGCTATTGGTGGCTTTACAAAAATATTGACAGTGGGGTTATATTGCTGAAGATATTATTTACACAACACATTAAACATGGGGAACCTGAGCTGGTGCCTACATAGACACTTCTAAAGACAAATGTCATGGTATTGGAAGGTATTCTTTATACTATCAAAGAAGACAGTTAAACACCAATCATGCTACAAAACCTTAATCTGTAATGATGACCTACTTGAATGATACACAAGCACAATCGTGGCACATAGCTCCTGAGAGTAAGCAACACAATCACATTTTATTCAAGGCCCACTCCATGAGATGGAACCCACACCAAGCTCTGCTTGTGTGGCCAAGAAACTGAGACTGACTACCCTGGGTCCAAGGGTAAAACAAAATACTTCTGTTCTGCCTATGGACCATAATAATATAATGACTCTGGATGATATTTTGCTATATTCATAGAGCAGTGTCTTGTTTAATCTATCATCAGAGGGTTTTCCTGATGCATCAAAAGGAAAAAGAAAAGGAGAGAGACATATAACCACACACTATATAGACAATTAAAGGCTTTGGAATACTCGGCCCTAAAAAGATTTTTTTTTCTTTCAACCTTCTCTCATGTCCACCCCTTGTGTCACAATTCAGAGAAACCTGCAGAAGAGGGAGCAAATGATGGTGGGGCTGAAGGATATGAGGGGAAATAATGCCTTCTAAACACAACAGGATCTATACACATATGATACTCCAAGACTGTGTTGCATGACCAGGGCTTGCACAGGTCTGCATCAGATAGGTTCCTAGTTCTGTGAATATAAGCAGACAGAAACTATAATCCTTAACCAATATCTATCCCAAACAGAAGACCACCAGCACATGAAAGTTTAATTTTCTTGAAGGGAATCTCACTGGGAAACCAACCACTCTTAAGGCTATGCCACATACCCAGGAGTACACGGTCAACAGAAAATAAACTCAACATCTACTTTGTAGGATTTTTTTCTCCTAATGGCACTTCAGGACTTTTCTTTCTTCTTTTTTTTAAATTTATTTTTTCTTCTTTAACGGTGAATATCTTTTGTATGTATATGTATTATAGATTCTGATTGTGTGCTTTTTTGCAATTTCTGAGTATGCAGATGCGTGTATTTCTGTGACTGTATTGGTTTCTTGTGTGTTCCATTTGGTCTTTACCTTTTCTTTGTTGGTTCATCCTATTCCTATGGTGTTTGCTTGTTCATTTGATTTATTGTTTTTATTTTATCATATTTTATTTGGATATTATCCTTTAAAAGCATGGTTCTAAAGAGACAGAATATTTAGTATATCAGGTAAGGGTAGGAAGAAAGTAGTAACTGGGAGGTATAGTGGAATGGGAAAACTCGTGCAAGATATATTTTATGAATAAAAATATATTTTAAATAATTGAAAATATTAATTTGATTATTTCTCTGTGATAAGGAGAACGTTTTAAATGAGATTAGAAAGTTCAAATTAACCATTTGTTTAGACTGTTTGAAAATACTATCTTAGTACATAATAATGTATAGAAACTACTTGAAAAATTTAAAACATATTAGTAAAACGAACTACATTTGAGATTTAGTGACTAAGCTATTACAGAACCTACATTTTTTTTGTATGTGTGTAGCTTTGAAGCCTATCCTGGAACTCACTCAGTAGACTGACCAGGATGCCCTCAAAACTCACAGACATCTGCCTGCCTCTGCCTCCCTGGTGATTGGATTAAAGGCATGTACCACAAATGCCTGGCTATCAGAAAATAATACATTTTAACATACACTAAACTATTTATTTTATAAAAATGTATAAGAATATATACATATATACAACCATATAATGAGATGCATTTAAGCTCTGGGAAGAAATGTGTAACAGATATTTATGTATGTATGTGTGTATGTATGTACACTTAAATCTCTCTCTCTCTTTCTCTCTCTCTCTCTCTCTATATATATATATATATATATATATATATATATATATATATATATATTTATAGGCAATTGAAGATAACTAGGTGTGGAAGAGGTGTCCGTACCAGGGATGAGTACATCAATTCATTGTCAAGTGCCAACTGGTCACTGAGGAAACTTTATATACAAATAATTTATACAAACAGAGCAGGTTATATTAAATAATATATATATATATATATATATATATATATATATATAAGAACATACATACAGATATATGCATGAAATAATCATTAGTGAATAAAAAGAGTATTCCTTTAAGCAGGAGTAAGGAGTGGTATGCTGCAATATTTATGTGGAGAACAGAAGAGAAAAATGTAATATTATTTTATCTCAAAAATTTAAAAAATAGTTCATAGAATAAAGTTCATGGAATATATACAATCATTTTCTTATGTTTAGAATTATTATTTTTTTTTACTAACACCGAAACAAAATTTATCTATATTAAGACACAGGAGGCGTGAAACAGCATAAAACACTATGGGAAATTCCATCTTTTTTCTGCTTAAGAGGGATATGCTTACATTCACAAGAGAGAGGTCCATTTTAAATTAAGCATACTCTCTATGCAGTCAGTGGTTGTGCCCTAAAATTGACATAACTATTTTCATATGTCATCTCATATGATATTCTTTGAGGACTAAAGAGTAGAGAACTAGTAAGTATGCTGAGGGAAAATGATTGCTGTGTGATGATGTTCTTTCTTTCTTTCTTTCTTTCTTTCTTTCTTTCTTTCTTAATGTGTCTATCATATCTTTGGAGTATTTTGAGACAATTCCAATTATTTAATCCAAAATGATAAACACAGAGAGTGTTATATTAGCTGGTGTTTAACTAAGACATATTCAGACTCATAAGCAAACTCCAGAAAGTGTCACATTCTCCCAAATATGATCAAAGAGCACAGAATTATATCAGTACACAGAAAATTAAATCACAGGGTTTTCAGGTAGGGAGATAATTTTGGTAAAAATACCATTTTGTTCAAAATGTATAAGAAAAGGTAAATTTTTGAAATAGAAAACTAAGCAATATTGAAATCTGTCAGAGTGGTCCAAGCATACAGGGTGCAATATTAATGAAAACTAAGCCTGTGATGAGATGTATTTTCACTTTAATTAATAAGAATACTATACAGTATGACTCTCTAAAATGTTATGAAATTTTAAGTGACTTTGTGTTGGCTTAAAAGAAAAAAGCCTCCAAAGTGAATGGCACTATTATGATGTTGCTTTGTTGGAAGAATTGTGTCACTGAGAAGGTGGCCTTGGTGGTCTCGTATATGCTCAAGCCAGTCCCAGTGAGGTAGTTCACTTGCTCTTGCCTTTGGCTCAAGATTTAAACACTCCAGCATCATGTCTGCCTGTATACCTTCATATTCCCAATAGCCATGATCCCCATCATGATAATAATGGACTAAACCTCTGAACTGTAAGCCAGCACCTCAATTAAATATTTACCTTTGCAAGAATTGCTGTGGTCATGCTGTCTCTTCATAACAATAGATACCCTAAGACATTGTTCTACCAAAATTATATAACATGTACAGGAAACTAGAAATTTTAAGAGACTATAAGAACATAAATAGGTTATTGTGTTTTTGAACACAAACAGCAGAGGAAAGCTTTGACATTTTTAATTTACAAATAAAATTCATTAATGCAAGTCTCTCTCTTTCTCTCTCTCTCTCTCTCTCTCTCTCTCTCTCTCTCTTGTGTGTGTGTGTATGTGTACAGATTTCTGTAGAATGTATTATCATTCTTTCCTTATTTCTTCACTTATCAACATTATCCATATCCTGCCAATCCCTATATCATTAAATGGTAGAATTGATTGCGACCCTGGGGTTGAATTACTTTTACACTACATACAAAGAAATTGAAGCCCTGTTGCATAAATTACTTGCCTAAGGCTAGTTTATGGTATAAGTACATGTCAAAACACATTTTCAAAAGGCATATTCTCTTGAAACTACATTCTTTCATATAAAATATATTCTGAAATAGAAAACCATGTCATTGTGAGCCAAACACCTGGAATCCAGTTGTATAGAGGGAGGATTGAATAACAGGGGGGACAAGATCATGCTGGGAAAACCCACAGAGGCAGCAGACCTAGGCTAGGAAATGGCTGGCAGCCGACCAACTGGGAAATCATGGACACCAGTCTGACAGTTGGGAACCCAAAATAAGACTGAACCATACCCTCTAAACATGGATGTCAGCTGGGAGGCCTGGAGAGTCTGTGGAGCCTCTGGCAGAGGAACCAGTATGTATGCATAGTGCAAAGAAAAAAAAAAAACTCGAGGAGCCCATTCCGCATGGACAGACACTTTCTTAGCCCAGACACATGGATTTGATGATCCCTCATGGCAGGCCTCACCCTCCCTGGGGAGGTGATGCAGGGTGGGTTTGGGGGTCAGTGGGGCACATGGGAGGATGGGAAGAAGAGGGAACTGGGGTTAATATGTAAAATGGATTTTCTTTGTAATTTAAATAAAATCTATACAAAGTTAGTTAATTTACTTTTAGCATTTATTTTCGTCTTGTGATATGATTGGAAGTATAGCCGTAACATATGAACTGAAACTCCCCTTATAGTTTTAGGATTTCAGATATTCTGCCAGAATGACATATGAAATGGATTTACAAAGAGAACACAAAGATTTTAGACTCACAAAGATGAGAAAGATAATGAAATATTTTCTTTAAATCTTGCTAAATATTAATGGACTAAATCTTGCTAACTGTGATTCTTATTTGATAACTGCTGTATGATATATTTTACTATGCTAGTGTAACTCTTCTTTTTTTTTAGACAGAAAAGAGAAGATGATGGGAGATGTTATTCTGAATATATGTTTCTCATACTGGTTAATGAATAAAGCACTATTGGCCCAGAGGAAAGCAAAATAGGAGGGACTAGGAGACTAGGAAGAAAGAAAAAGTAGTTTGGAGGAGTCAGCATGGAGAGCCGAAAGAGAGCAAGATATCGTCCTGTTGCGCCCCCCCCCATTAAGATGAGCCACGTGGGAAATACTTAGATTACTAGAAATGGGTTAATCATTAAAAAAGAGCTAGCCGATAAAAATTAGTACCTGGCCAACAGCCTTATATCAAATACAGAATCTCTGTGTATTATTATTGGGGGCTGGCCTGGCAGCGGGAACAGACCAGGTGGCTGGCAGGAAAACATAATCACTACAAATCCTTGTTAAGGCAGGTTTTTCCTCCTCGCTGGCCCCATCCTGCCTGCTGCCAGTCTGGGCCCACAGCCGCACCAGCCCCAAATAACACTCAGAGACTCTGTATTTGATACAATCCTATTGGCCAGTTATCATTATTGTTTATGGGCAAGCTCTGTCTTCATTGGTTATATTTTTCTTTAGTTAGGATTAAAGATAAGTTACATATAGGACTTTTGACTCACAAAGATAGGATAGATGATTTTTTCTTTAAGTCTTACAAAATGTTAGTGGACTAAATATTGTTAACTGTAATTCTTATTTGATAACTGTTGTATGATATATTTTGCTATGTTAAGGTTAAAACCCTTCTTTTTATTTTAGACAGAAAAGAGGAGATGATGGGAGATGTTATTCTGTAAATATGTTTCTTATACTGGTTAATTAATAAAGCGCTGTGGCCAATAGGAAACAAGATAGGTGTGGCTAGGAGAGGAAGTAGTAGGGAGGAGTCAGGATGTAGAGCATAGAGGAAGGAAGATGCCAGCTGCAGCTCCAGGATAAGATGAGCCACGTGGAAATAATTAAATAAGTAGAAATGGGTTAATAATTAAGACAGAGCTAGGCCATAAACAAAAATGATAACTGGCCAACAGGATTGTATCAAATACAGAGTCTCTGAGTGTTATTTGGGGCTCACGTGGCAGCAGGACTGTGGCGGAAGGACCTGAATGCAGGCAGGGTGGAAAACCCTGCCATAACAACTCCTCATTGCTTTGTTAAGTGATTTACTTAAAATTCTAAAACAAGGATCTGTTGTTGCATGTCATTATGGATAACTTTATAAATTGTGTTTTAAATGATTGAACTCTGCTACTTAATGTTGCTTGAAAAGTATACAATGTAACAATTTCACTTGAACTTTCTCAGATGTGGGTAATCTTAGTATATAATATAGGCATTCAAAACATACCATATTGTGGTTTAATAAGGGTCAGGATAAACAAATAGGCAGAATAGATGTTTATTAAGGGAGAAACAACTCACAACACAGACAGATGAACACAGCAGTTAAAACTGGATGCTCCTCTCTCTGTGTCCCGCCAGAAAGAGCATTCTCTGTCTCCTTCTGAGAACAATCCCCACAGGTCACATCCCCCCTGGCTCCACCCCTCAATGGGTGTGGTCAGTGCCACAGAAGCAGACACAGTGAATATCCCACTACAATTCCCCTTTTAGTCTAAAGAAAAGTTTTAAGCTTGATACAAAACTATATTTAAAACAGTGAATAACAAGTGTGCTCTAAGAAAAGGAAAATTGAGAACAAAACCACAAACATACCTAGTCCTAGGGTGAAGGCATAAGGGAGTTTACAATAGAGTTGTCCTAAGCTGAAAAGCTTAAGTCTAGTACCTAATATATCTAACTAGGAAGAGAGAATAATACTTAAGATAGTTTAATCTACAACCTCATCAAGACCTGAGAAGGAAAATAACGATACTAGGGTAGACAGGAAGTGTGGATGGGCAACTTCCAAAAAGTGCAGTGAGGACAGAAACAGCAAGCTACCTGGACAGCCACCCAAGGTCTCACGGCAACGTTGGTACAGCCAGTTTTGACTAAGGCCAGGAGTATTTGACAGACCACAAAAAAAGCAGGGAGGTGGAAAGGCTGTCTTACCCTGACTTGGCAAGGTTCAGCAGTCTTCTATGTTTGTCTCCTGCAAGCATATAGGACCACATGTCCAAATCAGTGGTCAAGGTTGAGGCAGTTCCTTGCCAAAGAGGCCATTAGCCGAAGCGAGGATGAACTCCAGAAGGAGCAACAACAGTGTCCAACATACTTTCAGGAAAGTGCACGGTGCTGTCAGGAGCAACAGTGTCTCATGTTAACAGAGTACTAATATAAAAACATTTAAATGCCATATTCTGCAGGTCTATGAAGTGATTGAAGATTAAGCATCTATGTCTGACTAATCTCATAGGCAAAGGAAACATGGGTGAGGATAATCTGTAATACTCAGGAACTTGGCTAACAAACCTGAATAAACCTTCCTTGAGTAAAGCAAGGATAAATACCTAAACAATATAACTACATATATATATATATATATATATACATATATATATATATCTGTACATGTAAATTCCTAAATAAAGGTAAAGTAAAAATGTCTAAACAAGAGGTAGAGCTCTCTAAGGGCAGCAAGACAAATATACCAAATTGTATCAAATACAAAATGTCTTGAACACAAGCAAAAGTATACATACACAGAATATGGCAAGAATAATGTGCATAAAACATCATAAATGGAAAGATTTCCCACAATATAACAAATATAATATACAATTCTTCCAGGAAGGGAATAAACTTAATTTTACATAGGTTTCCACAAATAATAATATATAACAATGTAAGCTGTAATACTAATGTCTCACTCTTACTAAATAATTCACAAGAAAATAGGCTAATCTACCTATATCCATTCTGAACCATACCTTTCCCAACCATACCCTATTCCTGTCTAAAAGAGATAACCAAGTCTAAGTATCATCTTCCAAACCCAACCCCAAGTAATTAAAACCAACCCTATGAAGATGAATATTATTCCTAAATTCCAAGAGTGGGGAAAGGGGGCGTTGTTATCTTAAGATTACTTCCTGCTAAAATGGGACGATGATTTCTCCATGGGATCCTGTTGCAAAAAAATTTTAAGCAACCAAATTTCTAAACAGAACTGGCTGTAACATATGTCGGTATTCATTGTATGGCTGAAAATGCTTGACTGGAATTCTACTTGAAACTCTGGCCAGGTTGTAATAAGAAGGTGCACCAATACAGCTAGCTAGTCATGAGTTGTCTCAAGAAAAGCAGTCTCAAACCGGTTTAGGGTGAAGTTTGTAGTCCACATGCATCAGGTTGAGTCAAGTGGAAATGTCCAATAAGGGCCCTATCTCCTTTCCAGAGTGTTCAAAAATTGCTGTTGAGAACTGCTATAGTCCTTGTGGAAAACTTAAATATCAATATAAAGGTAAAGTTTTTAATTTTTATGGTATGCATTAAGGAAAGGCAACAATAAGCATTAACATGTAAATGAGAAAATTAGGATTTCAGAGAGAAAATTGAGAATAAGTGAATGAGTCCTTAGATTTTGTTTTCTTCTGCCTTACACCAATTGGCTTCTTGATATAAGGCAGAAACTGTGAATTTAATCTTAACAACATGCTTGAATTTAGAGAAGGAAAGCCAAATCCAACTCCCAAGCCAGCATTGTTTTACATGAATCAGGACTACAGAAATATTAGATAGTAAAGAAAAATAGATTTCAGTATAGAAACAGTTTACTAGACTTAAATATTTTTTACCATAAATCAGATTCCTCTTCATTAAGTGATTCTTTCTGGAGAGCTGTCTTCTCTTCTGTAGGTACCTACCTGTTTAGTGTCTTTTGGTTGTTTGAAGATATTGTTCTGTTCTTGTTCCTGTAAGGACAAGAACAGAACACTTCCCCTACCTTTGAGAAGTCTCCGCACATCTCATGGGACCTTATTTATTGGATGACTTGTCATTTCTCTTCCTTAAGATGTTACTCTTGTTCAACCTGGATCTTGATTAACTTAGATGGTATCCATAGCTTTTCTTCTCCTGTAGATACAAATGCAAAACCCCTACCCCAATGTAACACATATCCTGGTTTCCATTCTGAGGTCAATACATCCTTGAAGTACACCGGCTGATGTAGTTCAGAAGTTTTTTCTATTGTCCAGTGTCTTTCTGCAGCTGTTTTTTCCTTTTTCATCAGCATTGAGAAAGTTTAATGTTAATAAAGCATTATGTAATCTGTGTTTGGGTGTCGTGGTTCCTCCTGCCTGTTTATGGAGCATTTCCTTTAAAGTGCGATTAGATCTCTCAACTACTGCTTGTCCTGTAGGATTGTGTGGTATACCAGTTATGTGTTTTATGTTATAATACTCAAAAAATGGTTTCAATATGCTGGAAATATATGCCAGAGCATTGTCAGTTTTTATTTGTGCAGGTATGACCATAATGGCCATTACCTCTAAAAGGTGTGTAATAACAGAATCAGCCTGTTCAGAGCTCAGAGCAGTAGCACATTGAAACCCAAAAATGTATCTATAGTGTGATGTACGTATTTTAATTTTCCAAATTCTGCAATATGAAACACATCCATTTGCCATATTTCATTTCTATTTATACCTTTAGGGTTACTGCCTGGTGGTAAAGGAGTTTGGTTATAGAATGAGCAAGTAGGACATTTCCTTACTATTTCCTTGGCTTGCTGCCAAGTGATAGCAAAATCCTTTTCAATCCTTTGCTGTTCACATGGTGTTTCTTATGAAACTCTGAAGCTTCTAGCACACTTCGATCGATAACTGATCAATTTCATCATTGCCTTGTAATAGAGGACCTGGCAGACACTTATGGGATCTTGATGTGTGTTATATGTATAGGATGAATCCTCTTTCTGATAGTATCTTGTAACTGTATAAACAATGAAGTTAATTCAGTATCCTCAGGAATAAATTCTGCAGTCTCGATGTGTAAGACTACTCTCTCTGCATATTGAGAGTCAGTAACTATATTGAGGGGTTCTGTCAAATTCATAAGTACCATGAGAATTGCATGCAATTCTGCCTTTTGTACAGAATTGTAAGAGCTTTGAAATACTTTGCTTATTTCTCCTGATTTATATCCTGCTTTACCAGATTTGTTTGCATCAGTGTAGAATGTAGGAACTCCAGAGATAGGTGTTTGTCTTACAATGCGTGGAAGGATCCAAATCGTCTTCTTTATGAATTTGAATCTTTCAGTTTTGGGATAGTTGTTGCTAATTATTCCCAAAAATTACTGCATGATCTCTGCCAATATTCATTTTCTTTTCATAAGGAGGAAATTTCCTCATTAGTTAAAGGTACTATAATCTCTGCTGGATCCCTTCCTGTTAATTGATGAAGTCTTAATTTACCTTTTAAAATCAAGTCAGAGATCTTTTCCATATATGTTTTTAGTATTTTATTCTGTTTATGTGTTAAGAATATCCATTCTAATATGATGTCTTCTCTCTGTATCAAAATGTCTGAAGGATATTCTCTAGATGGTAATATAACCAGAATACAGTCTAATTTTGGATCCACACGGTCCACATGTGCTTCTAATATCCTCTTTTCTACCCATTCTAATTCCTTTTCCGCTTCAACTGATAGTATTCAGGGACTATTCAAATCCTTTTAGGAACATTTTCAAGTTTTTCAAATCATGCCCTTCAACTCCAATAATGGTTTGCAGTTGAGAAATCTCTCCTAGTAATTTTTGAAGATCATTAAGAGTCTGGTAGTGATCTCTGCTGATCTGTACTTTTTGTTGTCTAATTTTCTATAGACCTATTTTATATCCTAAGTAGTTGATAGACACTCCTTTTTGTATTTTTTTTAGGTGCAATTTGTAAACCCAGTGAGGTAAAACTTCCTTCAGTTTCTCAAACATTTTTTCTACTATGTCTCCTTTAGAGTCAGCTAACAATATATCATCCATGTAATGATAGATTATGGATTGTGAAAACTGTTTACGAATTATTTCCAGTGGTTTTTGTACAAAATATTGGCACAGGGTTGGGCTATTTTGCATTCCCTGTGGCAAAACCTTCCATTCATATCTCTTCACTGGTTGAGAATTATTGTAATTAGGTACCATGAAGGCAATTTCTCTTTATCTTGTTCTTGTAAAGGTATAGTGAAGAAGCAATCCTTTAAATCAATAACTATAATAGGCCATTCTTTAGGTATCAAAAAAGGCAACGGCATTCCAGGCTGTGAAGAGCCCATTGGCTGGATAACTTTATTAATGGCTCTCAGGTCTGTAAGCATTCTCCATTTACCAGATTTCTTTTTGATAACAAATACAGGAAAATTCCAAGGGCTGGTTGATTCCTCGATAAGCCCAGCATTTAGCTGTTCCTGAACCAGGTTTTCTAAAGCTTCTAACTTCTCAGAAGTCATAGGCCATTGTCCTACCCAGACAGGTTCTTCTGTTAACCATTTTAAGGGTAGGGCTTTTGGTTCCTCTGTTTGTTCAGCACTTGCTTTCTGTCTTTGTACAGACTGGATATTTGGTGTCTGTCTTGTATAGTACTTTATAGCATTTTTTCCACAATCATGAGGTTGTTTATGGTTCCTATCTAATACTGGAGGAATGCTAATCTGTGTATTCCTTGCTGTAATATTTCACGACCCCATAAATTTATCACTACATCAGCCACATATGGTCTTACCTTCCTCGCTGTCCTTCTGCTCCTACACATTCAATCCATCTCGTGCTTTGTTTTACCCACACAGGGTTCCAATCCCTAAGAATTGAACATTATCCTCTCGCAGGGGCCAATTTTGAGGCCAGGATTTATTAGTTATGATAGTTATGTCTGCCCCTGTATTCAGTAGGCCTTCAAACAGTCTGTTATTCATTTTACCTATCAATCTAGGCCTTTGACTGTTTATAGAGGTTTGCCAAAATATACGTTTTTTATTTCCTTCTGTTATGTCTGATTCAACTTCTGTCACTAGTTAGTCATCCAGAGCGGTATGAGTTTTTACAATAGGCCATGGATTTTCTAATTGTCCTGTGGGAGATTGTCCTCCACTGTGACTGGGAATGTTCCGACCACCTTTGACATGGGGGCCTTCAAGAGGGCCCCCAAGGAGTTTCCCGGTGGTAAAGGGTTTCCTTGCTTGTCTCTAGTCAATCTACACTCATTTGTCCAGTGTCTGCCTTTGCCACACCTTCTCCATAACCCAGGAGGCTGAGGCCTTCTGTTCGATTCATTCTTGGGAGTATTATTTCTAGAGATGCTTTGCCTACAATTTCTTTTTAGATATCCTATCTTACCACAGTTTTAACATCTGACATGTTGATATCTATTTAAACCTTTGGAGATGGCTTCTCCAATCCAAGCTTCTATGTCACCATAGTTACATTTTCTGTTTTCTTAATGACTTCTCAAACCTTTAGATATAGCTTCTCCTACCCATGCTTCAGTGTTATTGCTATTATACTCAATATTGGCTGTATATAGGACCCATTCATCCAAAGGTGCTGATTGAATTTTTAAAGGCCAAAGCACTTGTTTGCATTGAAGATTTGTATTCTCATAGGTTAACGATTCTATGAGTATTTGCCTAGAATCTATGTCAGCTACCTCTAATTGTACTGCTCTAGACAATCTTTCTAGAAACACACTGATGCATTCTCTTGGTCCTTGCCTTATTTTGGTGTAAGATTCTATCCTCTCCCCTAGGTCATGAATCTTATCCCAAGCATTCAGAGCTGCCGTACTGCATAGAGACAAGATATGTTCATCATAGGCAGCTTGGGTTTCTGGGTCAGTATAAATACCCTCACCAAGAATTTTATTTTTGGGAGCTTCATAACCTTTCTTTAAGCCCTGAAGTTCAAGAGCCTTTGCTTCCTCTCTCCATAAAGCCCTCCATTCTATTTGAGAGGGGTTTTCAAGGACAGCTGATATTAATGGATCCCAATCCTTAGGGGTTACCTTGTTATTCCTTGCCCATGATTCTATTAAATGCTTCACATATGGTGAGTGCATGCCATAAGAGACTACTACTTCCTTTATACTTTTTAAATCTTTCATACATATTGGTTCCCACTGATAAGCAACAGTGTTTTTTCATTGCTGATTTTTCATTAATAGATTCAGGGAAAGCTCCCCTGACCCTAAATGGTGTAGAATATTTTAAGTTTTTTTCATGCCCTGTTACCTGGAGCTCTTCTTCTGATGTATCAGATTGAAGGTCTTCTAAAGCCAGAAGTCTATTAATCATTGCTTCTTTGAGTGTCTGAACTTCTTGAAGCATATCCCTTTCTAGAGCCTTCATTGCATTGGTAAGTTTCTTACTTTCTCCAACTAAAAATGATTCCATGTTTTTCATATTCTCATCCTTAGATATTATCTGAATGGCATGTAAACTGCTTTCTAGAAACAATGTTCTATATGCTAGCTTGCCATTATCCTCAGACATGGAAGAGATTCAATCTACTATCCTTTCCATCTACTATTCATCTATATATTTCCAGTTATTTTAACCTTATTAGTAGCTTCATCCAACCATTAACAGCTAGTGTGTTAATGCACTGCATTGTTTCTGTTTTAGTTGTTGAGGCAACATCAGACATGGAACAAATTTTGTTTTCTATTTGGTTATTTTTATGTTCCCTGTTCTGTATTCTACCTGTCAGCTCTCTGTTGCCATCTTCAATATCCTGAACCTTTTTTCCTAAACATTCTATGTTTTGCGTTCTGTCATTTTCAATGTTTTGAATCCTTGTTATTAAGTCTCCTATGGTTTGTACAAGTTCCTTATTTTTTGCGCTAATCTCAAACCATTTCTTTAAGAATATCATATTAATGATAAAACCCATTACTATTACGAAAAAGGTGTATATCATTAATATGATATTCTTAAAGAAAATATATTCCTTTTATATATGAAGTAAAAAAAATTCCTCCTAAAGTCCTGCATTACAAAATTATCTGGCATAGCTATGGAACAATTGATCTCAGATATTATATCAGCTTAAGTTGCAAAAGATGTTACAATCACCTTAGGTGTAATTCTGCTGTCCTGGAGCTTTGATGCTTTTAGTTGTAGATTTCAACTTGCTGTAGTTACACTCGGAGGTGTAGCAGTAAAAAGCATCTGGCAGCAGAGGGCCCTTCCAATTCCGGTTCTACCCAGAATTGTACCACCAAAGAGTGTTTGCCAAACAGTTTCTGGCAGGAGAGGATCCTTTTGATCCCGGTCCCTGTAGAATAGCTTTTAACAAACTAAGGCAAGCAAAATTTTGTTAAACAAAGGAGTGAAACGAGCCTTGTACAATTGTTGAGACCACGGGGATAACAGGAGCCGCAAGCAACTGCAGCATGTATATTTTCTGCCAGTCCACAGGCTGCAGCTGCTGCTGCTGCATGAGCCCACAAGCACACAAACAGAGCAGGCAGAATCCGGGCCTAGTGCTGCAACACAAAAGGCAGGACTAATGCCTCAGGGCTCTGTGCAAATGCAATCTGAGGGAATGAGCAGAAGATGAGCAGTAGTCTCAGGGCCAAGATGGAGATAAAAGGAGTTCTAGGGCAGGGTATATCCTGCCCTTTCAAGGAAGGTGGGGGAAGGGTTGCTGAGGCTGATGCGCCTGGGAAAAACCCAGGTGCCATGAAAATCCTGATCCCATTTCTGACACCAGATACTGCGGTTTAATAAGGGTCAGGATAAACAAATAGGCCGAATAGATGTTTATTAAGGGAGAAACAACTCACAACAGACAGATGAACACAGCAGTTAAAACTGGATGCTCCTCTCTCGGTGTCCCACCAGAAAAAGCATTTTCGGCCTCCTTCTGAGAACAAGCCTCACAGGTCACTTCTGCCCCTGGCTCCACCCCTCAATGGGTGTGGTCAGTGCCACAGAAGCAGACACAATGAATATCCCACTACAATACCAGGACATTATTATCTTCCATATGTAAGAAACATGACCTATAATAGTATAGAAATATGAACTTGAGACTTTCAAATGTAACTAGTATAATACATTTTGAAATTTATTGTTATGGAATTTGAAAAATTGCCAACCCAGAAATAATTTTTTAAAGTACAAAAATATTATAATCAGAATGCTAATGTTTTCACATATCTATTTTCCTATGATTCTTCTGAAATTGGATGAATGTATGTACACATTTAACATAACATAACATATAAATGAATATATGATGTGTGTGTGTATGTCTGTGAAATTAAACTGTTCAGAGAATATTTCTTTTGGAAAAACACATTACAGTTCATATTTAATGGACAATAGTAATAAAATATGCTTCTTTTTCCAAGTTTTAGAAAAGCAAGTTATTCCTTATGATGAGCTATATTTGGAGACTTTACAAATATTATTGACTTTCAAAGAAATATGTTACCACTTATTATTAGATTCACAAATACATATAAATATAACTCAGTCCTAACCCCCTGGTAGATTATAGAATATGAATGTTCTGGTTTATTTCAAAGAAATTAATGTAGTACTTAGAAATATAATTCTTCCTCTAATAAACAGGATCATAGCCAAAATTCTTTCAAAAGACAGAATTACAGTTTCCTGTTCGTTATTCACTGAGTTATTGTACTTTAAAGCATGCTACTATGCTGTGTGTATAACACAATCCCATTAACTAGGTGCAGATATAAAATCAACATATTAAGTGTGAACTACTCAAACCATTTGGAAAGGGTTTAGCTACTTGTGAATGATAAGCTGGCTTTACACAATAGCCAAACCATGAAGAGTGATAAAAATCGAAATAAAAATAAACATAAAAACCTTCAGAATACATTTTAAAAGAAACTTAGATCTTTCTTCCTTTTCTGGTTTTGTTAATCACTATGTACACATACACTAAGAGCGTTTGTATATTTTTCATTTAATATTTGACTATTTCACACCTTGCTACAAAATTTAGCCATGAAGATCAATTGCTATAAACAATGTTCAGGATGCTTCAGATTTTATTGTTTTAACAATACTAAATTCTTAACATTTCCTTCTACCATAGTCAGTATGTAATCATTTATTATGTGTCCTGATTGATACTAAACATGTAATAAAATTCTTTCACAATTGTCAACAGTATTACCAGAGATTATGCTTTAAAGTTTTAGTTATCCTTAACATTTTATTTCTACACTAGTATTGTCTTCTTCATTATTTTCTTTTCGGTTTTGCTTCATTTCTTTTGTCTTCTTTTTTCTCACTCTTTCTACTTTTTTCCCCACCGTGAGCTTATAAGGCAATAGTGTTTTTTCTCCACATCCTTAGGGTTGGCTTCTAAACCACCTTCAATTTTTAAAATTATGATTACAACTTTCATGTATTATATTGAGATTTATAGTTTTCAGGCAAGCAGGGATAAATGAAAAAAATGTTAAATATTAGTATAAATCTTCAGTGTATCCAATGATGCCCAGAGGCTCAGGCATTGTCAATCTTCCAAAAAGAAAACAAAGGAATAGACAAAACAAGGAGATGACTGGGAGATGTTACCTCCAGGATTCACTTTTCCAATAAAGCAGAAATTGCATTTTCCTATTTACCAACATTGTAACACAACAAAAAAGATAAATATGAAACTCAAAGGAAAGTATGTAAGTGCCCTGTGCATTCAAGTATGCACAATGCAATTCAATCCTTTGTTTCTTTGCTTTTAATATCAACTGCATGCTGTTCTTTTATGTAATTTCTCTACAGGCTTCTTACTCATGGCAAAATCACCTAGAAATTAGAAAGCTCATGAAAGTCAATCCTGAAGAGTTACTTAAGACATAAAGTTTCCATTCTTGTAAATATTACATGTTGAAAGTTCCTACAATAAATACCTATGAATTGTTACCATGGTTTTGTAAGGTGCAAAGACAAAGCTAAAATCATGTAGTTATATTTGATAAACATGTTTAATGATATACAAGTGTGAGTGTGAGTGTGTGTGTGTGTGTGTGTGTGTGCACTTAAGTTGTAATCACTTTTCTTCACAGTGGTGGCATTCTATAGGCAAATTGTACATTCTTCTAACCAAATGAATTGTAATTTTAAAACATTGTTTTAGATAATACATCATTTTACAAAAAAATGCTTTTACTGCTCAATGTATAATCAGCTTACTTGAAAGATGTGGAAACTGGGCTGAGTAGCCCTATGGTTATAAATATAACTGCCTAATTTCACAAGGTTATGCATGATACAGCTTATGACTAAAGAGTCACAAACTTTATTGCAAAGGTTAAATTATCTTTATCTGTGGACCTTACTTTCATTTACTCATGGATATTCCTGTACTTACCATTTAAAGTTAATATATGTTCCTCATTTTGACTTTTAAAAGGAAATCCTCCAACTATATGGAAGAAACTTAAAAATCTACTGTTAACAGGGCTGTGCTCCCCTATAAAATTTTGTATGAAGTCATCAGTATTTGTTAAATTTTTATATGTACCCTATTCAATTTTACCATTAAACACACCCAAGTAAATATGGGTACATAACATATGCCTGAACATACATATGTGCCTGCACACACATACACACACACAAACACACACACACACACACACACACACACACACACACACCAAACAATGCACATTATATGCATAAAAAACATAAAAGTACAAACACTTAAAAATTGGCACTCTTTTGTCATAATTAAACTTGAACCTCCAAAAGAGACTCATTCTTTTTTTCTTTGCCTAAAATTTGGATTATCTCATTCTTGATACCTTCAGTTACTCTGTGTATAATACAAATAAATAAATAAATAAATAAATAAATAAATAAATAAATAAATAAATAAATAAATAGTTATGAACCTGAACAGAGGATTTTCAAAAGGAAATATGGCTTTAAAAACCTCACAAAAGTTGTGGAGAAAGAGGAACACTCCTTCACTGCTGGTGGGAATGCAAACTCGTACACCCATTTTGGAGATCAGTATGGTAGTTCTTCAGGAAAATGGGAATTAGTTTACCACAGGACCCAGCAATTCTGCTCTTAGGTATATACCCAAATGACCCACATTCATGCAAAAAGACATGTGCTCAATTATGTTCATAGCAGCATTATTTGTAAAAGCAAGAACCTGGAAGCAACCTAGATGCCCCTCAACTGATGAATGGGTAAGGAAGATGTGGCACATCTACACAATGGAATACTACTCTGCAGAAAAAAATAACTGAATCTTGAAATTTGCATGCAAGTGGATGGAACTTGAAGAAACCATCCTGAATGAGGACCCTTTCACAAAAAGAGGAGCAGGGTATGTACTACCTCATATATACAGATTTTAGACTAGAGCAAAGGATCACCAGCCTATAATTCACACCACTGACGAACTGGGATACAAAGTGTATTCTAAGAGAATCATACATGGCCCCGCACTACAGGGGGAAGGGACAAGTTCCTCGAGAACATGGGAAATGTGGGGGCAGTGAATGGAGAGAGAACTAGGAGAAAGAGAAAGGAAAAAGAGGAAAGCTCATGTGACTAGGTAGATTGAGTCAGGGTAGGAACTGAAGAAAAAAAAGGGAGAGATAGAGAGACAGAGAGAGAGAGCAAGAGAGAGAGAGAGAGAGAGAGAGAGAGAGAGAGAGAGAGAGCAAGAGAGAGAAAGAGAGACAGAGAGGGAATCATAAAAGAGGGAGGCATTATTGGTTTGAAGAGAAAACTAAACCTAAAGAAAAGTCTAGAGACCTACAAGTCTGACTCCAAGTAACAATTCCAGCAACTGTGGAAAAGCTACCATAAATGCCTTTCCCTGATAGTGAGATCATCAACTAAATTTTCCACATGGAGCCCTACTCTAGTACCTGTTGGAAACAGAAGCATATACCCATAACCAAACACTGAGTCAAACTAGAATCCAGATGCAGAGAGAGGGGACAGGACCAGATTGCAGAAACACACAAAGACAGCTGATCTCAAAAAGGAGGAGCTAATGTCCCCCTCAGACAGATAGCTGGGAATCCAGCATGGGACTGACTCAGACCCCCTGAATATGGGTCTCAGCTCGAAGTATTGAGCAGTCTGGGGGACCTCAGAGAGTAGAAACAAGATCTATTCCTGGTGCACAAAAGGACCTTGAGGACACATTCCCCATGGAGACAGGAGAGAAGTCCTATTCCCTACTTCAAATGGCTTGACAGATTTACATGACCCAACCTTGATAGCATAGCCCTACATGTGGAGTGGGGGTGGGGGGAATGTTCGCAGAGGGTGTCTAGGGTGCATGTCACCCTCTCTTACCCTCTTTCCCCTGTGATAGGAGGGAGGGATGGAGGGGGGAAGGAAAATGAACCTGGGATCGACATGTAAAATTTGTAAATTATATTATTAATAAACAAAACCAAAATAAAACCTCACAAACCTAAATATCCCTTTCACTCAAGGCATTTCAAATTAAAATTACTTGAGTATTCATTTTACACCAGCCTGAAGGTGGGTTTAAAGGAGTTCACAAGACCCAGGTAAATGATTAACAAGTGTTTATGAGGGAAACACTTATACAATGGGTGAGATGCAATCTCTGCCCTTCTAGGTCTTTGACAACAACCCATCTCCAATTACAGCCCAAAAGAGTGACCTAATCCCTTCTCTTTTTGTCTATCACCTGAACCCATGTCCCTAGGATGCAGCCATCACAGCAAGTCCACTGACAAAACAAAATTCCACTACACTAGTTGGCATGGTAAATAACAACAGGACAATGGTCAATTAATACTGATGTGAATGGTGAGCTTGCATTCCCTGTTGGAGGAATAGTAACCCGTGAAATATCTGTATAAATTATGGAGGAAAACCTTTAAATACATAGAAATACATTTATCATATGACCCAACAAATGTAATTTAAACAAATGGATATATGTGGCACATACTTTTAACACAGCGTTTAGGAGGAATAGTAAGGTGTATCTCTGAGTTTAAAGTCAACCTAGACTACAGAGCTAATAGAATTAATACCAGGATGGCAAAGCCTATGCATATTAATGCAGGCATAGTAATTTCTATATTTATATACATACATAAATATATGCATAATAATACACATATATACATATTCCCCAAAATACCTGTTTACATGATGATAAATATCCATAATGCTTACAAGATGATTCTTAAAATGTATATGCATATTCCTTATACAAAGTTGCAAGTAGGACTGATGTTAGGTGTGATAGTACTTTCACTTCAAAGAAAAACTACTTTTTTCTTCTGATAAGAAGAAAGTATTGTTTCAATTAATGCATATTATTTGTTTAGAATTATACTATTCTTTTCCTAGACACTACTTTAAACATATTAATAATGCTCAATTTTAGACTTTGAATCACACGAATGATGATATGGTTTCCAGTTTCATTGATGACATTAATTGTTTACTTGTATTAAATAATTCAGTTATAATAACAGGGAAGTAACCTGAACCTAGCTGACTGACCACCCAGTGCACTCTATATATAGTGTGCCAACACACATGAAACATACAGTCTTCCTATTTTTTCAAAGGAAAATATAACTATTGAAACAACAACAACCACAAAATAGCAAACCAAACAAACAAAATATCCTTCAAACTTCCCTAACGTGTATACTTATTGTGGAGAAGGTTAAAGAGTTTCTGAAAAATACATTAGAGGCTAAATAGAAGAGTGCTGAAGATGAAATCGCCTAAGGAAATCTAGAATAAAAAGGTCAGTTGATTTAACCTGGTGTGCAGACTATATAGCTTTCTGAGGTTGAGAACAACCTCCAAAGAAACCCACAAATACTTTCATATAATTCTGACCCATAGCGGAAATTTCCTTTGTAACATCAGGGGACTTGTTTGATTCCAGCTCTAATATTTTGCTCTAGCTAATACTATTGGAATAATTTTATTTGTATTACATTTACATTTTCAAGTATAAGGAAATGCTCCAATTATAAAATAGTGTCATAATCCATACAGTGCTGAAAATAAGATATTTTAAGGAAAAATTGGGTAATAAATATTCACAAAGCCATGAATCCTTTCTAGTAGTGGATGAAGGTTTAAAAAAAAAGACATTAATACAGTTTTATTTTTCAATGCATAGAATTTTTCGTCAGTAATCTTTACATCATTGTAAGAAATATTCATTTACTTTAATAAGGATAATAAAAAGAAATTAGTCCTATAGGTTAATAAAATTAATAAAATACTAACATTCTTGCAATGATAATTATTTCAGTGACAGTTTGAGAGTGAATTTATCAATTAAAACTAAATACTCAATTCAAAAATAACAAGATATTATTTTGAATCAAATATGCTTGAACAGGTCCAGCATACTCTTTCATCTTCAGGATGTAAATTCTCAATGCGTTCATCCAACCATCAAGTCCTACTTGCTACCATCCTCCTCCCAAATAAGACTTCTTTTTCTCTGGATTTACAAACTCAAATAAATTTTTCCATAAGTTGCCTTATTCATCATGTTTTATTATTGAAATAATAACATACATATTACTTAAAATTTTTCCCAAAAATGGCTTCTCTCCCTGATAATATGACCATGCTGATTTTTATGAAAATGTGGAAGACTTGGACTTTGAAGAGGAAAAGTAGTTAGATGTTCCAAGAAAGGCTTAATGGCCTTCTGTTATGATTATTTTGAAAGAGGGTAATGAAGAAGCACCTTCTATGTTTTGGATTTTGTTTTTTTTTTTTTTTTTTTTTTGATTTTGTAGTATTCCACACTACACCCTCATTCCTCCCTTGTGGAATAGTAATGTATATTCTGTGCCATTATGTTGGAAGTATATAAATTCTTTTCTAATTTATGTGGCAGTTACACTTACGATAATGCCTGTGTCACAGAATATTTGGACTTTGCACTTTTATACAGTGTTGAGAGTGTAGAAGAATGTGATTTGTATTATGATATGTCTAAGTCTATGGGGACAGTGAATAAGACGCAGTGGTTTGAATGACAACGTTTTTCATTAGTCTTATGTACTTGAATATATGGTCGGTCTGCTGTAGGTGGGAATGTTTGGGAAGGACTAAAAAGTATGACCCTGTGGGAGAATATTATCTGTAAAAGCAGGATTTAAGAGCTTAAAGCCATTTCTAGTTCACTCTTTCTGCTTTGGGTTTATAATTTAATTTTCACATAAATAAAGTAGGAGGTGGTTTAAATCATGCAATATCTATATGGTGTACTTAAATACAGGAATCATGAAATATAATTCAGAAATAGTAAAAACAATTAAAGAATCATTACATTTTATCACTAATTCTGTTTTATAAAAATTGAATACTTGAATTTGTAATGTATTATTTAGTAAACCAAGGAATGAGTAGATTCAATTCATGTGAAATTTATGATATTAATTTAAATGTATTCCAACTTGTTGGTTCTGGAATGATTTATCATTGTTCATTTATGTAAAGCATCATTCTTGGCATCTGTAGTCTTCTCTTTCTATTGTTAGTAGCTTAAATAAAGAAAGAAATATTAGTAAGTGTTTAATCATTAGGAGCTCAAATTTTCTTCAGCCTCTATCTCTATCTCTGTTGATTGGAGTATGCAAAAAATGAAGAATTATTCTTTCAGTTGAGTTTTCATATTTATATGAAACTTTTAAATAATAATCAGAGAAATCCTCACTTGTACAACCTAATTTTATTCTATTAAAGGGAATAATATATTTGAAATTTATAGAAATTAATTGATGTGAATTTAGCAAATATTTTATAATGCAAGTTGTCCTGTGTCTTTTGTTAATTTTTTTCTGTTCATGTAGTATTAGTAAACCTTATCCAATACTAAATTTAATATGTACACTTATGATACATAATGAAAAAGTTATGCCAGTAACCTTTTAATATGTTATTTCACATGATATAGGCTGCAGATAGAAATACGATTACCATCAATTGCCTTCAAAATAGGTAAAAATAGCCTGGATTCAATTCAGGAAATTGAAATAATCATAGAGCTCTTAAATATGGAAGTAAAAGAGTAAATTAGGTCAATGTAATGAGAAAAGTTGACCTGATGTCATCTAGTTTGGAAATAACTGAATTTGCTAATGAACTAAACAATATGAGCCACTTCATAAAATTAAAAAAGGTTATGGAAATGGCTTAACCGTTACAGCCTCTGGTAAGAAATGAAGGCTTCCTGACCTCAGAGACATACTTTGTACTTCTGGATATTAGAATGTAATATAACGAATTTCTGTTGTTTTAAGTTACTAAATTTGTGGCATTTTTCAAGAATTATAGAAAACTAATATTATTCTCTAAGTTATATCTAGAAATCTTAACTAACTTAACTTCAAGTTTTGACTATCATAGGTAATTATCTATAATATGTACTAAATTATACATTACATTTCTAACTGAGCTATATAAAAACAATACATAAACAAGAGGAGAAATATACATCTCAAAAAATTGACCTTAAAGTGTATAAATAAATGAAAATCCATTCCAAAACAAAGCATTCATACCTATACCATAATTCCCTTTTTACCTTTAAAACTATTGTTTGTGGTCATTAACCATTTATAATCAAGCCCACTTAAATGAAAACAAACATTTATAAACAATATTTGGGCTGCATTTTTCCATTGACATTGCTTCAGGGGGTCTTGCTTGATCAAACCACGTTAGTCTAGAAGGAATCCAGATCTTTTCATTTTCTGTAGAAACAAAATTAGAAATCCTTTTCCCCAGTAACTTGTCCTTGGACATAAATTTTGAAGTCAAAGCATTTATAATGTATATAAATTGAATTAATCCAGCAGCATTACTTTTATCAGTTGTTGTTATTTCCTTAGCAGTCAAATAATTTAAAGATAACAGAACTGTGTATAGTATCCAAAGTTTCTGTGTGCTTTCCATCTTTATGTGGCTTTTTTATTACTCTACTTCTTTTACTTCTATTTTTACATATTTTGAGACACGGTTTCTCTGTGTAACTTTTATCTGTCCTGGAATTTACTGTGCATACCAGGTTCACTTTGAAATAATAGAAATCTGCTTGCTTGCATCTGTCTCCCAAGTGTGAGTGCTGAGATTATAGGCATGTACCATCACACCCAGTTACTCTATTTCTTTCCTTCTTTCTTTCTTTTTTTCCTTTGCTTTTTTTTTTTTGTCTCCCAAGCCAACGTATATCTTAAAACACACTGTAAACCTTCATTGCAGCCCTTGTACACACCAATGAATTGTTAGCAGAGCTCTTTAAAAACAATGCGGTTTTTGCTGCTTAGCTAATTTTGGAAACCTCCATTAAAGGATCCATGCAAATCTTTACTTGTCTCTCACAAAACAGAGTCCAACCCAGAAAAATGCTGCTACCAAGAAGTTTATTTGTCTCTGTTCTGTTGTTTTTAAAATCCCTTTTTAAGCTTTTATCAAGTTTTAAGTTAAAGTTCTCAGTTCCACTTCTGACCCCATTTGTTACAAGTAGGTTTTTCCCACAACCAGTCTGCCACCACACCAGCCCCCAATAATACATGCTGAGACTCTGTATTTGATACAACTCTGTATTTGATACAATGTTGTTGGCCAGTTACTGTCATTGTTTATAGGCTAGTTCTGTCTTAATGATTCACCCATTTCTACTATTCTAAGTATTTCTGCTTGGCTCATCTTACCAGCTAGAGCAGCTGGCGTGCCGCCAAGCTCTCCATGTTGTCTCCTCCTCAATACTTCCTCTTTCCTTCTTGTCTCCTAGTCCCGCCTATCTTGCTTTCCCATTGGCCAACAGTACTTTATGCATTAACATAATACAAGAAACATATTGACAGAATAACATCTCCCATCATTCCTGTTTAGGTATTGTGTTTATATAACTCATTTAAAAGTGTAATGTATAATTTAGTACAAATTTTAGATAGTTACCTATAATAGTCAAAACTTTAGTTAGGTTATGCCTATACAAGTCAAAACTTGTTGCTAAGTTAGTTAGGATTTCTAGATATACAGAGATATATTTGAGAAGGATAAATATTCTTCAAACCATTCAAAGACGTACACAATATGGCATTTAAAATTGTTTAGGGTTTTCCTTAACGATGAGGCACAACTGTTCCTGGCAACACCACCTTCGTCAGAAAGGAGGTTGGACATCAAACAAACTTGTTATGGAGTTTACTTCCAATATGTCAAAACTATCCATTCGGGCAAGATATTGCTCTAGTCTGGAGTATTTGGCTTTATGCTGTATAAACTGGACATGCAGGACCAACATAAAAATTACTGCTGATACAAGGTAGACATTGCTACTGGATTCCTGCTTCATGGAGATGTCTACCAGACAGGCTGGAGGACAAAGAGAAAAATGACTGAAAAACTGCCAATACAGGTGGACAATTTAAACTTCCCTGCTTTGTTGAGGAGTCTGCCAGACACACTAAGGCCTATAGGCTGAAGATGAAACATTACAGAAGAACTTTGGGTGACTGACCAGGCAGTGAGTTGTCTCTGTCATTTCTAGAGTTTATATATTATTCTTCCGTGGTCTTTGATGAAGTTTAAGACAAATAGTTATGGTTATAGTTTTCCTTAGTTAGGATTAAAAATTAGTTACATATAGGACTTTAGACTCACAAAGATAGGATAGATGATGAAATATTTTCTTTAATCTTACTGAATTTTAATGGACTAAATGTTGTTAACTGTGGTTCTTATTTGATAACTGTTTTGTTATATATTTTAGTATGCTAAGGTTAAAACCTTTCTTTTTATTTAGACAGAAAAGAGGATATGATGGGATATGTCATTCTTTAATATGTTTCTCATATTGGTTAATGAATAAAGCACTGTTGGCCTATATGAAAGTAAGATAGGCGGGACTAGGAGACAACTAGAAGAGAGGAAGTAGAAGGGAGGAGATTCAAGATGTAGAGTCGTGGGAGAACAGATGTCTGGGCCCTCTCTCTGGTAAGTTGAGACCACATGAAATACTTAGATTAATAGAAATGGTTAATATTTACGACAGAGCTAGCAAATAGAAATGCTAGTATCAGGCTTACAGCTTTATATCTAATAACAGCTTTATATCTACTGGCTCTGTGTGTTATTTGGGGCTGGTGCAACTGTGGCAACAGACAGGCAGGAAAAATCTACTCATAACACAGGGTTCTTCTATGTGGGCTGGGATGTCCTGGAAATTATTAAGTAAAACAGATTGTACCTCAGTTTACAGTGGTCTGTCTGCCTCAGCTCTGTGTGACATCACATCCTGCTTAAATTTTATGTGAATGAAAGTGTTAGTTTTATTAAATATCATTGAAAGCTGTTTCAGTCTGATCTAAACAGTCCAATTTTTTCTTAGTATATAACAAATAACATTTTGTCTAGCTCATCAAGCCTTCTTAATATTAGCTATAATAGGATTTGAATGTAGTCTATATACATTTTCTTTTTTAGATATTTTACTTTTAATTTTTAATAATAACATGATAACATTATGTTTTTATTCTATTTCCTCCTTCCAAACCTTTCCATATGAGCCTCTGTTTCATTAATTTTTACATATACCTATGTATATACATCTATACCTCCCTAGATACATAAATAAAACCTGCAAGGCTTCTGGCTTCTGTAAAGTTGTTTAGGAATGTTACTGGATTGCTCAGCAATTACAATATTTTTGTTTTTTTTTCTGATTTTCAAAATGTTTTCCATGTGATAAATGTGAACTAAAATTTGCTTATTAAATAAAAATGGTTTGTATTTATATTAAGATAACTGTTGTGGCTGCATCTTATGTTCTTTTTGTTTTCTGCTCACAGAAACAGAAGTTCTGAGGGCACTTTTTTACATGGACTTAAAATTCAGTGACTCTATGAATACTAAGACAAGTCCAACACTTTTATATATTTACTTTTATCAGTATGATATAATTGAATGAGGCAAATGTTTTAAGCATTTATTAAAACAAAAACTCATTTAGTGGGCATTTTAATATCTTGGTTCCTTCTAGCCTCCAAGAAGTAGATTAGAAGTTAGCCTCCAATTTCAAAATATTTAATTGAGAAAAATATCCACAAATGCTTTGCCGTTTGAATTTTTCTTCATTGTAGATTCAGTCAAGGTGTTAATCAAGAATAGCTATCAGACCACTGTACCCTATCTCTATAATGTCCTTGCCTCTTAAGATAATACATTTGAGCCTTTGGATAGTCTGTTACGTCAAGCCAAGAAGATTAATGCAATTTAAACTAACAAAACACCATTAATAAATATGTGCATGTTTTTGGAGTCAATAAAGATCATCACCTAACAGATTATTCATCAAGGAAAATCAAAGTTTCCATCATAAATATTGAGTCAGGGAAATAGGGATCTCAAGAGAGTGCTACTCATTAACCTTTTAATATTATGTACAGGTCTGAAAGCTTTACTGTCTTACAGTAAACCTATCTTTATTACAGAACTGTCAATGTCTTCACTTATATAAAATATCTCTCGATCCTTGAGGCAATTAAAGTGTTAGGTACATAGGATGGAAAGGAAAAAAATAGACAATGATTCATATATATATATATATATATAGATATTAATGGTTACATATGAACAATATTTTGTAAATCAATCATTTACCATGTACAATATAATTATCAACTTAAAAGTTCATACTATAGTGATAAACATGAAAACTCAAATATAAGGAATATTAAATCAAATACTTTATGCTCATGTATAGAAATTTTCCTTCTGCAGAAGTAAAATAACTTAATGTAAATTACAAATCAATGACAGTAATCATGACTGGCAAGATGCTCGGTGAGTAAAGGCACTTGAC
This sequence comes from Cricetiscus sungorus, assembly GCA_030556225.1. Taxonomy (NCBI): domain Eukaryota; kingdom Metazoa; phylum Chordata; class Mammalia; order Rodentia; family Cricetidae; genus Cricetiscus; species Cricetiscus sungorus. The sequence continues at coordinate 33,474,778 of JANBXA010000741.1, read as the reverse complement.
TCAATGTGTCAGTAGCTGAGAAAAGCCCCTGATCTTTAAACATATGCTGTGGCACACTTATGTCCACACAGTTGAATAAATCCTAGTAGCAAGCCTGTTAACCCTATAGTTATCTGATTGAAGAGCTATTGATATGTATCTCTTGTTGCAATAATCATTAGCTATTTTCACTTTATTGTGAACCGTGCCCCAAGTTACAGCAGTATTACCAAATGCAATTCATTCTCAAAGACTAATATAGACTTGTAGACTTTTCACAGAAGAGACTTTTTATTAGACTTAATAATCTTTCCCCCATTTTTATACAGATGCTATACAATTTTTATGTAAATCATTTGGCAAATATTATGTAGAATTCAATTTCTTAATGTTTTATGGTTTATTTTATAGAGTTACAGATTTTATTCTATACTATTGAGTTTTAGTCAATCCTCATTTCCCACGCTTCACTTTTACCTCAATTATCTTTGCAGACTGACAAGTAAAGTTCAAAACTGTAGCAATGGTAACATGATTCCAATAATCTTTATGCATAAATTTATTTAACAATAATGAGAAGTAATAAAGATAAATCAGCTAATGTAAAATTTTGATGAATATGTCATTCTCACTATTTTTGTCTTCTTTGTATTTTCTAAAATTGGCACTGTAACAATTCTTTGACAAATACTTTTTGATATGATGAGAGAATATTTTTTTAAAAGAACTTTAAAAAAACTTTAACTTTTAAGAATATCATTTACTTCCATGTAAAGTCTGGTCTATTCAATATTTAAAACCTATAACAACTGTAAGACCTCTTTATGAATTTTTTCCTATAAATATAATTTTCTTAAATGTAGTAGCTAGCTTTATATAGGTATTAAAAACAACAACAAAAAGCTGAAGTTGCTTACATGAATTGAAATGAGAACAGAGGTTTAGGGTAAGCTACAGATTAAGGGTTGAAGCATCAGAGTACATAGAATAAAGGAGGTTGTATTTGGGTATAAAGAAACTAGAGAAATAATGAGGCAGAAGGCTGTGAGCCAGTAAATGCAAGTTAACCACCCCTAAAAATACTTGAGGGAATACTTAAGGCACTATTGTCTTTACTTATATTTATATTTCTAATGCAACTAATTGAAACTGGCTAAGTTTTTAATATCTTCTCATATATTCTACTAAATATATCACTTAAGATAACCACATAAAGTAAATATGAAGTAACCAAGAAAGATTGAAAAGCCACATCAACTTAAAGGGTAAGTTAGAGTTAACTCTACCATATCTGGTCATGTAAATGTGAGAACAAACAGAACATGTTCTAATTAATAACAAAGGCATTCTGCCCTTTTCAGAGTTTTAATAATGATGATCAAATGATTAACTCTAGTAATAAGAGCTAGTAACTAAGATATCCAGTGTTAGTGAGAGCCACAGAACACAGCTTCAACCACCCCTACCTAGGTGAAGTGTTCATAAAAAGTGCAATATATCTTTCCAGTGTAGTCAATGTTATACAAATACTATTTGTCCACCTACATTAGTTTGGAACATGACAGTCCTGAGGATGGATCAGTTTCATAGCAATTACCTCAGCCTTCAGCCTTCATATAACCTCTACACTAGTGCAAAGGAACACAAGCAAAGGAATATATTTTCCCTGTATAGGAATTAACCACTATCAACATTTTTTGCTTACTTTTCTTTAATTACTTCTTCTTATCTAATATTTCTTAATAAAGTGTGATGTTGCTTTGCATACTCACACAAGTCTGTACATGATTAATTTTCTACTGGCTAATGCAATGCATCAGAATCACTATGCATGATATCTTTAATATTCATGGATGATAGGTATTTTCTATTTGTATTATTCACACTAGAGCTTTAGAACTTCTATCAGCCCTCAAAATTTGACCCATTCCCAGCCCATATATCTATACATAATACATCTGTCATGCATGCTTCTACATGTGAACCAGGTTCACTTAGCTGATAGATACAATTTCACATATTGCAGAATTGTTTTCAAATGTTTTTTCCCAATTTTTTTCTTTCCCAACAATATATACCATGAGTAGTGATCATTCTTATTCTTGGTTTTAAACTGTTTTTTTGAAACATATTAATGTGCATTAGTATGTGGTTCTGTAATAATTTCATTTTGAAGTGAACAATAAATAAACCCATTGACAAAAAATAAAAATTCCTTATGATAATTATCACTTCATTGGAATCAATGCAATTTTAAATAAGAATTTTATAAGAGGGGTTTGTGCCTGGATTTTGGTGAGATATGGATAATTTTTATTGTGAATGTCTGTTAAACTTCTAAAAATACGTTTTCTTAGAATTAATTATAAATTTAAAAAATTGGCTTCAAAATCTTTGATATCTTGGTCTTGGGTTCTCAAGTTATGGATGCTTTTCCTGTTCTGATATTCAAGAAACCACTTAGAGCTCTGATTACCAGTACAGGATTTTATTTTTTTGACCTACAATCCTTTCTCACATTTCATCATTCATTCTACCTCTCCCTCTTCACTATTAGCCTTCAGTACTGCATCACAACAATTGTCTGTTGGAAGAATTCTTGTTCTTTTTACAGCTATTTCTTTCTTCAAATGACATTCCATATCTTTCAAAATCACTAAATTATTTTCCTATGATTAAGTTCTGAATGTAGCCCTATCATCTCAAATCTCAGGCTGCATTTTAATGTTCCATTCCTCTCTAGGTGTTAACTCTTGGCTCACCAACTCTATGAACTCAAGGACAATGGACTTTCACAATTCTACACTCAATACCTAAGAGTATTACCTTCCTTGCAGAAGGCATGTAAGACTAGTCATACAATGTTGCTCAATTAATGAAAGAATTTTTAAATGTGAAAGAAACAATTTATCTTCATCAGAAGTTGAGCAGCTTCTCTCTCTCTATGTGTTCCATTACCAATTGTCTCAGGGTTCTTGTAAGTGACCAATAGATGTAAATCTGTATAAACAAAATTTTAAATGTACTAAACCTTGATAAAAGCAAACTGGCATAAGAATTATAATCATTTGAAATTTTTGTTATGATATTGAGAAATTTTAGCACATTTAAGTAAAGACAAAATTTAGCTTGTAAGATTTTGTGATATTTCACTAGCTAGTATGTAACTTCCTGTTTACACAATTTATCTAAAATGTCTCAATAGTTCACAGTACCTAATATAAACCATAGCACATTGTTTGTCCTTGTTTATGTCACTTATGTTTCTAAAATGTCTTTCTGGTCATTATAATTACTATAAGCAACTAGAGTAAAGTTAAAGTGTAGTACCTAATTCAGATTATTGTTGTCTAATAATTTAATGATTCAATAATTTGGCAAAATTTTATGTAGCCCTAGCGTTTCATCAACTGGTTATGTATCTGAATATGATTTGATCCTCTTACCTCACCAACAAAAAACTGGGACTATGGGCTTATGCTAATAAACTCACTTTTTTATCTGGTAGTGTGAATCAAATCCAGAACTTTGTATATGCTAGGCAACCAATTTAGCACTGAATTATGTACCCATTCTGAGTTCATTTTAAATACATGCTGGGACAACTTCCAATTATTTTTCCTTTTTATTATCTTCTATTAATCCTATGGTGATTATCATGAGAGTATTTCAAGAATAATCACAACCCAAACATTATTCTTTTCAGTCTATATATTGAATGCATAAGTTATATAATTTGTATTTTTGTTGTCCTTCCTTTTTCTGTTTCATATAGCAGTAGTAATATTGAGTTCATGTATGAGTGAGCATGTGTTTGTGGGTCTGAAAAAGTTTATCCAAATGTAAGAATTTCACAGTTTTATTATTGCAATTTTATTTTCAGTTGTTTCAATGAACCTCATCAATAATATCAAAAGTATTTAAATGAGCCATTTTATTTTATTTTATAATCTTATTCTGGATATGACAGAATGCCTGTTGAACAGTAGTATTCTGAAGGAACACTCAGGCCAATCACTGTGAACTAGTTTTTCCTGGACATTCAGACCTTGCCTACAAAAGGAAAAACAATGGGGTGGGGGAACAAAAGAATAGCAAATGTCTTATAACCATTTTTTTGGCACATATAAGCTTTCCATAATCCAAATTCTGCTTAAGTCTGTAATGAAGTTTTAGGAAGTTGGTACAACATCAAAGATATTAATAAATTAAAAGTTTTATTTCCATAATTTGAAAATGTTTGCAACTGTTATTGTATAACAATGTAATCTTTATCTTCAAACTAAACATATTTGTGATGGCTATTGATAAGGAAGAGTAATTTAAGAATGCTTATTTTTCTGAGAGAAGGACTCCTGTATTCTAGGCAAGTTTCTAACTCCTTGTGCTGAGGAATATCATTCTGATTTTCCTAATTTACTGTTGGTACTGAAATTACAGCCATAATTACCCTGTTTAGTTTTATGGTTGACCCATGGGTCTTTTGCTACATATGCTAGAAGTCTGCTACATTTTTTGCATAGGCAGATCAATTTTTAATATTTCTTCTCCACAAATTTCAAATTTTGTCACTGTAATTATTAATTAATGCTGGTACATAATCAATGAAAACATGATTCTTAATGTAACATCACATTATGGAAACTAAATTCATTTTAATTTAACTATTATTTATTCATTTCTTATTGATGTTTGTTCAGTGAGATATGTGTGGCTCAGGTTGTGCTTAAACTATACTCAGATGTACCACTTCAGTTTTCTCTGATTCTGGCGTTAAAGCTATTTTCCCTGCATGCTTGTGGAAAAGACTATGTTCACAAGATATGGTAAAGTTTATATAAACAATTCCAATAAAACAAAAACAAAACAATACATACAAACAAAAAAATTTTAAAACAATGAAAGAAAATCACAAGAACCAGGTATTAATTTGTCCAGGAAAAATGCATTTTTTAATTTAATGGTTGAAAGGTTTTATTGAAATATTACAAACAGAATTGAACAAACAAACAAAACCTGTGAGTGAAGTTCAGCTCCTAGATATTCTGGCCCTTATGATTTTACTTTCCTCTCTTCTCTAAAGTTTCCTAAGCCTTATCATCAGGAATGATTTGTATATAATCTCCTAGGATTGGGCTCTACAACTCTGCATTTTTTTGGTTGTATCTTTGTGTAGTAGTCTTTGTCTTTTACAACCAGAAGTTTCCTTGAATAGGGTGAAGACTACACTTTCCTGTGGTTAACAGTTAAAATGTATACAAATTGTTTTTTAGGAGATATGTTGGACTTGTTAATTACAAGCTGTATGTCCTCCTCTAGTAACTATGGCTTCATAAAACATGGATAGTTGCCAAGTGAACAGTCCCAGGCATGATTTTTTTTCTTGTTGAGTGAGTCTTAAGTTCAATTAAAAACAGTTGGTAATAATCAGCATATGTGTCCACTATCTCACCCTTTGGTTATTATGACAGACCGATCATTGATGTGTTTCATAGCTGATGGGACTGTTTCCTGACTCCTCCTTTCTAAGATTGCCTGGTACCTGCTGTTACCTTTGAGGCTCTTCCTAAAACAAGAAACATTTATGTGGATTCCCAAAATTGAGACCCGGCGTTTCTAATGAACAGATTATGTGAAATTTAGTGGACACCTACCATTAAAATAAGTTACTAAGTAAGGGACCCAAGGTTGAAGATTTCTTAAGTGAGTATTATAGTGGATGTGGTGTGTGCGAATCCAATTGTTTGTCATTTTTTTCTTCTAATTTCTTGTCAAGTTAATTTTCCAAGATGAAATTTCTTCATTTACAGAATTAACATTATTTTGTTCTGCTTAGAATTATATGACACATTATAGAAAATAACAAAGTAATGTCTGGCAAAGATGTTGCCATTCTTATAAGCTATAATTCCATTATTGTATAAGAACTCAGAATATTTCATGTACTCTTGTCTGTTATGAGATTTTTACAGTTTTTTTCTGTTATTTTCTTTTATTTAAATACATTTCATTCAGTGTATGTGTGTGTGTGGTCATCGTTTTTATGCGGAAATTGGAGGACAACCTCAATGATCTAATTCTATCCTACACCTTGTTTCTGGGGCTCAATCTCAGGTCATTAGACTTGGTGGCAAATGCCTTACTCTGATATGGAATCTGGATGATATTCATTTTGTCCTTACTGTGGTGCTAAGAAATAAACCCAGAATCTCTTACATGCTAAAAACATGTTTTTTTCTTATGAGAATAATTCCCAGCCCCTACACTATTCTCCCATGAATTTTAAGACCATTTATTTTGAAAGCATAAATCAGATTTTTCCACCAATTTTATTAAAATAGAGGAAACAAAGTTTTGTATAACAAAAATGTTTCTCACTGAAATTCAATAGGAAATTATGGCAGTTTTTTTAATGACATATAACCAGAATGACAAATCTTCATGGAAATATTATGAAAATTTGAAATTGAGCAATTATTGGCCCGCTTGCCTTAGACATCCATAATTGTTCACATAAAATGAAAATTTAGGAATCTAGGCAATTACTTTCATCAAGGTAATTCCCACATTTAAATAAATGACTGAGAAAGATGATAATGGCAATACCTATCAAGCAGAGTACAATGGAGAAACTTACAGTAGTTGGTTTGTGTTTTTTGTTTTCTTGTTTAATATGTCTTTATTCCTTCAGAATTATATTGCATTTTAACATAAAAAAGTTGTTAAAGGAGACATTGAGCTGGTGCCTGCCTACATCTTTCCCCCTACTGACTAGTGTTCATGGAATTAGAAGGGGATCATCTATCATCTTGCTACTAAAGGAGAAAGGTAAACCCCAACTGAGTTCCAAAACCTTCAGTTTACAGTGGTGATATGCCTGCAAAATGCCCTAGTGCAATGATGGCATAAAAACTAGGGGACAAGCTACCAGTATTTGGTTTGAGGCCCCCTCCAAGACATCGAACTCATACTAATGCTGTTTGTTTGGCCATGAAACTGAGACCAGATAGTCCAGCGACCTAAGTGAATACCAAATAGCACTGAAATGAATCCTCATGACTTACTGCTCTATTCACATTACTGTCCAGCTCAGCCATCATCAGAGACACTTCTTCCTGTAGTCAATAGAACCAAATACATACTCCCATAGCTGAAAAATGTGCAGAGAATAACAGGCCTTAGTACACTCTGTCCCAGAAGGGAATTCTTCATCAAATTCCTCACCTCAAAGCTCAGAGAACACTCAGGAAAGTGTAGCAGAAAGGTTGTAAGAGCCCGAAAGCTTGGAGGGCACACCAAGAAAACAAGACACTTCAAACACAGCAGGACCAATACACACATGAACTGTGATACTGAAGCAGCACTCAAGGAGCTTGTGAAGGTCTCAGCATGGGTCCCAGGGATGAGAGCAGAAGAGAATACAAGCACCATCCCCAAACCAGTAGCAATCTCCAATTTGTAACCACTAAAAAGGAAACTTTATTTTCTCCAACGAGTCTCACTAGGTTTACAAACTGTTCCTAAGGCTAAACCCCATGTCAATTCAAAACAAACTCAATAGCATTCTTGAATGTTCCTATTCTCAGAAGGTCTTGTCAGCTTCTCTCTCTCTCTCTCTCTCTCTCTCTCTCTCTCTCTCTCTCTCTCTCTCTCTCTCTCTCTCTCTCTCTCTCTCTCAACCTTTCAGTACTGTACATATATATTGATGTATTTTTGCTACTGGTTTTGTGTGTTTACAGGTGTGTGTGTGTGTGTGTGTGTGTGTGTGTGTGTGTGTGTGTGTGTGAAAGTGTGTCACTGGATCTGTATATTATTCGTTGTTTGTTGGTTTGGTTGGTTGTTTTGGTTAGGTTTGATTTTGAGTTTTTGCTTTGGTTGTTTTTCTTCTTGGTTGTTTATCATGTCTTACTCTGGTTTCTTAGTTTTCTTTTATCTTTTCTGTTACAAGCCCATGATATCAGAAGTTGCAGTCTCTGGGGCCCTGGTAACTTGTTCCAAAGTTCCAGTACATGGGATTTCCTCTCCAGTGAAAACTTTCCACCCTCTACCTGTCCTCACATTGACAATGTCCACAGCTGTCTCTCATATTGGATGCCTGATTTATCTATAATATGACTCTTGGCCCAGTTCCCTGTTAGACATCTTCCTTGCTGCATATATATAGTAACTAAGGTTTGTACTAGGACTTTTGCTATAAGATCTTACTGCCATTAACCCAGTGTGTGCCACTTCATTCAGATTTAGGTTGGTTCCATGCCTTTCTAATCCTATGCATCCCCTGTACCTTGGAATAAAACTAAGCTGATTCACTGAACTCATCTCCTCCATGGATGTCTCCATAGTACCCACAGTCATGTAAATCCTGTTCCCTTCCTCTACTTCCTTCACATTCACAGACCAATGCCTAATGATCACAAGGAAGAAGTAGATCAACAATTATTCTATTATTATTACTTTTAGATTCCTATTTGTATCTTGTTGTGGTAGAAAATTTGTAACTCAGGTATAAGTGTTTTAATCAGGAAGATCAAGGAGAAGCTGGGAGATGGGAAAGTATAGTAAGAATATATTATATGAAAAACTGTATTTTCAACTTTAAACAATAAAATTTCATTATAGCACATGCCTATAAACCTGGCTACATGGAAGGGTGAAGCAGAAAGTTCACAAATATGCTCTCTGCCTGGACTTCAGCATGAGTTCATATCACAATGGTAAAATTTGTGAGACTATGTCTTAGACATGAAAATAAAAAAGAAAAGCAAATACAAAGGGGTTTGGGTGTTCAGCTCAGTGGTATAGCATTTAACAATCTCCTGCAAGCTTCCTCAAGACTAAATGTATTGTTTGATACTTACTTTGATCCCAAAATGTAAGGGGTTAGGGAAGACATTAAACTTCTTTAGTAAGACCTTGCTGAATGAATACATTTGTTACAACAGAAGTCTTGAAAGTGAGAAGAATAAAGAAACCTGGAGGAAACTTCTGTGATAAAAATTAATAGTGTAATTTTAGTGCTATTGAGGTTAACCACAGATTACTTGGGAGACTATTGCTTTCCTGAATAGATTTTAAAAGGTAGAGATTACTACTTTTGTGTGAAGATTTTAAAAGATGAGCTATCATTGGGATGAATAATTAAATGTTCCCTCTGACAGTGACACAATTAAAGTCTATAAAAGAAACTACATAATAATTTAAAGATTCTTCATCAGTGCCAAGTACATTTCACAATAAAACTATTGTGACCAAAGAGGTAAAAATGGACAGAAAATACTGATGTTTTAGCATTCTGGGAAGGAAACTGTGTCCTCTTGTCAACCTCATAAGTACACAGAATATTTGAATGTGATCTTATTTTGTAAAATTCTCTAAAACACAATTTTCAAATGTCAAGAGGAAATCAATCAGAGTATAATAGAAGGGCATTAAGATTGTTGTTTAGAGTAAGATCACATATGAGGAGGAAATGCTGAGGGCTACAGAAATGGAGAAATAAGGTAATGGTTGCAATTATCTAGCTGATGGCACCTGGGAGTGGTGGGCAGAGGCAGGATCACTATCCTGAACAGAGATTTCCTCTGTCTTTCATCTTTTTCTAACCTGATGGGAACAAAAAGGACTCAGACTTAATATCTTAAAATCAGCTCCTTATTACAGATATTGCAGCTTTTGCTATATCTTTTATTCCCACAGGAGGTATAGTATCTGTTGTGATAGTATTTGTATGGGTAATACTACTGAATACAGTTTCAATTAAGACATTTAAAATAACATATATATATATATATTTTTATTTAAAACAAATGAGCCAGCTGGGATATGGAGGCAGGTGGGTTAGGAATTCAAAGTCACCCTCAATTATTTTCATAGGGTTTCCATTGCTATTAAGAGATATAATGTTGTTTGAGATGCCCATGGTTAAACACTGAACCAAACTCCTGGAATCCAGTTGCAGTGAGGGAGGAGTGATAAGCAAAGGGTTCAAGACCAAGCTACAGAAACCCACTGACAGCTGAGCTGAACAAAAGGGATCTCACGCACCCCAAAACTGATAGCTAGGAAACCAGAATTGGACCAACCCAGGCTCCCTAAACATGGGTCTGAATTGGAAAGCATGGACAGTCACAGGAGCTCTGACAGAGGAACCAGGATGTATTCCTGGTGCACGAATGGACTTTGGGAGCACATCCCCCTTGGAGAGATACTCCCTTAACCTAGAGGAAAGTCCTAAACCCTACCCCAAATGACTTGGCAGATTTTGATGATCACTCCTGGAAAGCATCACCCTCCCTGTGGAGTGGGTGGGGAATGGGATAGGAGGGGGTAATGGTGAATGGGAGGATGGGAGAGAGGGAACTGAGATCAATATATAAAATAAGAAAAATAATTAAAAAATTAAAAGAGATAGAGATACCATGGTCACAACTATTATAAGGGAAGACATCTAATTGGGTGGCTTAGCGTTGTGGAGGTTTAGTTCATTATTATCTTGGTGGGAAATAACAATGTGCAGGCCTACATGGATGCCGAGGTTGAGAGTTCTACGTAATGATGATCAGGCACAGTAAGTAAACTGTGTCACTGGGGGTGGCTTGAGCACATAGGAGACCTCAAAGTATGTGCACAGGTACATATTTTGAAAAAGGCCATACCTATATAAACAAAGCCAAACATCCTAATAATACCACTCCCTATGACATTATGGGAACTAATTACATTCAAATTATCATAGTTACATGATAGAAACATAATAAGGCATAATATAACCTAACTTGCATAAGATCCTGTCTCAATCCTAAAAGATTAACCTTAACTTTTAAATATAATGCCTATATTAGTATAATACATTCATTTTTTCTGTCTTATTAAAATATGTACAACCTTGCTCAAGGAAGTTTTGTCATAAACAAATAAACTTCAGGCTATGCAAATGTTTATAATTTGTGGTATGATAATAATGTGCCACTTATTACAGCAATGCCTCATTAATTTTTTTTAATCCATTATTCTGTATTTTCTAAGAGATACCAATACAAACCCCATAGACACCTCAAATAATAAAACAGATTTAAAAAAATGAAAATTTGTTAAACAAATTTAAGAAAAAGTAATTGGTTCAGAAAACCAAAATATTAGTTAGAAATATTGCTGAAAACTAATTATAAATTGAGTGTATAACATAAAAAATAGCTTTATTTTAAAATATTTTAGTTTAAAACAAAGTATTTAATTGATTATATAGTTTCAAGTGGAGGCAGTAGTCTTGCTTATCTATAATATGGTATATTTCAGGCTTCCAAAATTGTCATTCAAAAATATCCTTATAAGTAGTACTAACCTATGGTATGAAAGTACATTGTGCTTTCAAGAATATATTGGCTTACCTAAAGAAATGTTTATTTTGGTGATTTAAACAAGTCTTTCCATTTTTACATAGAGTAGAAAAATTTCCAAGTGCTTGTATGCATTACAAATTTACTGTTTCATTTTATCCAGCCTTAATGGTTTTCATTATCTCCTTAGTTGATAGAATCCATTTTTAAAACCAATAATCTCTTGAAATCCACTGAGCCACAAATTACTCATTAGGGAAAAATTTCAAAGATCATTACCTTTCTCATAGATTTTCACTCTTAGTCTCCTACATTCTCGGTTACAGTGCTCCTTATAACAAGGGAAGGCAGGGACATGATTGTCCCAGTGAAGTAAACACTAGGAGTCCGTGTATCTTTTCAAACACTGTATTGCATTAGGAGCCAATATCACACCATATTTCATATTGGTTTGCAGATTTAATAAATCATCCTTAAAGAATAAATAAGATCCTACTCATATTTTTTTAAGTTTCTGTATATGTATCATTTCATGATTTCATCATATTTTTGGAATATACATAAAGGTATATTTATATTTAATGACTTACGAGGTTGGTAACAATTTTATCAGATAATGATTCAAAACCATTAAGTCACACAATATTGCATAGAAGAATGTTGACATTTAAAATCAAAGTATTGTAGTTGTAATCAGATGAATGCCTGATTTTATAAAAAGAAAATTACGTTACTGAAACATCCAATTTAGAGACATGTTTCTTCTATCAAAACTTAATAATGTGCAGAAACCCATTATATGTAGAAACCTGTAATGTTGCAACTCAGGACAATTCTACATAAATATTCTAATAATTTGTGTATGAAATGACTAAACATTCAACAAAATTTGAAGAACTTGGCACAAACACATTTCTCAAAATACCACGTATTTAGTTCATGTCTTGTTTATTTTTCAGCTGTAGAGACTATAAGCACAAAACTGAGAATTTGGTTTTGCTTTTGACTAACAAGCAATTTTTACTCCCCTTTTTCTGAGCTAGTTGTTTAGCTTGAACTTTTTAAAACTTTTTGTTTATAAAATACCTTTGAGAACAGAGCCTGGCAATTAGGTATTTTAAATGTGGTTTGGCTTTTTAAGGTTTTAAGGTTTTACATTATGAGTTTAAAATTGTTTCAATGTTCTTTACCAGAAAGACGTCAATGATAATTGCTTAACTTCCTTGGATTTTTAAATTCAACAAGACACCAACTGTTGATCCAGTCCCATTTGGGGCTGTGACAAAGGAAGGAAAGTACATCAGTGTTTCATGAAATTGTATGAAAAACAGGGCAAACAAGGATATCGATTACCGGGAACAGCTTGGGAAATGATGTAGGAGGTACTGAAGTTAGCTAGTATACACTCAAACATGTTCTTGTCATTAAAACAAGGTTGAGGCCGGGGTGGGGGGGGCGGCGTTGATTTTCTTACTGCTTAGCATCTGGCTATTGTTCAACCTTGAGAATGATTCTGTTAGCTCCCTAATACATTCTAAATAAATTCCCTTTCTGCTTAACACAGCCAAGAGTTGTTTGAAATGCTAGTAGATAGAAACACTCTGGGGCAGAAAAGTGGTTACCAAATGTTAAACATCATTTTCTTACACAGTAAGTTATTCATAAGATTTACTCAGTAAAATTAATCTTATGTTAGATGGGCCCAAATTTGTGTGCTGCTGAATTCTTGTGAATCTGTGATACACATCACTTATCTCATGGATTTTAAATATAGTTCTATCATTTAAAAACAAATAAAAATTCATTGTTCTTAAATTCTACAAAAGCAAAAAGGTGGATAATTTTTATCTACTCCAAGTGAAGGCAAAAGACATTTTCCAGTCGTCTTTGAACAATCACAGATAGAAAAAAATAACACCATCATAGCAGTTCTGAGGTTTAATAATATATGTCAGAAGCTGTGTACTGGGTATGTAGATTATGATGGCTTTTAATCTGTATCTATAGTTTCTTTCAAAACATTAAAATACCATTTGACTATACCCATGAAATAACTGCATTTTAACTATTTCATGACATGCTTTGTCACATTCTTAAAGCAGTCTGTTTGCATCCTACATTCTTACTCAGTCTTGTTTCTAATTAATTCGGCCATATAAACCCATAAAATGAACACTAAAAAGACATAAAAAATAATTGACCTCCCTAAGGCAACATCCATGGCTGTTGTGCAAGGATATAGATTCATTAAAGTACTTGTCATTACTTGTGTTCATTAAAGGAAGAAACAATCTATTTTGTCATCAACAAACCAAACAAACTTCCTAACCTCTCACCAGCTACAAGATAACATTTACTTTAATTGGTCTGACCCCTACTATCCTTTGGGCTTTTTGAGAATATAGGCGTATTCAATGTGGAGAAAAATTAAGTGGGCAACTGGAGTAATTCTATGAAATCTAAATTCACAATAAACACAGTTCAAGTAAAAATGAATAATAAGTGACTGCTACAATCCTAGATGTCAGAACCAAATCAAGCCAGTCTGAAAACTATGGGAAAATTCTTTACAATCATGGGTTTTAACTACTTTTTCAATAGTGATAACATTTATGAACAATCACATAGAATTTTGTAAAAAGACATCCACAATAAATACCATAAAACTGAGCTACAGATTTTGTAATTATTCTTTGAATTTTGGTTCTTAACAAAACAAACTTACTAACAAGTAGAGTGCAAAACAAAGGGAGTTGGTAACACAATAACCTGTGGTTTCAACTATATATATGAATCTCAAGTCCCAGAAATGAAGCATTGGCCAGGTTAAATGTCAGTGACTTACACCCATTCTTCAGTGAGTTAAGTCAGTGAAAATAGGTAACCAAAGAGGGATTTAGGTGAGGAGCATGGGCTAAATAATCTGGCTCCCTGACTGTTAGCTTGAAAAACAAATAGACTTCATTTAAAAAAAAAAAAAAGAGTCTGGTGGTTTTAAAAATGTATTTGTTCTTACCAAGAGATTTTACTTCAAGAACCCATAATAAATATTTGGGGCACTAATACCAATTGCCATCTTTTTAAGTAACTAAAATTAAAGAATATCAAAAGAATGATAGTTTAGGTTTTCAAATTTTGATTTTATTCTTTCAAAGTTTCATACATGAATATATTGAATTTTGTAAATTTTCATCCTTTACTAAGCTTCCTTATCCCCTTCTCTCTCCCACTTAAACTTTTCTTCTTTACAATAAACTCTGACTCTCCCTCTCTCCCTTTCTCATATATGTGTAGGCATATGTGTGTTTTGTGTGTGTGTGTGTGTGTGTGTGTGTATTTATGTGAGTATGTGTGTGTACATGTGGGTGTGTGTGCCTCTCACTGTAATTAGTTGTAATTGCTTTCATGGATGCTATTATTGGAGCATAAGTAACTTTGCAGTGCCTACACCATTTAAAAAAAA